>CAUJNA010003146.1:222691-500191 GCA_963377175.1 Effrenium voratum
GCGGCTGGTGAGATGATATGTGATTTGCGGTTGTTTTGCTGTGTGCAATGCATATCTTAGTCAAAGCGTGGATCTGGAACATTGAGTTTGAGGGTGTTACCCACGAGTAGCCAAGAATCAGAAACTTCGGAAACGGGGCGGTTCTGCAATGATGCGCAGACCTGTCAGACTCGCATGGCCTTTTCGGGGACGGCCCACCTACACCAACGTGGTGGTAGGTGCAATTTTTTGAAGAGTTGCCTGCTGTCAGCTGGGCGGCACATCGCCGGAGCTGCCCTGGGCTTTGCTGCAGCAGTCGCGGCAGCAGCGGGTGGAATTGGATCAGCGCCCGAGCTTTTGACATCAGACAAAGCAGGAGGTACTTTTCGGGCTCAAACCAAAACTTCGGGGGCTTCGTGAAGCCAGGCTAGAAAAACGGTTGCCACTCAACTGGGCCGTGGTTTAACCAACTGGTTGGTTTTAGGGTGGGTCGAGATTTAATTTGGGATGTGTGTTGTATTTTGGGAATTTTTGGCCCTCCTTTTAGGGTTCCATCTTCGGATTCCGCGAAGTCGGCACGCATATGATACTCTCTGGTGGTCCTTTTGATCCGCGTGCGCCTGAGGCGGGCCTGCACCTCAGCCATCACCGCCTTGGGCGCCGCCAGCTGCCTGCCCAAAGGGTCGCCAGGGCGAGTCATAACGCATGTCATAGGCGCAAGACTGCTTGGTTCGGTCAGTTCTGCACCAAAGTTCACCAAGGCTCCCAATGCAGCGGTTAACATGAACCAGCTTCTGGACTCCTCCGCCGCGCGAATGAATTCCTGGAACCCCGAACGGCCACTTTTTTTTTCCCGGTCAACAGGCGTATTTGGCCTGTTTTTGCCCGTAAGGTTGTTTTGTTTCGGTCATTTGCCTCATTTGGCCGTATTTGGCCATATAAAACCCGTATTTTGTCGAACATATATAGAAAACCAACCGAAGAAAAACCTATTTCGCCGTATGACCTTTTTTTTTGGTAAAGCCTTTTGACCAGAAAAAAAAACGCCTTTTGGGGCTCCAGGTTGGTAACTTCTTTGCTTCGGATGCACTGTCGCATCCCACTTATTGTCACAGATATTTGCGCACAGCTGGGAAGGCAATATACAATTGGGTTTTGCCTGTCAGCAGGGTCCATATTTTTGACGTGTGATTCCAAGTGACAGTTGGCTGGCCGTCCAAATAATTAGTGTCCAAATAGTGCAACGGGTGCCCTAGGCCAGTGAATCGGCGTAGGAAATCGACGCCTGCGTCATAATCCCCCCCCCCGCCCCGCACGCCCCCATCCCCCAAAAAATAGTAAAAGGAGAATTCAAAGAATTATTCTTTCTACTATTTTTTTCCAACAGCAACACAACAAACAGAAAACAAAATCCAGAACAACAAGCAAACAAAATAAATAATCACAACCAGCAACAAAAATATTTAATCACAGCATGCAACATTAAATAATTCAAACAAGCATACCAACAAAACAGCAACACTCTAAATCATCAAAGACACTCAACTCAAAAACACACATCAACAAAAATCAAAGCAACATACTAACAAAAAATATCACAAGAGCATCAAACAAAACAAAAACAAACAGTCAAAGCACGAAAAAATTAAAGAAGCATGCCAAGTCTAAACAACGCACTTTGAAAGAGATAAGCAAATTATAATAATTCAATCTTTACAAACGATAAATATATTACAATTATAACATATAATAGTTTACATGTGATAATCATAGTATGATTAAACCTGTTTTTAGTGTTTCCAGTCTCCTATGTTGTTCCAAGAACTGCTCAAAATGTTTCTGATATTATACCAGATTAAGTTAACGTCATAATCTTTCATTGGTGCTCTTTGTTGTATTAAATAACGCAACACTGATACCAAAGTATAATAATTACAATGCATTGTTGTCATTCCTCCTCTTTCATTAATACTATTACCATTATGTTTAACGAGTTCTTCTTTCATTATGTTTTCGTAAATCTCTTTTATCCATTGATGATTTTGTTCTCCATACTCAGCGAACATATCTGGATATATATCTTTCATTGTTTTATCGTTTTTAATTATTTCAATGACTTGTTTATACGATGGATAGGGATTATCCTTAATGAAACTCAATATTATCTTTCTATCCTGTTCCAGCTCTTTTTCTGTCACTCCTAGCATTGGCATTTTCCTCTTATTATATTAAGTATTTATTCCTTTAAGTCATTTTACATTATAATTATAACATATAAGAGTATACATGTTATTATTATAGTATGGTCATAAGCCTGTTGGCAATGCGTTAAATCACCTCACGCAAAGTCATTTTGCACCTCACGCAAAGTCATTTTGCACCTCACGCAAAGCCATTTTGCACCTCACGCAAAGCCATTTTGTACAAAGCGCCTTTGTAGAAGCCTACTTGATGTCATTGCAACCCAAACTCAAAATCCTTAATCCGTCAACTCATCAAAAATCCAATTATTAAACTACTAGGTATTTTATATAGGTCACGCAAAGCCGTTTTGCACAAAGCGCCTTTGTAAAAGCCTACTTAGTGTCATTACAACCCTAAACTCAAAATCCTTAATCCGTCAAACTCACCAAGATTTCACAAATTAATTCGCTAGGTATTTTATATAAATCGTCCTGCTTATGTATTGTTGGATTGTCTCCCCATTTTTCCTTGTTTCCATTTGGCAGTCTCTGCGCAGTTTCAATATGTTTATTATTCCTGATGTTGCCACAATCCTTTTTACATAATTCTCTAGGTTTCCAAGTTGTAATGTTATTCCAGAGCCTAGTGCGTTTTCTGTAAGGCATTCCATATTTACAATAATCAACATCTTTAAAATCAAACTCATCCATAAACTCCTGATGTTTTAATAATCCAGTTTGTGGATTTTCGATTACAAAATATTTAGGATTGAAATATTTGATAATCTCAATAGTTTTTAAGACAATACTATTTGCATATTCGATATTCCTAATTCCCCTAGTTTTTGCTATGCTGTATTCAGTGCATGGGGGACTACTCCAAATAAAATCAAAATGGTTTCTGTCAAACTGTTTGTAATCCCACTCCAAAATATCAGTGTTGATATCAGCATTTTTCAAGTCTAATGATATCACATTAAATCCAAGCGACTTTGCTATGGTTCCGACGCTTTTTGTTCCGCTAAATAATTCTAATAAATTCATATTATTAGAATTACTTAGATATTAATTATTCAAATAATACATATACTCCATCATCATTTTTTGAAATTTTGTAAAATTCTAATGTTTGTTGCTTTGGTTGTTTGATTTTTCCTGTATTCAACATATCACAATATTTCTTTTGCTTTGTAGGGTAGTCTCCAGTTGGTCTTCCTATAGATTTTGCTTGAAATATCTTTTCGATTTTTTCTTTATCTTCATTGCGTTCAATTGGTTTCATTTTGTCATCAATGGATTTAATCATATCATTTAAGGTTTTGATATTTTTACCAATTAATGTTATCTTCTTCATTAAATCATTAATAGTATAATTCTCATTTTCAGACATTACTATATATTTATTTAGATAATTATTTATTTATATTTATAAAGTGCAATTATGTTAAATCTACTCTTTAAATACTAACTTATGTCCCTGTTAAAACTAACATTAATCAAATGTTCGTTAGTTTCAATAACCATATCACCATCTGTTCTTTTCTGAATATTAAAATCTTTATCTGAGCTTTTATAAGAAAACATACATGGGACACAACTGACTTTAAGTTTACCTTTTCTATCTACTGTCAATTCATTCTTAAAATTCATAACATGGTTACATTTATCACATTTTATAGCCTTACTTTCGCCTAGTGATTTAACACTTTCTGCTGTTTCTTTCCGTGCTTCAATATCTGGCATTGGTCTTTCTTTGTCTTTACTCTTTTTCTTTTTTCCCATTTATATTAATATTTACATTTTTATTTTTGAGATATTGAATTCCTAACTTAATTATTTCTAATGAATAATAACAACATTTTTTATTTTATTGTCAGTAATTATTACTTGTTCTATATTTTCTACTTCATCTATTATATTAATATAATTTGAATAATTCCTATTCATATAAATAATAAGATAAATTATTTTTCATTTCTGTCTTTCTTTCCTTGTACTAGAACTCTAGGAAAAATGGTTCTTTTTCCTAGAGTTGTACAGTTTTTTCATTGTATCGTCTTTATTCCATCTATATTCTACAAATTTCTGATGATGTTTTGAATTTAGATGTTTAAATAAATATTTGCTATCATAAGTTTTACAACAATTACAATGGATAACAGTCATATAATAATAAGATAAAATAATTATTTAGATTATTTAATCTTATTATTTTCATGCATGATAGAATATTCGAGGGCTCAGCACTTGGGGTTTTCATTGCACGCGAGAGAGATACAAACTAATTAGCTTCAATGCTTATTGATTGTAGCAATGGAAACCTGTTCCATTATGTTATTCACCGCCACTCATAACATAACGATGGTCGCGTTAGCACGCGAGGCTCGTTCCTCGCGTCCATTAATATTAAATAGAATATTTATTTAAACTATTTTCTTTAGTAAGTTTTACTGCAGTTGCTATACTAACATCTAGAATATTATTATCAATAACTTCTTGTACACTATTTATCATTTCATTTGTATATGTATCGGGATAATCTTTCATAAAATTTACTAACTTTCTAAAATTAAAATCTAGGTTATTGTCATTTTCAATTGCGGACTTGGATACTACGATATTTTGATTTTTAATTGCAGATAAAAAGTATAACATTGTATCATAATATATTTGTTCAGTATCTGGAACTAAGATATCACCAAATTTATATATCCTCCGAATACTAGCCACTTCACTTAAATTAATAGATTCTATAGCCATTATGATATAATTATATTATATTTTTTTATTTTATATGTATTTATAATATTATTTTTATTATGCCTGATGTAAAACCAATTGATGAAATCAAATATGACTTTAAGCAAAGCAAGCACGAGGTCGTCCCTAAATTGCCGATGAGAGCTATGATCGTCGGTCCATCTGGAAGTGGAAAATCAACTTTACTTGTATCAATGATACTTGATATTTATAGAGGAGCATTTGAAAGAATTTTTATCTGGTCTCCATCTGTAAATTTAGATAGTATTTGGTTGCCTGTTAAAAAATACATTAAAGAAGGTTTGAAAGTAGATAATGATAAAGAACCGTGTTGGTGGGATGAGTTCAATGTTGAAGATTTAGAAAGAGTTATAGAAACTCAAAATAAAATAATTGAATACCAGAAAAAACAAGGAACGAAGAAATTATTTAATATTTTGGTAATTTTGGATGATGTATCTGATAATCCAGCAATAACAAGAAATAACAAATTGTTAAATTCTTTATTTTGTAGAGGTCGTCATAGTGGAATATCAACACTTGTAAGTCTTCAAAAATCATCAACCGTACCACCAATTATTAGGGTAAATATAAGTCATTTGTTTTATTATAAAGTTAGAAATTTTAAAGAGATAGAAATATTGCAAGATGAATTATCAGCAATTGTTAGAAGCGATAATTTACATGAAAGCAAGAAACTAATTTATAAAATATATGAGACTGCCACTGATGAACCGCATAGTTTTTTATATATTAACCTTTTAGAAAAGAACCCAGATAAAATGTTTATGAAAAAGTTTTCTCAATATTTGAAAATTACTAATTAAATAATTAAATAATTAAATAATTAAATATATATTAATATTATATGATATTTTATGATTTACCAATGGCCAATAGAAATTAAAAACATAGTATTATCTTATAATTTAGGTGATGTTAGATTATTAAAAATAAAAAATAGTAATATTGTTAAAACATATATTAATAAATATAAACCAGTATATAAATCTTACATATTAAATAACATACATTATTTTGAAATTGATAATATTAATAGTAATAATGAAATATCATATATTTTTAATTTAAGTGAGTTAGATAAATTACATCAAAAAAATAAACCATTAAAATTATTTATTGAATATGATATATTTGTTACATTTAGCTCATTTACTCGTTGGTTTCATGTGTGTAATCGAACTTTAATATCAATTAATTTATTTGATATTTATTATTTTCTTAATAAAGACCTTCATAAAGTTAAATTAGTGTATGCGAATGATGTGGCTAATTTTATTTCATTACAAGTGAAAAAAATAACTATTAAAGTCATCAATGAAGATGACCAAATTATTATTGATGACTTTTATTTTTATCTTTAAAATTAATAACATTAAGTCATAATCTTAATGTTATTAATTCAAAATAATGAATAACTACAAATTTGAACCGGCAATCTATATATTAATTTATCAGATTTTACTTTCTCCAGTTTTTCTAATCTTTCACTCATTTGCTTAATTGCTTTTAACTGTAATTTATCAATATTACTTAAATCTAATTGTTCTTCATCAATATCATTAATTTTATCAATAGATGAAGTTTCAACATTACTATTTGAATTACCCATTATATATTATTATTTAGATTATAATATAATACAATAATAAGTATTCAAAGGTATACAATACAATAATAAATATTCAAAGGAATTAGAATAGGCCAACAAAACAACTGTATAAAAGGAGCACATATCCTATCACACTTCTTTGATCGTCTGTGGAATTCCTCTTCTCTTCTTTGTCTTTTTAATTCTTTAATTTTTTCATCAAATTTAGAATGACTAAATTTACATTCTTTATTATTACATTTATCTAATGTAAATTCATCTTTATTTAACTTAGTAATTTTACAACCACAATAACAAGTTTTTTCTCTCATACTATCATTCTTAAATAATACTTCTATTTTAACTTTTCTGTCAATGTCCATATATATATATATCTAGATATATTAATTATTTATTTAATTATTTATATATTTTTATATTTATATATTTAAATTATTTATTTTTTTCTTTTTTAGATTCCTTAATTTCTTTTTCTAATTTTTCAACTTTATCTATTACTTCAAGTAAAGCTTTATGTAATAATATTGGTACTTTTGTATATTCAATACCTAAATATTCGCGACTGCTATGAACTACATTACTAATTTCTTTTGGAACTGCTTTTAATAAATCATCAGCAATGTAACCGATGTGTATTGAATCCTTATCTCCTCTATCTTTTCTTTTGAATTTTTTAGGTTTGAATTTCTTAATCATACTAATACAATTACTTTTAAGTAAATCTACATCATATTTTAATCTTGCATCAGAATTATCTATTAGACTTCCATTTATAGTTACAGTTCCAGCAGTAATATCAATAGCATCACCTGAAGCATCTTGAATATCATTAACAAATAATGTTTTTGTATTAACAACTGTCACATTTTCATTAAAAGTCGATGGAGCATTATTGGTAAAACTTTCTGTATTTACTGTAGTTCCAAATGTCTTATCAATAGATAATAAAACTGAAGGTGTACTTGAAGCATCTGAAACTCTAAACGCAGTGTTTGATGTTCTGAATATTACATCAATTGTAGATAAACTAGTTCCATCGTAATAAGTTGATATTTCACTTGTTCCCATTTTAATATCAGTTCCAGTAGTCATTGAAATATTATTCAAAAATGAAACCGTTGTTAAATCAAATGATTGAATGGTATTAGTAGCCAAATAGCCATTTTGAACTGCTAAGTTAGTATCAACGGTCACTAATGTTCCTCCATTAGGTGCTATATGATTGCTTCTTAATGCTCCATTAGTTTTAACATAAACATCATCAGCAAATAAATTGCCCATAACATCAACAGTGCTTGTATTAAAAGTCCATCCAGTAGAAATATTAACAGCTCCAACTATGTTAGATTGAACAGCCGGGTCTCCACAAATAAATCTGATTGAAGAATTAGCATCACTATTCCTCATATCAAAAGATGAAAAAGCACTAACATATCTATATAATTCACAATTTGTGTCAATTGTTAATTTACCATCAGTAGCAATATTAACATTATCACAATTAACATTAGCATTTGTATAAATATTTCCTAACACATCTATAGGTTTACTAAAAATAGTTTTATTCACTAATCCATCACACATCATATATTGGTTACTGGCACTAGCAATATCACCAATAGAAAGAGAAACAAAATTAGGATGATGCATATAAAAACCTTCTATTGCATCTGGTGTATATGTTTCTAAGTATGGTTCTAATCCATTTATTGAAGTATTGATATTATCTATTTTTGTTTTAATATCTGTTGAAAAATCATTATTTGTAAATAAATTTCCTTTCATAAAAACACCTCCTTCGAAATATGATGTTCCGTGCATCTGCGCAAAATTATATGGAGTATGAACATTCCCATTAATTGTAATTCTTGAAGCATTATTAGGTCTTCCAATAATAACATCTCCTGTATTCCATCCGAGCCAGAGTCTATAAGGCGTTGCACCTGTTAATCCCTGATAAGAGTCTAACTGACATCCTCGTTTAAACTCGAGTCTTTGGTTACTAACTGCGTCCTGGATTCTAAATATTGGATTAGTATTATCTGTTAAACTAAGTATTAATGGAGAGTTTACTGTTTGTGCAGTTGTATTAACTTTGTCTAATTTTTGACTTATTACTGTATCTTGTGCGCTATCATTTGTAATTATTGAATTAATTGTATTTGTATTTCCTGTTATTAATCCTGCTAAATTATCTGACTGTAAAACATATCTACTATCAGAACCTGCTATATCTAAAATAGATGAACAAGAAAATAAACCTGATACTTGTAAATTAGATAATATTGTAGTATTATGATTTAATAATATTTTATCATTTTGAAAAATTGAAGAATTATTAATTTCTACATCTCCAAAACCTCTTTGATTCAAAAACATAGTTGCTCCACTTAAATTTCCATAAACATAACTATCAAAATAATTATTATACATTTCAAAGAAATTATTATAATTTCCAAAATTTGCTATTTTGAAAATTGAAGTAGTTGTTATATTATGAATTAATGTATTATTTAATACTGATGTATTTAATTTATCTGTTAATAAATTATTAGTTGTTATTTTATTGTAATATAAATTACTATCAAATGAACCTGTTTGTAATTGAGATATTAAATGAGAATTTGATGAAATATTATTAAAATTAGTTGTCACAGTAGAATTTAAATTATTTATTAAATTTGTATTTGAAGAAATATTATTAAAATTTGTATTAATTAAATTAGTATTAGAACTAATATTATTAAAATTAGTTGTCATAGTAGAATTCAAATTATTTATTAAACTTGTATTTAATGAAATATTATTAAAATTTGTATTAATTAAATTAGTATTTGAAGAAATATTATTAAAATTAGTTGTCATAGTAGAATTTAAATTATTTATTAAACTTGTATTTAATGAAATATTATTAAAATTTGTATTAATTAAATTAGTATTTGAAGAAATATTATTAAAATTAGTTGTCATAGTAGAATTTAAATTATTTATTAAACTTGTATTTAATGAAATATTATTAAAATTTGTATTTGAAGTTATTGTCAGATTACCTATTAAAAATGAATTTGAACTAATATTATTTGATAATACATTAATTTCTGTTTTGTCATATGTTTCAGTTATATCATAAAAATTAGCGTTTATCTGTTCCTTTGTGTAAGTATCTGCTTGGTCTGCTTTACTATCTAATACTGTTTGAATGTCAGATTTACTCGCGTAAAGGTCTTCTATATCATTGACTGCTCCATCTTTTACTTGCCTAATTCTATTTGCTGTAATATCAAAGATATTCATTAAGTTTTTGCTCATAATATTATATTATTAATTAGAAAATTAATAATATCATATTTTTTATTTTAATCATAAAATGTTACAGAATTTGAACGGATTTCAAGAATGCACTCATGAACCATATGAATATACATCCGTTCTGGCATAATACCTTCTGGATGAAATTGATTTCCAGTTCCATATAAAAATGTTCCATCAAGAGGTCGAATTTTTACTACCATATTTGAATTATTTTTTAAATTCATACCAGTATACGCTGCTGATTCTAATTTTTGTAGATTAAATCCAAACATAAATGCTTGTGTTTTATAATCCTCGCTTCTAACCAACAATGGATTGTCGGCACAATGCATTAAGTGAACATATGCTTCACGAACACCTTGAATTTCTTGACTTGGAATGACTTGATTACCAATAACCAATGAAGCGGTTAAATCATATTCTGAATTATAATATCCAGAATCAACCTTATCGCCCTGCTGTGACAATGGATGATATAGCGAGTTGTATTCTTTAAGAATTGGTCCAAATGAACCCACATAACCTTTGTCTGATGTATTAGAAAATGAAATAAATATTTTATTTAATTTAGATACATTCCTTACAATAGTTGTGAATATTTCACTAGATTTAGATGTTGTTTGTTCTTGCATTGTTTCAGTTTCAAAAGTAATTGGAAGCGAACCAGTTTCTAAAATTTTTGAATATTCGGCATATAGAGAATCGTCAAGCGAATAAACTCCCGTCGCTTTAATGACTGGTTTTTTTATTGCCCAGCTGTTAGAAGTATTTGTAGCAGTGAAAAGAGTAGTTGCACCTTGTGCAATAATTGGTAGTTTAGCATCATTCACTAAATATAATTCTATGGTTATAGGACAATAAGATAAAGGAATCCAGTTTTCACAAGATTTAAAGCATTTCAAATTCATATCATAAAATACATTAGCACTTTTACCTTTGACAATTCCTCGTTTGTTAGAATTCGTTACACTCCTTGCAACGCTTGTTGTTGTGTTAGTTCCGGTTACTTGCGAATATGTTAAAAATCTAACATCGTTATTATTAAATGAATTTCCAAAACCTAAAACTTCATCTGCTCTTTTTGCTTCTGATGTTTTAAGTAAATCTTTCATAGCATCAGCACGAGATGTAGAATTCAAATCACACACTATTACATCTCCCATCATCACTCTCACTCTTGAAAAGAATGCACCAGCGGATATGGGACGTAGTTCAGCTTCAGCGTTGGTTGGCTCAGTATTTTCTAGTGTAAATCCTAATAATATGGTAGGAAGTGAAATCCATTGATTAGGTGGTCCAGTAATGTTAAATCTAATTACTGAATTTGTATCAGCGGTATAAGTAGAAACCGATGAAGGATAAAAGTTTTTACTTTCTTTTGAACGGACATAAGAACCGCCATCTTTTAATTTAAATCTTAAATTCTTTTCAACAAGGACATCTTCAATATCTAATGTTTCCATAACTTATATATTTAATAATAGAAAAATATTATATTATTCTATTATTAAATTATTTTATTTTAAAGTGTGAATAATCTATAACTTCTTTTTTAGATTTTTTATTTAATAGTTTTTTAGATTTATTTTTAATATTATTATGTTCAACCTTATAATTAGGTTCGCGTCTTCTCATCCTCTACTATTTTCTTAATGTCTTCATAACTGACTTTCTTTTTAGGATTTATAGTATTTTTTATATCATTATTAGGCATTATATATAAGACTACAAAATTTCCTTTACAGGTTCAATGCTTCTTGATACGTCCTTGCCAGTATCACCATATAATGAGTGTTGATGATTTGTTAATGGGTTAAAACCTCCTCTATTTGATGTTATACTGCCTCTATCTAAAATACTGACTATATCACCAAAATTTCTTAGGCTTGTGTAGTTGTCATTGTTTTTGTTTGACATTGAAATAAAAGGAGCACCGTAAGTAGTTAATCTAATATTTCTATCAGGATTTTCTTTTAAATATTTAGCACTCGCACTACTACCCAATGAATGTGAAATAACTTCACTAATATTATGGTTTTCATCAAGTATATCGCTAATATCTCTATACCTTTCACTGAATGAACTTAAACCAAATGGAATTGTAATATCACTTAAAATATCATTAGTATTTGATATAATATTAGACTTACCAAATGTTCCAGCAACATATAGTTTATTATTATCTAAATAATAACCTTTACCATTTGTATATGCTTTGTTTAATCCTTCTGTGTCAGATAAATTATTATTATATTTAGGTTTGAATAATGATTTTTCTTGTTGAATTTCATTAATTATTTTTCTATACATTTCACTATGACCTTGATGAAGAGGATTGTATGATTTTAATTTTCCTTCTTTTAAATAATATTTATATTTATATTTATTTTCATATATAATTAAATTATAAAATTTCTAATTAATTAATATAATGAGATTTCGTAAAATATATATCAACAGTGCTTATCGTGATTTAAATGACAGTCAATCTACATCAGATTTTGTTATTAATTTAAGAGAGCAACAAGAATGCGGACCAAATACTAAAATGATTTGTCACGAAGTATCTATCGCTAATTCATTTTATCCAATTGAAGATAATTTAAATAACAGATTATATTTAACATTAGGAGGGATATTAATAGGAGCACCAGTATATTATTTTATTGTAGCACCTGATAAAGGTAGTTATGTAGGTAGTGAATTAGCAACCGAATTACAAAATAAATTGAATACTGCTACTAATGGAACTGATGGAAACAGTAATTTTTTTACTTGTAGTTATTCATTAAAAACAAATAATATAACTATAAGTTGTAATTATATTTCTTACTTTTTTATAATCCATACAGATAAAGAATTACAAACTAATTATAGTTTTGGTGTTGATTATGATAGAGATTATCCTAATAGTATTAATGACATTTTAGGAAATACTACTGAAAAAGTAAATAGTACAGCAGACCCGTTTGTTAGTGGATTTATATCATTTTTACCTGTTAAAAATATTTATATTCATTGTAATGAATTAAGTAACGGAAACCAGTTATGTAGTTTTGGTACTTCATCAATAATAAAGAAAGTACCAGTTTTAACATCATTCGGCAACCTCATATATGATAATGAACTAATTTTAAATGATGCTAATGATGTTAGTATGCGTTCATTGAATAGACTTCATTTTAGATTTACTGATGCATCGGGTAGAGTTTTAAATATGAATGGAACAACAAGTAGTTTTAGTTTAACATTTTTTGAAGGTTAGAAAAGCATATAATAGATATTTTAATATAATTATTTATTATATACAAATTATATTTAAATATTAATATAAATATTTATTATATACTAATTATATGGTTAAAAATATTGAAATAGTAGATGTAGGCATTGAAAATAATGAAGCACCTAAGGAAGTAGAAGAAATTAAAGAAGAACCTATTATTAATGAAGAAAGTAAAGAAGTAGAAACTAATAATATTATAAATGAAGAAAATAATAAAGACAATACACCAGATAATAATATAGACGAACCACCAAAACAAGAATTAAAATCTAAAACATACTCAACTGAAAAAGTGGAATGCCCAAAATGCAAAAAATATTTAACAAAATACACTTTCAGATATCGTCATAACTGTAATGGAATACCAGTTAAAAAAGAACCAGACCCTAACAAAGTTGTTCGAAGAAAAATTATGCATCCACACAAGCAAAAGAATTTGAGAATAATGTATATGAAAAAGTTAAAGATAATATTCCAAAAGTGGATGAACAAGAAATAGAAAGAAGAGTAGAAGAAAGATTGAAAAAACATTTAGAAACAACAGCTAACAAAGTGTTTGAAACTGCAAAAGATAGATATATTAATATGAAGGTAGAGCGAGATAATAAAAATAAACAGAAAATTAATAATTTAGCAAATAAAATTATTTAATCTAATTATTATTATATAATGATTATTGATAAAAAACAATTGCTTATGCACCGTAGAGAAATTTATGACAACGTTGTAAATAGAATAACAGAACCACAAAATAAAGACAAACCGAATATCAGTGATGTTATTGATAGAAAAGCAGTTTTTGAAACAAACAAACCAAAAAAGAAGAATAACTATAAATCAACTCAACATTACTATTATGAAGGAGACAACAAGGCACACCAACCTAATTACACATATTTTAAAGAATTACAAGAACAATTAGAACGTCATAGCGCTAAAAAAGATTATGCTGTATTTCAAAATAAAAGAAGATATCAAGAAGAAGCACAGGCTTATTTTAATGAAATCCAAAGGTTGGAAAGTGAAAAATTGAGACATCACCCATCAAGTGAAACAGGTAAATCCTATTCAGAAATGATTAAGAAGAAGAAAGGAATAATCAATCAATTAAGAAAGGATTTTGATTTTTGAAAAAATAATTAAATTAATTAATTAGATTAATAAATATAATCTAATTAATTTAATATACTAATGAGATTAGACAATGCACAGATGAAAACATTAAAATCACAATTGAGATTAAGACCGTCTTATAATGAACTGATAAAGGAAATTACAAAGGAAGAATTTAAAAATAAGAATATAAGAGATGTAATAGACAGAAACGCTTATTATTTTCGTGATAGTCCATTAGGAACAGTTTATGATAATAATACAGTAGATTTGAGACAACAACACTTTAAAAAAATGTTAGATGGAGAAAATCAAACAAAATATTTTGATATATCGAAGGATGATGAAATGGATGATTTAAGAGACGGTTCAATACAAACACTAAGTGCCACAATGGATGATGCAGAGGAACAACACGAACGACAAATCAGTCAAATTTCAAAAAGACTTAGTAGTGAACAAATAGCAGACCTACACCAACGAGCACAACGAGCAAAACAATTAGATGAAGATGACTGGCAGTCAGTAGCAACCGCAAAGTCAAGTGATGATTTACCGCCATTGGAAGATTTACAACCAAAAAGAGTTTCAAATTTACAAAAAGCAAGAGCAAGATTGCAATTGAAACGATTTATTGATGAAGATAAAGACAGTCCTGAACCAAAAAGAGTTTCAAATTTACAAATAGCAAGAGCAAGATTGGAATTGAAACGATTAGATGACGAAGATAAAAACAGTCCTGAACTAATAGAAATAAAAGAAGCA
This sequence comes from Effrenium voratum, assembly GCA_963377175.1. Classification (NCBI taxonomy): domain Eukaryota; class Dinophyceae; order Suessiales; family Symbiodiniaceae; genus Effrenium; species Effrenium voratum. The sequence goes on from CAUJNA010003146.1 coordinate 237,723, forward strand.
GAAAAAAGAATAGAGCAAAAAATGGACACCGCTGGCAGTTCATCCACATTACCAGCAAGACAAACAAGAACACATAAGGAAACTATTGACTATTCAACTGATATAAACCATTGGAAGGGAAGCACAGTAAAAGAAGAAGACATATTATTTCAATTATATTTAAGAGGAGCAGGACTTACTGAAGAACAGGAACAACAATATTCAAACACAAAGAAAAAGGGGAAAGGTAAAAAGAAACCGGTAGAACTTATTTAGTTGGACTGGTGGAGAAGCTTATAAACAGCGGAAAATGGACAACAGAAGTAAATGATGAATTGTTAAGAAAAAGAATGAATGATTGGAAAGATATGAAAGGAAAAGGCAAGGCAACAAAGAACAAATAGATAATTTTACATAATTTATCAATAATTATATAAAATGATTAACAACCACAAGCAAGAGTTAAGGAAACGCCCTACATATGATGAAATGCTTAAACAAGCAATCACAAGCAAAATGAAAACAACAGTTATATTGAAGAAATACAAAAAATATATGTTATTGAATAATTTTGATTTTGATAAAATGGATTTAATGAATTATAAAAATAAAGAAAGATATATGAACGCTCAAGTTATGATGATGGACGCCTCGCCAGAGGCTCGCGAGCTTCGCGACAAGGCAACACAAACGCTTAACAAAGAAAACAAGGCAACACAAACAGACCTACCAAATGATAAAGCGACACAAACTTATAATTTTGATGATGAGACAAAAATATTAGACGGTTCTTCAAAGAGTTTCAAAAGCAAGCTGATAACCAAGGCTGAAGCAGAAGCATTAGCATTTACATATGACTCTGATTTATATGATGACGACGATGATGATGATAAAAATGATGATGATATTGATACATATAGAAAGAAATTATTTATTTTGATGAGGATTATAGAATTTATGTTGAGGACGGGTTTTAGTATAGGACAAATAGTAGCACATTTAACATATCACACTACATTAACTACAATTCAAGGTTCAGAGTTATTAGTTAATCTGACAATGAATTCATTAGTAACATCATACGATATAGCAACTGCTATAATGAATTGGTTGAATACAAATGTTAGTGAGGAAGTTGAGTTAAACACTTCCCCGCCTGTTAGCGTTAATAGTTCTCCGCCTATCACTGTTAATAGTTCTTCAACGCATACTGTTAATTCATCATCATCATCAGAAGAAAATTCTAATTATGAAATAGCACCGTTGACTGACATTCCTGTCCCTACTGATGCTGAAAGTGAAGATGAAGATAAGGATAAAGATAAGAATAAAGAAAAACAATAAAATAATAATAATAATAAAATATAAAAATTAAAATACCAGAATTTGTAAAAATGCCTTAAAGAAATAGCGACTTTATTATATAAGATAAATGCCATTCTATAGCAGACACTCAGATGATGGAAGAGATAGATTGTTAGGAGGAATACATGATGAAGATGATTATAATGACTTTATGAATATGTTATTTATGAATAGTAGTTTTGCTGATGACATTGAAAGACATTATAAAAGTTCAGATGCTGATGTGTTGCCAAGTCCTACTGATAGCGAAGAAACAAAAGAAAATAAAGAGAAACAATATCAAAAGGATTATCATAAAAAATACTTTCAAGAAAAACTTAATAAACCTTATACATGTAATATTTGTGGAAAATCAATGGCCAACAGTTCTAACAAATCAAGACATGAAAAAAGTAGAAAGTGCCAGAGTACTAAAAGTAAAGTCTAATTGGATAATATTAATTTAATTTTAATTTAATTAATATAATCCAATTTCAATATATGAGTAAACTAAGTAATGAGGAGATAATGAGCAATATCTACTATGATTTAGAAACAGGTTATGGTTCTAAACAAAGCTTATACAATCAAGCAAAAGAGAAAGGAGCAAGTGTAACATTGGAAGAAGTGGCAAAGTGGTTGAAGAAGCAACCTAACAAGCAAATAAAACCGTATCAGAATTATAACAGTTTCTTAGTGCCATATGCCAGAGCAGAATTTCAAATAGATATTATGGATATGAAAATATTTAAGAAAGAAGATGAAGAACGCTATGCATTGATTGTAATAGATGCTTTCAGTAAATTAGGTTTTGTGTATCCAATGTTTCAAAGAGACAGTCCAAATGTTTTGAAAGGTTTGAAAGAAGCATTTAAAGTTATGGGTGAGCCTGTGGAAATCTTTTCTGATGATGATGGAGCATTTAAAGCAGAAGTAAAGAAATATTTAGATGATTTAGGTATAATACATAAAACAACGCTAACACATGCCAATATTGTGGAGAGATTGATTAGAACGATGAAAAAAGGAATAGGAGACAGAATACACTTTACTAAAGGTAGATGGACTGATATGTTGAAACCTACATTAAAGAAATATAATAGCGCTATTCACTCATCAACTGGAATGAAACCAAATGAAGCGCATGATGATGACAACAGAGCAAATGTAAAAGCAAACCTTACACTGAAGCAAAAGCATATGAGGAAATATCCTAAATTATCTGTTTCAGACACAGTGAAAATATACCAAAAAGGAAAAGGTAATTATACATCGAGGAAAGAAACCAACTCAAAGTGGACAGAAAGGAAATACAAAATAGAAAAGATAGAAAAAGATATAACATTACAAACATACTATGTCTTGGAAGGATTGAAAAAGCATTATTTGCGCCATGAATTATTACTAATTGAAAATTAAAAATAAAAAATAATTTAGACTAATAATTAGTTATTTAGTTCTTAGAATTTTATGACTTTAAAAAGACTTAAAGAGAAAAAACCCTAATTAAATTATATAGATAATAATATGAATAGAGATTTACCGCCAGATGAAAACACTAAAATAGTTAAGTATCTTCTTAAAGAAAATTTAGGAGAATACAAATTAAATAATAAAGGTAAAAAACTTAAAACCATAATTATAGGAAACAACCAGTATAGATATAATCCAGAAAAACCAATAAGCAATAGATTGAGTAAGAGACTTGAAGCAGTAAAGAAAACTAATGACTACAAAGCAAATCAAATCAGAGAAAGAGTAGGAGCAAGAACGGTTTTAAAACATGCTATTAAGAAAAAAGCAGTAATAACAGAAGAAAGAAGCGCCTTTAGAGCATATGCTAACGCCTACACAATTTCAAACATTCATTTAAAAGAGTTGAACGGATTGACTTATTTTAATTATCAATTTGACAAACTTAATGAATACTTGAAAGAGAATAGAGGAATGAAACTTAATGCTACAATAAATATGAAAGTTATGAACTTATTTGATGAGGAGAGAAACGTAACAGTTAGGACAAGGTCGTACACTATTGTAAATGAAGAGGATTTAAGGAATGCTTTGAAAAGAATGAGACCTGATGTTGAAACAAGAATTTTAGATATGGCTTTGTATCAGTCAGGATTAATAATTAGCAATATTAATAATATTCATATCATGTATAATAAATATAATCCGACTAGAGCTGGCAAATATATTGAACTTCCAGAATGGATTAAAAAGAAAAAGGCATGTATCAATATTAAAAATCAAGATGACAAGTGTTTTAAATATTCTATTGAGTGTGGATATTGTAAAATTTGTGATAAAGCACACCCTGAAAAGATGTTTCATTACAAGAAGATAGCAAGTGATTTGATTTTTGATGGTGTGAGTTTTCCTGCTAATAATAATGATATAGATATATTTGAAGAAAATAATAAATCAATATCCATTAATGTTTATGAAATTGATGATAATGAACAAATTGTTATTAGTAGAAAATTGAAAAATAAAGATGCTTCTTGTCATCTTGATTTGTTGAGAGTTGATGAGGAGGATTGCAGTCATTATGTGTATATAAAAAGTTTGAGCAGACTTATTAATAATCAAAAAAGTAATCATAATGGTAAGTCCTATTTTTGTAAATATTGTAATCATGGATTTAGAAATGAAGAATTATTAAATAAACATTATGATAGTGGATGCATGGAAGTTGATGGTCAACAAATAGTAATGCCTAAGCCTTATGAGAAAGTTAGTTTTAAGCATCACTTCAAAAAGTTAAGGTGTCCTTTTGTTGTATATGCTGATTTTGAATGTTTGACAGAGGAACTGAAAAAACCTGATGAAGATGAAGATAAAAACACTTTTTCTTATCAAGAGCATAAACCATGTGGTTTTATGCTTAATATGGTTAATGCTGTTGATAATACAAATTATGAATTTATGTATCGTGGTAAAGATGCTGTTGATGTGTTTTGTCAAAAACTTAATGAGATTAGGGCAGAAGTAAAGGAGAAGATGGGAGAAAACGAAAAAATAGACATGACTGACGAAGACAAAGAAGATTTTAAAAATGCTAAAAACTGCTTTATTTGTGGGGATAAGTTTAGAATGAACTATAAGAATGCCAAGGAAGCAGAGAAATATAGAAAAGTTAGAGACCATTGTCATTTTACAGGTAAGTATAGAGGTTGTGCTCATAATGTTTGCAATCTTAATTTTTGTAATAGATATTTTAAAATTCCAGTATTCTTTCATAACATGAAAAATTATGACGGTCATTTAATTATTCAAAATGCGGATAAATTAAGTAACAACAATAAAATAGGTGTCATCGCTCAGAACAGTGAAAAATTTATTAATATCAGTTTTGAAAGTTTGAGTGTTAAAGACACTTTTGGGTTTTTAACTGCTTCATTAGATAAGTTAGTTTCAATGAGTAAGTATGATAATACAGATGAAGAAGATAAAAGTAAATGGTTATTGCGTGAAGACTGGAAAGATAATTTTAGGTTTAGTAGTAAAAATGATTTGATTAAGAGTGAGAAATGTCTAGATTTATTAACTGATAAAGGCGTTTATCCTTATGACTACATGAATTCATTTGATAAATTTGATGATGAGCAATTACCGAGTAAGGATGATTTTTATAGTCAGTTGAGTGAAGAAGGTATAAGTGTTAACGACTATGAAAGGGCAAAAATTATATGGAAGCATTTCGACATTAAGAATATGGGTGAATACCATGATTTATATTTGAAAACTGATGTATTATTATTGACTGACATTTTCGAAAATTTTAGAGATGTATGTATGAAATATTATGGATTGGACCCTGCTTATTATTATACATTGCCTAACTTTGCTTTTGATGCTATGCTTAAAATGACTGGTGTAGAGATTGATTTAATATATGACCAAGAAATGTATGAAATGATAGAAGCGGGACTTAGAGGCGGGATGTGTATGGTTTCTACTAAAAAAGTTGAAGCAAATAATAAATACATGGGAGAAGAATATGATAAAAATAAAGAAAGTAGTTATATTAACTATTTTGATGCTAATAATTTGTACGGGTTAAGCATGATACAAAAACTGCCATATAAAAATCTAAAATGGGATGATACATTAAAAGAAGAAGACATTATTAATTACAAAAATAATAATATTGGATATATTCTAGAAGTGGATTTAGAATATCCTAAAGAATTACACGATTTACACAATGACTATCCAATGGCACCTGAGGTTATGAATGTTAAAGCCAACATGCTGTCAGATAAACAAATTGAAATTTATGAATTTTTAAATCATAAAAAACCTACGGATGAGAAAACAAATAAATTAGTATTGAATTTAAATGATAAAGAAAAATATGTAATCCATATAAGAACCTTGCAATTTTATTTGAAGCAAGGGTTAAAACTTAAGAAAATTCATAGAGCAATTAAATTTGAACAAAAAGAAGTTTTAAAACCTTACATTGAGTTTAACACTGAGAAGAGGAAGAATGCTAGAAATGATTTTGAGAAAGATGTTTACAAATTGATGAACAATGCCATATTTGGAAAAACAATGGAGGATAAGCGAAAACATTTAGACTTTGAAGTTGTGATGATGATATATGAAGTGTGTAAGTAATCCTAACTTCAAACATAGTCATATCATTAATGAAAATTTGGTTGGAGTTGAAAAGCAAAAAACAAAGTTGAAACTAGACAAACCTATATTTATTGGGATGAGTATTTTAGATTTGAGTAAGCAACACATGTATAAATTTTATTATGACGTTATGAAGCCTAAATATGGAGATAATATTAAAATGGTATATACTGATACTGATAGTTTTGTATTTCATACTAAAACCAATGACATTTATGAAGACCTGAATACAATTAAAAAAGAATTAGATTTTTCAGATTATCCTAAGGAACATAAATGTTATGATGATAATAACAAGAAAGTATTAGGTAAATTTAAGGATGAATTAAAAAGTAAAATAATAACAGGGTTTATAGCTCTTCGTCCTAAATGCTATGCTTACTCAGTTTATGGTGATGATAAAAAATATAAGAAATGTAAGGGCATAGCAAAAGGCACAGTAAGACGTCAAATGAAATATGAAGAGTTTGAGACGGTTTTAAAAACTAATGAGGTTATACATAAGTCATTTAATAGTATTAGAAGTAAAAACCACAGAATTTTTAGTATAACAACTAAAAAAATTGCTCTTAGTAGTTATGAAAACAAAAAATATTGGATAGATAGTGTAAACTCACTTGCTTACGGCCATTATAAAATAAATTCTTTGAAAACGACTTAAAGAAATATTGACTTAATATATTATAATAGAAATGGTTGAATTTACTAAAAAAGAGCAAGAAGAAATTATTAATGACTTTTTGAATAAAATAAAAGTTAATGACGTTATCAGTAGTTGTAAATGTAAACTAATAAATGAACAAACTAGACTAACTAAGTTAAATTTACCTATTCCGATTGTTAAAAACATGTGTGATTTTAATTATGTTGAATGCGAGAAATGTTTTTTATTAAGAAATGCAAAGCAAGTTTTACATAAAAGTAATTTACATTCAACATTGAGACAATGTATTTATGATAAATACAAATTGAAATTTGAAGAAAATACATTTCTAAATAATGACTCATCATTAAGAACATATTGTTTTATAAAGTTAAATACATTTCCTACATATGAAAAAGTGAAAAAATATATACTGCAAGATAACGAAACATATATTTTAAAATTTTATAATGATATTAAATATTACTACGAACAATCATATGAAGTTAGTTATGGTGGCAAAACTGGAACAACAAGACCAATTGAAGAATTTAATAATAAAATGATATTTAAATTTATTGATGAGTATGATTTATCAAATAATAAAATTGAAAATGATTGCAAGGAAACATTTTTAAACTACATAAAACAAAGAAACCAAGAATTGAAAATCATAATTGATAAAATATGTGATTATATTCAGGATGAACAGAAGAACAATATAATAGGTAAATTAATGTATGGTGATGTGATAAATGATATTAAAAGTGTTTTAGGAAACTGGAGCATAGGTTTTTGCATTTATCATTTTGCTGATAGAAAATATCCATTTAAAAATAATAAACAGAACTTTAAACAAATACCAAAGATTACAAAGGAATATTTAAATACTAATGACTTTGATTAAAACCATACTATGATTATCACATGTAAACTATTATATGTTATAATTGTAATATATTTATCGTTTGTAAAGATTGAATTATTATATTTTCCTAATTTGCTTATCTCTTTCAAAGTGCGTTGTTTAGACTTGGCATGCTTCTAATTTTTTCGTGCTTTGACTGTTTGTTTTTGTTTTGTTTGATGCTCTTGTGATATTTTTTGTTAGTATGTTGCTTTGATTTTTGTTGATGTGTGTTTTTGAGTTGAGTGTCTTTGATGATTTAGAGTGTTGCTGTTTTGTTGGTATGCTTGTTTGAATTATTTAATGTTGTATGCTGTGATTAAATATTTTTGTTGCTGGTTGTGATTATTTATTTTGTTTGCTTGTTGTTCTGGATTTTGTTTTCTGTTTGTTGTGTTGCTGTTGGAAAAAAAATAGTAGAAAGAATAATTCTTTGAATTCTCCTTTTACTATTTTTTCCCCCACCCTCCCCACCGCAATTGTACGCGGTTGCCCTGGTTCGGCTGGCTTACTGCCAGCCCCTGGGTTGAAGCTGATTTCCACCTTGCCCCTTTCAAGTAGCTAGAAAAAGTGCTGTTTCTTCCCATGAACCTGATCTTGGACAACTCCCCTGGTCGGTTTCACGGGGTTCATGTGAGTTTCTGAAGCTCATAGGGTTGGAGCTGCGCGCCAAACTCGATCGGTCCGAGGCTGGTGGCACCGATCTCTGGAGCTGCTGAATTCCATGGATGGGCCCAGCGTCATCAGCTGCAATGCGGCCATCAACGCCTGCCAGGCCAAGGATAGATGGGTGCGATGTTTTGTTGTTGTTTGAGGGCGCACTTTTCAGGTCGACTTCCTTGGAAACGGAAAGGAAGATCACCAGATTGGGGGCCTCCGAATTTTGAGACATACTGTACCCTCTCCCAGACAAACTTGGAAGCTCGCAGCACCCCTTTGGAAGACTTGGCTCCATTGACGGAGGCCTTCTGGGAGTTTCCATGTTAGTTTCAAGGAGCATACTTTTCGCCTGAGAATACACGGTCCGAATGAGATGGTCGCATATTGGTGCAAGTCTGTTGCCCCTGGGTGGTCGCACAGTTCTGCCCCGACATTCCCCGACACTTTGCGACTGAACAAGCTGACCCGGCCCCGAGATCGGGGAGCATCGCCTCAAGTTAGCCGAGCTATTGCCGAGTGTCACCGGGCTGAGCAGATCTGCAGTTTACACGCCGGCCGCGGTTCATCTCAGCTTTGGGAAACAGATCCGGCGGAACCCAGTTTCTTCACTCTTTCTGAGGGAAGTTCAGCTGGGCCGCTTGAGATGATGCAGAACCCCCCGCAGAAAATCAAGTGGTACAATTTTGAAACTACTAGCCTGCGACCGGTGAAATTCCATGTTTGGCTCCATGTACTTATTGGCGGGCTAGGCAAACGGAAATGGTCACCATTTTCCCTTGCTCTGCAAGGGCCCATCCCACCCTTCTTTCCCCCTAGCAGTAGGGGTGTATCCTGGACCGGCACTACAACAAGTAAATCGGCTGGCGTCCCCTTTCAGAATAAACTGTCTGCTTTGGAAGAAGCAAACTCTCTCTGAGTCGTTGGTCCAGATCCCTCCCCTCCTTTAGGACTCTCAGCCAGCAGGCAGCCTCCCAGTGGCAACAAGCGATGGCGGTCTTCTCGCAGATGGAGCGCGATGCGCCGGACACCACCAGTTGCGCAGCAAATTTGCGGTTGGGCAATGCTCAAAATGTTCCGTCATATGCTGTAAGGGAGTGGCACTAAATGGGCGTTTTGTACTTGTCCGGATCCTCTATGTATCTCCCAGTAAGGAGGTTATTGGCCATAGCATCCATGGTTGGTTGACGTCATACACCCCATGCATGGATCCCTTGTTTATGGGCCAACTCGCCACGAATCATGGCTTAGTTCAGGGCATCCTACCACCAAAGTGGCCCAACATGGCCGAGAGAGCCGGCCTCGAACAGGCTTTGCTTGAGGTGCGTACATGGGGAGAGCGGTGGGTGAGTAGGGGGTTCCTCGAGTGCATTTTGCACATTTTTGGTGCGTGGCAGAGGCAGGGGGTTCGATTGCTGCCCTTGGCTGGACTGATTTGGCCATTGCATGTTGCAACGACGCGTGCTTTGCTGTTTGGTTACACTTGCTGCTGCATTTTGACGTTCCTGGTTTTCTTTGCCTGGGCTGGTTTCCACCGAATGCCGTGGCAGTTGCCAAGATTGCCATTTCGACGTCCCTGGTTCACACGCGCCCCGGGAAGGGGGGGAATACTACGAAGAGGACTTTTCTTGACTTGTCTATGGCTGGTGAAAAGGCAGCTTTGGAACTTCGGGCCGTCCGCTCTCATATGTCCTCTTGGGAATCTCTTCTTTCAGGGTATGGCAAGATTGACGAATTTGCAGATCTATGTTCTTCCTGCTTGCAAACGATGCCGCATCCTTGCCCATTCGCGGGTCACTGGCAAAGACAACGGAAAACTTGCTCCTTTGCCCCCGTAGGATTTTCAAAGATGTGACTCACTCACTAGGACGACATGGGAACCACGCGGTGCAAAGTAGCCGCTTTGCCGAATAGAGCATCCGGCGCACTTCCTTTACAAGAGATAAACATTCCTGAGAGGAAAACAACCTTTGATGTTTGACCCATTCGGCCCTCACCCATCTACACTCCCTCCTTTTCAGGTATAAACCAGTGCGCGCAGCAATCTCCGAATATTGAATTAAACAACGCTACTCTTGCCGACAAAATGTGACTCCGTAGCTGAAAATTCATGCGACAAAGTATGATGTATTTATTAAACTCGACAAACAAATCAATTTACAGCTCGCAAACCAGAGTTATGTTTGCACTTACGTTTATCTATCAGACTTTGCCGTTTAGAGCCAATATCCCTTGCCACAGGTGCTGAAATCATATTCACATTTAGGTGTGGAATTCCAATCCTTGCCGGTCAGCACTTCAGTGTCAGGGGCTTGCCTTGGCCCCCTTCTGGTTGCCTGCCCTTTGGTCGCCATGCGGTGAGTTGTTTGGAAGTTGCGGGTTGCATCGGGGCAGCGACACCTGAGGCTACAATCTGCTTCTGAGTGCGTTGGCGCGGAGCAGCCTAAGGTGGGAAGAAGGGAGGAATGCACGCTTGGTTGAACTGCTGTCATTCAATCGCATGGTTAGTGACAGATCTGAGGTAAACGCTGTGCGTCCCGATTTCTATCAGGAATAGTATTTAGTTTTAAAGCCACGAACCAAGCTCAAAAGCAGCGCAGCGTTGGCGTCAGAACCGATCACCCTTCGAGTGTGGATTGAGCTCCTCTCTGAAAAAGCTTGGCCGGGGTTTTTGGGACCGTTTCAACTCAAGCTACCCTGCACTCATAAATTTGGGGTTAGCACCCATTTGTAAGGGATTTTTGAGGGTCCGAGTATATGATATGTGATTGCCGTAGATCGCTGCTCATTGATTTTTCCCCAGGGTCCAGGCTGATGAGGTCTGCAGCACTCACTTGGGGCAAGCTGCGAGTGCCATTTTTTTGTTTCCGAAAGTGGACAGGCAGCTTTCCACAGGGTCCTCGAAAGAATCAAGTTGGATATTCAGCTTTCACCGCAGCACTGTAATTTTCCATGGGCTGGCGGGAAAGCGGAGGGGACAAGCCGACCGACCATGAAAAAGGTGCAGCATCGAAACCCTGCTGGACTGAGTCGCGAAAGTCAGAAACCCTCCTTCCCAGTAACGTGGTACCGGATGGATGGCCCCTTGATCAGGAAGTTGATCCCGGTACGCTTCGCAGCTTCTGTGTCATGTTTGCGGTGGGAAGGGTAGATTCCTTTTCTCCTACCGTGGATGGACGAACTCCTGCACCACGTTGAAACCATGGGGTTTCCCATTGTTTGTTGTGATTTACGGCGGGATTTCCGTGATTCCGGGGGTGTCCTAGGTGGCCCCGAGGATTTCGCCCAACGGGAATTCACTCGACCGGAGGCCCGAGGCCCAGAAGCTGGTGAAGCAGATGCAGCGACACCAGCGACTCGTATCTCGAAGGCTGCTGGATGCTAGGGCCATTTATTTCTTGACGGTTTCTGGGGGGTTGTCACAGGAACATGGAATTGTTTTTTTTGGTTTGACCTACTTTAGCGGGCTGGCTTTGATCTTGGTAAGATAATGGGACCAGGGATGTGCGCCCATTTCTCTTTCCTTTTTCTGTTTTATTGGGGGGGAGGTTGGGGGGGAGGTCGGCAGCCCTTGTTGGGCTGTTGGGAGAAACAAAACTGAGCCACGCATGTTCCTTCTTGGGCTGTTTCAAGACATTGCTTGGTCGGCCTCTTGGGGGACACAAAGAGGTGCCCTTTATTGCAGTTCCCCCCCCCACAAGAAGAAAAACTGATGTTAGGTTAGAATAAAGCCAACCATTTGACCTCTTAGTTTTTCCGTATTGTTCCACGTTTAGCCAGGGTTCCAAAAGATTCACATATTTGACCTTGTATTTCTGGGTCCTTTGGGAAGGTGATTCTAAAGCAAACAAAAACGATCTGAGGGTTGTCGCTCCAATTGGCCGCTCTCGGCGTTCGAGCAGGTCAACTGCTTTCCCGGGTGAATGGCTCATTATGCACGCTGAAGCCGAAAAGCACAGCTGCACACACCCGCTTGGCCTTTAGCCAACGTCGAATGAATTTGCCAATTTAGCAAACCAGTGCCGGCCCGCGTCCTATCAGAATCAGTTTGGATGCCTTGCGAGTCTATCTGTTGCTTTGGCTCTCCTTCAACGCCCTTTTCACGACGCATCTGCCTTTACGGCAGATTTCAAGGATCACGCCGGACGAAGTGACCTTCAACTGCCTCTCGTCCCTGCTCACGCAGCAAGAGGACCGGGAGGAGTTCCTGGTGGGGCTGAAGGCTCGCTGGAGGATAAGCTTGGGGCGATTGGGAGGGGTGTCCCACGACGGATTGCAGATGGGGATCCCCATTTTGACCAAAGAAAGCTCCTCGAAATAAAGGAGCTTCGCACCCACTGCTTTTGCGTACTTGGCTTTGTCAGTGTCATACTTATTTGCGTAGCATCGCCGGGCCAGCGCAACCGGCCACCGGCCCAGGCTGCGGGCGTGAGGCCGGACGTGCGGACTTACAACCCCATGATCAGCGCCGCGGAAAGCTGGCAGGAGGCGGGCCTTCGCATGGCCTTGCACCCAGTTCCAACGGCAGCCCAACGGCTTCGTATGGCCGCGCGTTTGCTTCTTGATATGCGTTTGGGGAGGCAATTTGTTAATACCAGGTCTTGATTGTGACTTGTTGTGCGATCACTCGGCCTCATAAGGTTGTTTTGAACGAACGGGGAAAAAAAAAAAAAAACAAGCGGAACTTGGTGTATAGAGTAGATTTGGCAGCTAATGCTGACCAGCCACAAACCTGACACACCTCAAAATGCAAACTCTGAGCCCTGCACCACAATTTTGAGGAATCCAAGCAAGATGAACCAAGTTTTAGCTACAGAGAGCTGCGGCGCCAAACCGCACCCCACAGCAAATTGACCGCAGCCATTATTGGAGGTATCCGCCATGCTACACAAGGCTGGCACATGTTGTGTTGTGGACACCATGTTGTGTCAACACTGCATTCACTACATGCAGATCTTGGTTGATCAGGGTCTGATCCGAAAACCACTGTGATCGCAAGAAGGCGCAGGCCGAAATCAGACACCACCATCGGTTCCTGCTGTGCGCATGCAGCGATCAGTCCCTGTGCCCACTGAGCGCGCTTGATGGGCTCAACACCAGCTTTTGGGCTCCTCCTTATTCCCTTGGCTTTTCCTCGGTGATTAAACGGGACATAGTGACATAATGACACAATGTAGGACCAGAGGGAAGCCTTTTTTTTTCAAGTCAGAGTGGGGACTTCAGCCCTTTTGTGCCTAGATTGGCTGTCGCATGTGCCCAAGTGTGCGAGGCAGTGACCATCCTGGCTTCCATGCAAGCGGATAAGGTGGAGCCTGACATTAAAAGCGCCACGGATGTAAGGGGCAATCAGTCAGTTCTTTCGGCTCTTGAATTGATGATCGTCATATGTCAAGGTTCGCTATATTAGATGGACCATCAAGCATGTGCCTTTCATTTGAAAGCGACACACGCTGAGGTAGTTTGTGTCTCCAAGTGTTCGGTCATGCCGGATCGCAAGCTGATTGAAGGACTTATGATTTGAACCGGCCGTTTTGTCATGCTACTTGTGGAGGAATCGTGGGTTGGGCCTTTTGGCTGCTTTTAAGCTGGTTTTTAGTCGGTCGTGCAGGAGCGCGTTGCGGAGGGCTTTAGTTTGTGACGTACGTGTAGGGTTTGTTTGTTCCGTGTGTGTTGTTATTCTTGTTTCCGGCGTTGTGCTTGCCCTGACCCTGGAGCACATTAACTCAATGTGGCAGCTGTGCTTATTTTAGCTGCCGGCAAACCATGAACTTGAGCACTGGTTTTGCGTGGCTTAGCGCTGCTTTGGGCAGCAGTGCTTGCATCCAACACTTTGCGGTGTAGTTTGTAGTAGAAACCCTGAACAGGCAAGAACACTTTCGCAGTATGATTGCTTTTATGCTTGGTTGACGAAATGATTGCCGCCTATGTTGGATTTGTTTGACAAGGGTCAGGCTACCTGGGCTTCGGAAACTGCGAAGGTTGAAGCAGGCCTGTGCTGATTTGCATCAGCAGCATGCTCGTTGCGCCCGTTTTGTCGGGGTTGTGTCTAGAGATGTCAAGAGGGTACGGTGGCAGGCGCAAGTGCCGAAGGATCGCGCTTGCAGCAACCTAGGCAGGTTTTGCTTGCCACATGATGGGAGTGCACTACATGACCACTTTTAGCTTAAGTCTACACCGGGTCTTGTACACAGCTGAGAGCTACCAGTTGGGCGCGGTGATATGCTCCCGGGGGTCCCGGTCCCTTCTGAGGCTACAACCGCCTGCTCAGCTTGGCTGCGAGCACAGCCTCCTGGCCAGAGGTGCTGCAGATGCTCACGCGCCTCAGAGCGGAATTCTCGCCCAACGAGGTGAGCATGAGCCCCGGCGTCACTGAGACTTGGAATCTTGCGCCCTGCCCAGCTGAGCTGGTCAACTTGAAACCTTTTACCCTTCCTCCTACTAACATGGCACCTGTGGGGAGGTACCTGGAAGATTGGATTCCTTTTGAAGGGACCCCCTGTCAGTTACCATGTTAATGGGAGGGAGGGTAACTAAAACTTTGGGACCATGCCATGCCATGCCTTTATTGCATGGCCCTCGAACCTGAAGATGGGTTGACATATAGGTGGTTGAGATTCTAAACGCGTGCGGCGTTGGAGAGGAACACCTGACCATTCAACCATGCTGCAACTAGCTGTCATGGCTCCTATGGGTACCTTACGGTCGGCTGTGGGAGGGGTATCCGCGCTCGGTGAATGGCGCTGAATCTTTTTTTTTCTCTTTTTTTGTTTCAAACCTGGCTGACAAAGTGGAGGTGTGATCAAACATCACAATTCCTTCTGACATCTGCTGGCCGAAATGTTTAACTTCCAGAGGGGGATTCTCAACGAGGGCGCTTCAAGTTTCAATTTCATGTCAGGTGTGAGCCAAACCCGGCAAATGAGCCATCCAGCCACCATGCCTGCACTTCCGAAGTCCCTTTGGCTCATGAGCATGGGTGTCCTTTTTGAGTGGCCCTAGGTGACCTGGTTGTTTCATCTGCCAGGGCCGTGATTTTCCCAAAAGGATACCTATGCTCACTCTCCTTTTTGACATGCATGGTTTCATAGGGATGGATGTTGATTGGGCAATGAGGGATCAGCGTACCCAAAGCTATAGATGCAGGGTTTAGGAGGCAGTCCCAGCTGTGCAGCTGCCCTTTTGATTCTTAGCAGGACTTGTTTGGTAGATGATGGCCTTGGACAGGCCTTCTTGAAATAGTAAAACCTCCCCCTCTGTTGCGTGGACCCTGTCGCCTGCCTGGCATGGAAAGTGAAATACCTTAGGGCAATCACAAGCAAAGATGTGGTTTATGTTTGCTTCGTTCTGTTGTTGGCGGGCTGGATGGCAGTGCCGTTCTGCTTCTGATTCGTGGGCAGGCGGTGATTGTTTTTGCGGTTCGCTTTGATGCTCTTGGTCGCTTTGCCTTTCCGGGCATGTCATGGCTGTGTTGGATATGAATCAATTGCTTAGCACTTGCAGTTTGCCGCGTGGACAAGCGCTGTGTCTGGAGCATTTGACGTTCTCCAGGAGATCTCCAGGGGAGCTGGCTTTATGTCGGCGTGTCCCAAGACCGTTGTCCGTCTCTTGGAACAGGGCTCCTTAAAAGATACATTCTGTCCATTTGAAACATGTGGCTTTTTTCCAGCAGAACAAAGGGAAACCACCATTTACCAGGCAATGTTCAGGTGTATAATGTAAGGATCCCTGTTGAAAGAGCCCCCAGAAGTCTTCTTGGCCTGGCGACTTAGGAATGCCTGCCTCAGTGCCTGTGCTGCAGCGAAAGCCTGGGAGCAGGCGCTTGTGATACTCCAAGACGCGGAGCGGGACCTGCTGCCGGACGTCATTTCCTACAACACCGCCACTGGGATTGGCGAGTGTCGGGAAAGGTGAAGTGCCTCTCTGCCATGATTTGGATTTGTCAGATAGGGCTCTGAACCAGTTCGTGTATGTATCTGTACACACTATATATACACACTAAATGTTTATATGTTTTTACATATGCATACCATATGTGAGTTTACTATATATACACCCTACAATCAAATTAATATGTATATATATAAATATATCTAAAAGTAGATATACAACATGATATACATGTTGACATATGCGACTTGGACCAAGGCGATGCATGCTTGCCGGAGTTTCCCAGAGCGGGCCATGAAGCTGCTGGGCCGCATGCAGCAGCGAGGCGTGGCGCCGGACATGATCAGCTACAACACCTTGATGCACAGCGCCTCAGTTTCTCCGTGGCCTCCGCCTGTTTTGGAACTCCCTTATTGTAGGTGGCTTCGGGACCCGGCTAAAAATGACGCGCTTCCACCAAAAAACGGTTCCCTTTTTGATCTACGGGGTCACCGGGCAACTGGGTGGTGGAGAGTCGGGGTTTTGAGAGACCAATGCCTTGACGTTGGTGGGTTTGAGATGGTTTGAGGGCCATTGACTGTGATGAGATGAAATGATTGCCACCACCACGCCCATCGCCTCGAAAAGTAGGTGGAGCACATGACAACAGAGAGCCATGAAGTAGATCTTCCAGTGAGACAGAATGACCTTGGAAGGCAGGACGCCGCACGAGAACGGCAGCGGTTTCCTTGCACGCACAAAGAGCAACACGAGAACAACGCTGGGCGCGAAGAGCGCAAGGAAATATCCGTGGATCACCGTCGTTCAGGAAAATGGGCATGTCAGGTTCCACCAGGAAAGCTAGGGTCTCCTCCATTTTTTGTTTTGTTTTGTGGGGCGGCATAAACATGAAACATAATCAAACAAATTTCTCTGTGTACTGGGGATCTTAATTTTGAGAAACCCAGGTTGAGCCTTGCTACTCACGCCGGATTACAACGGCCTAGGTGCGCAAGATCGATGGGAATGGGTGCTGGCTCTGCTCGCGAGCATGGACGCTCACTCGAATGCAGCCCGTATCCCATTGCATGCAAAACATATGACGGGGCGCTATCGGTTGCGTCAGCCCTGCTGAGCCCTTGGCCTTTGACGGGAAAGAACAACTCCAAATGCATTCCCTAGGGGCATCTCCGGGCAAATGGTTGTCTAGTTATGCCTGGGTTCCACTCCCATAAGTTGACCAAGGAGCTGCAACCGGCTACAGCAACGCCAGTCTTCTGTTCGGCTTACATGAGAACTCTTGGGCTGCACAGGTCATCTTGATATGGCCCAACCCCAGGAAGGCTGCAGCTTGGGTGCCAACATGGTGTCCCACAGCATCGCCATCCACTCCTTAGTGCAGGCGGCATAGTGCAAACCGGGTGCAGCCATGGTATATCAAACTCGGGGGCCACCAAAACTTGGTTTTTCATTTGGTCCTGTTGCGTGCAAACCGGTAACATGGGTCAATCCACCTTCTGCGAGGCCCCATGTCACAATTGGTGACATTGTTGACAAGCAGCAGTGGAGAAATATCATCCTGGTTGTTCGGTGGCACCCCTTTTTCCCATTTTGTTTGCTGAGCTCGGCTCCCCTACCTGGTCAACCCCTTTTTGGGCCCTTCTTTACCAGGCTCGAAGAATCCTTTCTGCTAGAAATAAAGGTGCAAGATCCCACAAAGAGAACCCATGTTCCGAATATGGGCGATTGGTCTGGGCCCCCAATTTATCTTAACAGTGGAGGGGCCGCAACATGGCCAAGACCACGCGGTTTTTCCTCGTGGCTCGTGCGCGCAGCGACGCAGCGCAGGCCGGGCAGCTGCCGCGGGCCCTGGAGTTGACCCAGGACCTGCGGGCACGAAATGTGGCGCTGGGCAACGGCATCTTGGCAGAAAGGGGGAGCTTGGCCTCGTCTGGATTTTTTTGGCTCAAGCTCTTGGCTGGATGGGTGGATCCGAAACCCTAAACCCTCAACCCCAGGTTTAGTAGGGTTGCAAGTGGTTGGTGCCCTTCCTGTTGCAGCTTTTGTCTGAAAGGGTGCGAGCGGTTGACTTTGTTTGCTGCCTCTCAGCGGCTGGTGGTTTCATTCCAGGAGGCCCGATTGACAATTGATGTACAGACAAAAAGTACTTTTCGCAGATTCGGATGACCGTTTCTTGCGCGATTTGGAACCACCAGTGAATACAGCTTGGAGGGTCTCCCCCATGTTTCGGGGGAGACAAGCACCCAAACAATGTTTTGGCTCATTTAGATTTTGATGTTGGGGATGCCTCGCCTGTTACAGAGAAGTCGTCTGCCACCTAATCCCAGAAGTTGGGTCAAGAGCGGTTGGCATTCTCCAGGGGGCAATATGAATCCCACCAGCGCAGACTCTTGGCTGAAACACCCGAAACCGTGGCTCGAACTCTGACTCCGCGTCCTGGATTGTCCCTACCATTTGTTGGGGGTAACGGGGTAAGCGCTTTATTATTCAGAACTCCATGTCATTGGGCCCCTTCAGCTAAGGCTGCTACAATTGCCTCCTCCTTGCTTTGCTGCGTGCGGGCGCCAAAGAGTGGGCAGAGCGCCTGGTGCATTGGGCCGCCTGGCAGAAAGATCGGAGGATTTTTCGGGGCTGAAGTTGACAACTTGAGCGGCGGTACATTCGCGTCAGACTCGATGCCCCAAAAACTTCAGGGTGGAGTGGCATGCGTCGCATGTCGTGAGGCTGTGGAGGACAACGCCTTCAGGGCGAACCAGGTTGGCTTTGTGGACTTGCACTCCATGACCCCAGCTGTGGCCAGGCCCAGCGTGCCGGTGGTTCAGTGGGACCTTTTCCTTTACCCTTTTGTATCCTTCGGTTTGTCCCAGACAAACGGACAATAAACTTTCTCAAATGGAAGTGGTATACATGTCATGGGGAAGTGGTATTCAGAAATTGCATATGTAGGGCAGCACTCTCACACCTCATATTCATACTTACGTGACCAGCAATGACCCCTCAAACCTTGGGCATACAAGGAGAAACATGTGAGACGTGTACTGGAACTATGAGAATATTGAGGGCAGCTATGATGAGACACTATGAGAGTTCAAAGGAAAGGGGGAGATTGAGAAGACCATGAGAAAGAATGAGAAAACTATGAGAACAATGAGAAAATATGAGAACAATGAGAAAATATGAGAATTTAAGGGAAGCCTATGGGAGACAGCTTCATAGCTGTCTCATGGTTTTCTCATACTTTCCCCATGGCCTTCTCATAGCTTTCTCATGGATTTTTTGCCACTGTCTCATTTAGTAGGCTATTTCATCACACCTGGACCAGTCTCAGTATTGACCCCACAACTATCCAACACACTTCTCCCACAGAGACACACACACACACAGCACACCCACACACACACACACACACTGAACACTTTTCAATGATCATTGAAAAGTATTCTTTGTGCAATTGCTAGCAATGCCTTTCAAATGCACTTTGAAAGGCTTTGCGTTGGGACATTTAAGAATCAGCCCCCCACATGATACCTACAAGCATTGTAGGGGGCCATAAATTTGCTTGCAATTAAAGGCTTTCAGGGCAAGGGCAGCTGCAGCTGACGCGGGACCAGCTGCCAGCCAGCAGCAAAGGTCAGCCTGGCAGGCTTGGCAGCGCGCATGCCACCCCGTACTTTGGACCAAGAGAGGGGACGCTACCAAGAGAGGGGACACTGCTAGGCAACATCAATGAGAAAACTGGCAGTCGAACCACCATCCTTTAAGTGTGCAGCTTGCCCACATTCAGCTGCCAGGCACTTCAGCCGGAGCCGGACGGGGGCCACGAACCAAGACTTCAAAGTGAATAGCCATGATGACAGAATTTTGCAAACCGCTGAGTTGCCAATGCAAACACATGGCCTTCCACTCTTACCACACCTAAACCCCACATCCCAGCAACGCATTCCCTTAGCTGAGGCTTGCATCCAGGAGGCCTTCTGCTGCGGGCTGTGCAAGGGAGCTCAGTGAAGGTCATGTGAGCCTGGCACACTTGCTAGAACCTTTGCAACAGACCGCCGCGCGTTTGTACAGTCACTGTCAGGCGTGTGTTTCTTTTTTTTGCGCAAAGTGCATGTAGTCAAAAACTTGCCTGGCCCAGCTGATTTACAGTGACAGGGCTTCCAAGCTGCGCACGCACTTGACACCAATTCCAAACGTTGGAGACACAAATTGAATGCAACTACACAACTACAAAACAACACAAACACAACTAAAAGCCAAAAAGCTGGGTGTCAAGCTAAGCAGCCAGGAGGGCATTCCGTGACAAGGCACTGCTCAATGCAAAGCAAGTCAATGAACATAAAAAGTTCATCAAGCATTTAATTACTCAGCCCACATCTTGAGGAGCTCCTTCCTGCAAGCTTCAGACGGGGTGTCCCTGTGCCTGGGCTGAACAGTGCACACCACCAACTGCCAGCATTTGCGAGGGATTTGCCAGGACAAACTAGAAGCATTGAAAGCCAGTTGCAGGCAAGGTGCTCTATGCATGTGGAACACTGCCCTTTGCATCCAGTCCAGCTGTTCTCTGCCAGGTGCGTGAGATGGATATGGTAGCCCTTGCCTCAGTGACATGCAAGAGCAACCAACTCTGATTCCTTTCAAATTACCTGCATAGTTCTTTCAAAATGGCCCAGAAAATCATTCTAATTTCTTTCATTTTGCTGGACAACAGAAGGTGGTCTCACAGATTGTTCAGCAAAGTGGCTCCGCAGAAGCCAGCTCACCATTATAGCAGCGGCCACAGAGCGGTGCCTCCCAGCTGTGCACATAAATGCCACCTTAGGCCGACTCCCGCAGAGCCCCAGTGAAATCCAGCCACGCAGTCCTCTCCTCAGTATTCTTCAGTGTCACGTCGGAAGCAGAGTTAACTGTCAGTTGTCAAACTACAAATTAGAATTTCATGACAATTGCAAAACTACAGAACTATTGAAGCCTGTTGGAAGTGTAGTTAAAAAGCAGTTGGCAAACAGTCTTTTTGCCAGGCTGCAGCATCTTTGCAAACTCTCTATGCTGCAGCAGCTGCCACTGGATGTTGGGGGATGTGCCCATGTGTCGTGTGTCTGCCCCTGGATCTCTGAAGCGGTGCAGGGGGATAATGATGCTGGCCTGGAGCCTTTTGTTTTGCAGGGCGTGTGTCCCACACGACACAATTTCAACACTCATCTGCTGGGCCTGGGGCTGCGGTGGCGGTGGCAAAGGTGGCGGTGACAAAGCTGGTGGTGGCTGGCTGCTCCTTGCTTCTCGGGACACTAGTACCACCCTTGGCCTTTTGGTGGGCGGAGCTGCTGGGGCTGAAGAAGCTGCTGCTGCTGACACTGAGCTTGGCCGCGCCTTGGCTGGCAAAACCTTGGGGTCGGAGGCAAAAACTTGGGCATTGCCTTGACGGGAAAGCCAGAGCTTGTGGGCCTGGCTTTGGTCTGGTGCTTGGCGCGCATCGAGCCCATCGCAGCCTCAGCCTCATCAAGCTCCTGGAGTGCGCACGCGTGCTCCTCTGCTATTTCTGCCTGGAGCTGTTCTATTGCCTGCAAGGCTTGTATTTCCTGGCTCATCTGCTCTTGCCACTCTGCCAGTTGTTCTTCCAGACTCCGGGCCTGAGTTGTGTCAGGGGGGCCACCTGGAAACTATAATATTGTGTTGCCAACACCAATGAACAGGAAAAGCGCAACGCACAAGGACAACTTGTAGGTGCCAAGCCACACTGTCAATGAGGCCAGCAGGTGCAGGGTACAACAGCACGCACGCGCGCGGAGCGCACAAGGCTTTGCCAGCCCGCCTCTCCACATAGGCAATTTGGTGTCGCCCACTCTGCAGCATTGCAGGCAACTACAAGACTACAGAAGCTACAAGCCAGCCAGCCTACAAACTACAAAACACTGACCAGACATGGGTTTCTCAATAAGCCAGGGTGTGACAAACTATTTTCATGAACAATTTCAGTTGCTTCTAATGGATAGACAAAGTTGCGGCTGCCAGCTTGATCTGTCATTGCGTGGATCACAGTGACAGTGATAGAGCATTGTGCGCAAGCTGTCCCTCTCACTTTGCACAAGACATGTTGGTTTTGTTGCAAGCTGTGACTTCAAGGCAAAAACATCCCATGCGCAACATCCATTTTTCCATGTAGCCATCCTAAACCCCGCCACATGGGACTGCACAAGGGCTACCCTGCCTTCTTCAGGTCGGCTGCAGAGCGCGGCGCCCGTGGCCTTAGCGAAAGGGCTTGGACACAGGGCTCGCTTTCTCATAGGTTTTCAAAGTTATCTCATACTTTTCTTACAGCTTAGGGGCTGATGAGCAAACAGACAACTGAACGACAACTGAACTAGAAGGAAGCTTCGATGTCCTGAACCTCCGATTCGCAAAGACAGTGCACTGTCCATTAGCCCACTGGCACAGCTGAGACGACTGCTTCAAGCAGTAATGAGAAAGCCAAGAAGGCTTACGAGAAAATGCGACAAGTGTGAGAAAATAGGAGAACATAGGAGAAACATGTCAAAACATATGAGAAAGCTATGATATGTGAGATGTGCCAAAACTATGAGAAAGCTGTGAGACAAGTGCGATAAAATATGAGAAACAGAGAAAGACTATGAGAAACAATTGAAAAACTATGAGAGCACTATGAGAAACTGTTGAAAAACTATGAGAGCACAGTGAGGAGCCGAGTAACCTATGAGAAGCTATGGCGCACATGGCACACGTTAGAACGTATGAGAAACTCAGAAATGTATGAGAAAGCATGTGGCAGGCTGTGAGAAGAGTATGAGAAATGTATGAGAGACCTATGAGAAATGCTTGAGAAACCTATGAGAAGCCTATGAAATGCATGTGCGAGACATATGAGAGACATATTAGAAGCACATTAAACATAGAGAAGTTTCTGAGACAGTGTGAGAGCTGTATGAGAAATGCATGAGAAACATGAGGGAAGTGTATGAGATACATTATGGAAGACATATGAGAAACATATGAGACATGCACGAGAGACGAACGATAGACATGTAGCGCATGAGAAGCGAATGAGAAATGTATGATAGACATGAGAGACAGATGAGAAGCGTGCCATACACTCCCATACGTTTCTCATGAGAGTATGACAGCTACAGCTAATTATGAGAATCAGTTTTCTCATAGTTGTCGCATAGTTTCTCATAGTTTCTCACTATGAGAAACTATGAGAAACTATTGAAAAACTATGAGAGCACTATGAGAAACTATGGGAAGCTATGTTCTCATAGTTTTTCAACAGCTTTTCACGGTTTCTCATAGTTTTCTCATAGTTTTCTCATAGTTTTCTCATAGTTTTCTCATAGTTTTTCAGAGTTTCTCATATATTATGAGAAGCTATGAGCATGTGAGAAGCTGGGAGAAGGATAGTCATGTGCGCGCTCCACTCTTGGGTTTGGCACACTGAAGGTCGACAGTGAAGTGCGCACATTAAGTTCTTCAAGCAAGTTGCTTTTAAGGACTTCAAGGTCTTGAAAACCAGGTATTCCAAACACCTTGCTTGACACCTTGCTTGCGACTAGCTGTCTCTGGAGCCTAACACTGCGTTTGGCCACCTGACAGAAGTTCTCTCCAAAGCAAATGCAGCCCAGGGTGGAGTCGAACCACCGTATTCTAGCCTGAAGTGTTCCACAGTAGCTTCCCCACTCAGGACTAGACGCCTTGCCCACTAGGCAACTGGGCCAGCTGTCAAAACAGAGGACCCAATAAGTAACTAATCTTCGCACTGGATAAATGCAGGAGAGACAAATGAGAAATGTTGTATGGCATCATCCCCACACGTTTCTCATGAGTTTATGACAGCTACAATTATGAGAAATAGGTTTCTCATAGTTGTCGCATAGTTTCTCATTGTTTCTCATTAATCATGAGAAACTATGAGAAATAAGGGCTGCCGCCCAGTGCCGCCGACCCGCGTTATGTTTTGACACTTTGCTGTTCGGCTGCATGGCTATGCTTTGCTTGATGCTTTGTTGGTGGTCAGCGCAATTGACTTTTGTTTCCTCCCTCAGACACCAGTAGATTGCTAGCTGACAAGTGTTTCAGAGCGCAGGAATAGGTCCGCTGGATCAAAGCCTGCTTCAAAGTGTGTCGGAGTTCTTGCCTCTCTAAGTGGCTCCTGACGTTGCTCTCTCTGCATCGGCACTCGCTTCCCCTTAGGGGAGTTGAGGGATGCCCCCACAGGGGACTCCTGCCGATGCAAGAGCTAACGCAGGTGCCACCTGGAGAGGCAAGAGGTCCGGCACACTTTGAAGCAGGCCCCCAGATCTTTTGCACCTTTTGGGTGGATGCCCGGGCTCTGTTTGGCTGCATGGCTATGCTTTGCTTGATGCTTCGTTGGTGGTTAGCGCCCCCAGATCTTTCGCACCCTTTGGGTGGATGCCCGGGCTCTGTTTGGCTGTATGGCTATGCTTTGCTTGATGCTTTGTTGGTGGCCAGCGCAATCGACTTTTGTTTCTTCCCTCAGACACTAGTAGATTGCTAGCTGACAAGTGTTTCAGAGCGCAGGAATAGGTCCGCTGGATCAAAGGCTGTTTCAGAGTGTGCCGGAGTTCTTGCCCCTTTCAGTGGCTCCTGATGTTGCTCTCTCTGCATCGGCACTCGCTTCCCCTTAGGGGAGTTGAGGGATGCCCCCACAGGGGACTCCTGCCGATGCAAGAGCTAACGCAGGTGCCACCTGGAGAGGCAAGAGCTCCGGCACACTTTGAAGCAGGCCCCCAGATCATTCGCACCTTTTGGGTGGATGCCCGGGCTCTGTTTGGCTGCATGGCTATGCTTTGCTTGATGCTTTGTTGGTGGTTAGCGTAATTGATTTTGTTTCTTCCCTCAGACACCAGTAGATTGCCAGCTGGCACCTTTTGGGTGGATGCCCGGGCTCTGTTTGGCTGCATGGCTATTCTTTGCTTGATGCTTTGTTGGTGGTGAGATGAATTGACTTTTGTTTCTTCCCTCAGACACTAGTAGATTGCTAGCTGACAAGTGTTTCAGAGCGCAGGAATTGGTCCGCTGGATCAAAGCCTGGTTCAACTTGGATCAAAGCCTGCTTCAAAGTGTGTCGGAGCTCTTGCCTCTCTAAGTGGCTCCTGACGTTGCTCTCTCTGCATCGGCACTCGCTTCCCCTTAGGGGAGTTGAGGGATGCCCCCACAGGGGACTCCTGCCGATGCAAGAGCTAACGCAGGTGCCACCTGGAGAGGCAAGAGGTCCGGCGCACTTTGAAGCAGGCCCCCAGATCTTTTGGGTCCCATCATTCCCAAATTTCCGGGTCCCATACATCCAGAATTTTCCGGGCCCCAGAAAGTCCAAAATTTTCGGTTCCCATAAATCCCAAATCTTCCGGGTCCCATCAATCCTAAATTTACCGGGTCCCATACATCCAGAATTTTCCGGGCCCCAGAAAGTCCAAAATTTTCGGTTCCCATAAATCCCAAATCTTCCGGGTTCCATCAATCCCAAATTTACCGGGTCCCATGCGTCCAGAATTTTCCGGGCCCCAGAAAGTCCAAAATTTCCGGGTCCCAGAAATCCCAAATTTTCCGGGTTCCATCAATCCCAAATTTTCCGGGTCCCGCACATCCAGAATTTTCCGGGCTTCAGAAATCCTAAATTGCGCGCTTAGTTCTTTGTAGTGTTTGTTTAGTTGTTCGTTTGGTTGGTTGGATGTGGTCGTACCGTGAAGAAGTCTGTTGTAATCTTACGGGGCCTGGTGGTTTGTTTGTTTGCAGGAGCTGCCAAAATGGTGGGGCTTTGGGTTTGGTAGGGGATTTGGTACGCGTGTACGCCTGTACGCGTTCATGCCTATATGCATGTTCGCCTGCACGCATGTACGCGTGCATGGGTGTTCGCGAGTGTCGCGGTTGCCGTGCCAATGGGGAAGGCGAAAAACGTGCTATTTGGATGACTTGAAGCGTGTCATTTTTCGTGCCCCTGTGCGGGAATTGTAGCTCGTAGCATGTCAGATGTTGTTTTGCAGCGCAGGCGCAGTGTTTTGTGCGGGTAGACAGCGTCGCTGTTGCGGCAGTGCGATTTGCGCTTCAGGGGTCGTTGTTTTGAGGTGTTTTGCTTGGAATGCGCGTGCAACTGTTTGCTCGAGTGTTATTGTCGTTGGCCCCGTCGTACAGGCGGTTTGTTTTCACGACTTCAGATTTGCAAGAAATCGATCGAAATCATTCTGGCGCTGCAGTCCTGTGCCAGTTTTCTGAATGCGGCGCGCGTTGCTGGCGTGTGCGCAGCGCTGGGCGGGCTCAGTTAAACGGAGGCGCTGCAGTCCTGTGCCAGTTTTCTGAATGCGGCGCGCGTTGCTGTACGGGCGCGCGTGATTGTGCGTGCTAGCCACGTGGCTGGCGTGTGCGCAGTGCTGAAGGGCATTTCTTGCATAGTGGCTAAAGGCACTTTAGAACAGAAGGCAAATCCAGTTCAGGCTGGTTTGCATCCAAGCTAAGAAGGTTGGAAGCAAGTGTGAAACGAGGAAACGTGAGGGAACCAAACTAACACGTAACATGTGTTGCTATGAATGCATTGAGTTTGGTAGGCTTGGGTATGCATTGATCATTCCTTGATGTCTTGCGATTTTGGGACTCAAGTGGCCTTGAGCCAAAACTGGCAATTTTGAGTTAACTAAGTTCAACATGCCCCTGTTGCGTCCTGGCATTGATGTGGCGGTGCACACGGAGTGCCGGATGCTGTCTACAGCGGCCGGGTTGGACTTCAAGCAGCGCATCATTCTGGTGCAGGCCCGGGGGGACCGGGTCGCCGCTCTTCGGCTGTACGGTTTCGAGGTTCCGGGGCTGCCCCCCATTTTGCACGTGCGCGCATGGAGGAATGCGCGTGGTTTGGAGCGGGATGATGACTTCGCCTTCATGTTCCTGTCTGAGGAGGACGCCTATGCCGAGGGGGGCACAGCGCTGGCCGAAGCATGGCTGGAAGTGGCCGGCCAGGCATACGAGCGGCTGATGCCGGCGGCTGTAGCAGTGGCGGAGGGGCCGGTGGGCCGCATGCTGGCCCTCAATGCCAGAAAGGGGCGGCGAGCCCCGGCCCCGCTGGCCGTGCAGCCGGGGGTTCTGCGGCGTGTGGAGGTCCTGGCAGGGGCGCTGATGGGCTTTCGTGCCATGAGGCTGTCCGGGGAGTTGACCCCGGCCCTCAGGGGGAGTGGGAAGCTTTGTGCAGGCGGCGAAGCATCTGCTCACCTTCTCGGAGAGGGCAGCCGTCATCAATGCCCTCAAGACCCGGGCTGAGGTGCGCACGCGCATGGAAGGAAGGGGTTGTCCTCTCCCTCCCCAGCATGTGGATGTCGACTCTTTCTTTCAGTACAGAACTTCAGCACCGGCGTCATTGAAGTGCTCCAAGCTGCCGTTGGACCTGGGGGCGACCCAGCTCTCGGCGAAGCAGCCCAGGCTGGGGAATCTGCCTGGCAGGCTGCAGTGCGGAGCCGCCCATGCTCCCCATGCTGGAGGACATGATCGTGTCCAAGTACAGGGCCAATGGCCCAGTATGGTCAGCCCTGCTGGGCTGGTGGCTGACAGCCACCGGAGTTCTTTGCTACGCGCACGTCATGAGGTCATGGCCCAGGCGGTTGAGCCACTCCACTTTTCACGGACGGTGCTCCAGAGGCAAACAACGGCAGAACAGGCAGGGGTTCGACTTCTGCATCCCTGCTGTTTTCGCCTGTAGCTGGCCCTGAGGGCAGATTGCGGCGAGGTACGCCGCCCTTTCCTTGCGCACCAAGCACAAAGTCCTTGTCATTGCCCATGCCCTACAGGCCTTTGATGCCTGGGAGGTGATCCCGCCGGAGGCAGTGGAGGCGGTGGGCGCCGCAGTTGCTCAGGACAGTGCGGCATTATGGATCTCGCCAGCGGAGAAGGCGGACATCAAGAAGCGCCTGGTGATGTTGAAGCAGCGCCAGAGCACCACTGCAGTGCGCGATCGCATGTGGAGATGCCCAGCGCCATCAAGGGCAAGAAGGTGTCGCCCACGCTCCGTGATGGGGCACTGCTGTGTGCGCTGTGGCAATCCGGGGCATGTGCCCAGTCGGAGGAGGATTGTGGCCGCACACCAGTGTGCCATTCTCTCTCGCACGGGCCGGGTGTGTGGAGGGAACCACACAGCCGCAGAGTGCAGAGAGAAGCGCTGGGTGAATGCCGAGGTGGAGGAAACTCAGCCGATGCTGCGGAACAGGCAGCAGTAGCAGGCTTTAACCTGCTATCCGAAGCTTTTGTTGTGATTTTACAATTTGGGAACCGTAGCTGCCGTACCCTTCACACTCTTCCAGGTGCATTTGCCGCGCTAACTTGGGATATAATAAAGCTCTGTCAACATTGAAGGAAACCTCAGGAAATTCGCCAAACCGCAATTTTTGATTGAAACGGCTGAAATTTGTTGAAACGGCACTAACTTCTGCAGTTTGGCCAAAGGGCAGAAATTACGTACCCTCGGAAGATCCAGGTATGCATGTTCGCCTGCACGCATGTACGCGTGCATGGGTGTTTGCGAGTGTCGCGGTTGCCGTGCCAATGGGGAAGGCGAAAAACGTGCTATTTGGATGACTTGAAGCGTGTCATTTTTCGCGCCCCTGTGCGGGAATTGTAGCTCGTAGCATGTCAGATGTTGTTTTGCAGCGCAGGCGCAATGTTTTGTGCGGGTAGACAGCGTCGCTGTTGCGGCAGTGCGATTTGCGCTTCAGGGGTCGTTGTTTTGAGGTGTTTTGCTTGGAATGCGCGTGCAACTGTTTGCTCGAGTGTCATTGTCGTTGGCCCCGTCGTACAGGCGGTTTGTTTTCACGACTTCAGATTTGCAAGAAATCGATCGAAATCATTCTGGCGCTGCAGTCCTGTGCCAGTTTTCTGAATGCGGCGCACGTTGCTGAACGGGCGCGCGTGATTGTGCGTGCCAGCCACGTGGCTGGCGTGTGCGCAGTGCTGGGCGGGCTCAGTTAAACGGAGGCGCTGCAGTCCTGTGCCAGTTTTCTGAATGCGGCGCGCGTTGCTGTACGGGCGCGCGCGATTGTGCGTGCTTGCCACGTGGCTGGCGTGTGCGCAGTGTTGGGCGGGCTCAGTTGAACGGAGGTGCTTACGATGTGGCTGGCGTGTGTGCAGTGTTGCACGGGCGCGCGTGAGCAGGTGTGCTTACCATGTGGCTGGCGTGTGTGCAGTGCTGAGTGGGCTCAGTTAAACGGGTGTGCTTGCTATGTGGCCAACAGTTTGAAAGCAAAAAAGGAGTGGACATTTCCGGGAACCCCCCGCTCTCGTAACACAACATGGAGTCACAATTGGCCGCCCCTGTTTAAGACAAAAGATGGAGCAACCCCAGGTTGGAACAACCAAGTCTCATGAAAGTTTATTAAAGAAGACAAGGAAAGAAGATAAGAAGAGAAGACGAGAAGAGAAGATGAGGAGAGAAGGCAGAAGACGAGGAGAGAACACGAGAAGGGAAGACGTGAAGAGAAGACGCGGAGAGAAGACGAGAAAAGGAGACGAGGAGAAAAAACGGGAAGAGAAGACCAGGAGAGAAGACGAGGAGAGAAGACGAGGGGAGAAGTCGAGGAGAAAAGACGAGGTGAAGAGACGGGAAGAGAAGACGAGGAGAGAAGACGAGTTGGGAAGACGGAAAGACGAGGAGAGGGGGACAAGACGAGAAGGGAAGACGAGGAAAGAAGACGAGATGAGAAGACGAGGAGAGAAAACGGGCTGAGGAGAGAAGACGAGGAGATCAGACGAGGAGCCCAAAATTTCCAGGCCCCATAAATCCCAAATTTTCCGGATCCCATCAATTCCAAATTTTCCGGGTCCCATACATCCAGAATTTTCCGGGGCCCAGAAAGCCTAAATTGCGCGCTTGGTGCCTTGCAGTGTTTGATCAGTTGTTTGTTTTGGTCTTTGTTCGTTTGGTTGGTTGGTTGGTTGGTTGGTTGTGGTCGTACCGCGAAGAAGTTTGTTGTAATCTTACGGGGTCGGTGCTTCGTTTGTTTTCAGGAGTTCAAGAGCGAGCGAGCGAGCTAGCGAGCGAGTGAGCGAGGGAGTGAATGAGTGAGTGAGTTGAGTGAGTGAGTGAGTGAGTGAGTGAGTGAGTGAGTGAGTGAGTGAGTGAGTGAGTGAGTGAGTGAGTGAGTGAGTGAGTGAGCGAGCGAGTGAGTGAGTGAGTGAGTGAGTGAGGGAGTGAGTGAGTGAGTGAATGACTGAGTGACTGAGTGAGTGAGTGAGTGAGTGAGTGAGTGAGTGAGTGAGTGAGTGAGTCAGTGGCAGCGTTTCGCCAGTCTTTCCAGTCTGACAGTGGGACAGGGCTCGTGCTGTTTTGGCGTGTGGCGCCTGTGGTTCAAGGCCGCAGGAGGTGACTTTGGCTGAACGTGGCAGCGCTTCGCCCGTCTTTCTAGTCTGACAGTGGGACAGGGAGAGGGTAGTTGGAAGCCTGGTGGCCGAGCGTCAGCTCGTGCTGTCTTGGCGTGTGGCGCGTGTGGTTGAAGGCCGCAGGAGGTGACTTTGGCCGAACGACGGGGCTAAGGCGACTGGTTGGATTGAATCGGGACGCGCTGGAGTGCTCTGTCTGTCCTTCCATTCTGACAGTGGGACAAGGGGATGGCAGCTGGAAGCCTGGTGCCCGAGCATCGGCTCGTGTTGCCTTTGGTCGAAGGCTGCGGGAGGTGGATTTGGCTGAGCGACGGGGCTAAGGCGAATGGAATGCTTGGATTGTGTTGGGGCGCGCTGGAGCGCTCCGTTCGCTCTCCATTCTGACAGCGGGACAGGGCGATGGCAGCTGGAAGCCTGGCGCCCGAGGGCTCCCTTTGGTTTGAAGGCCGAAGGAGATGATTTTGGCTGAACCACGGGGCTAAAGGGAATGGCTGGATTGAGTTGGGGCGTGTTGGAGCGCGCTGTCAGTGTTTCCAGCCTAACAGTGGGACAAGGAGATGGCAGCTGGAGACCTGGTGCCCGAGCATCATTTGGCTACCGCCCTGCATGGTTTTCGTGCAGCTGGCTGCTGAGAGATGCCGCCAGAAATTGTTCTGCGCTGTGTGGTACTGGGCGCAGGTCATGAGATTTCTCAGTGTGACTGCTGGCACGCGCGCAGGGGGCTGCAAGTTAGCACGCGGGGAATGCAAGGTTTGTAGAAAGACAAAGGCCAGCCAAGCGTCGGGCAAGCACGCGTGGCGCAAGCATGTGGGGAACGCGAAGGCTAAGAAAAGGTTAGGCCAAGGAAGAAGTTTGTGGGGGTCGCCAAGTGTGGCGCAGACATGAATGCTTGAAGCACCTGCACGAGCTGGATACAGCCACGCACAGTTGTTTATCCGGCCAAGGTGCTGGGCCACGTCCTACATTGAGGAGCGGGCTCAGTGTGAGTGCGTGAGGGAATGTTGTATACGGCGCATATGGAAGCGAGGGGAAGAGAAGGACTAATGACGTGCTTGGGCAACGCGCATGAGACTTTGCGCAGACACAGATGGCAGAAGCTCGTGTAAAAGGCAAGAGAAGGACATAACAAGTGGCGGGCAGACACGCATGGCACGTACGGTGGGGGCTGCAAGTATCGAGCCGAGCAGACATGCAGTGTGAGTGCGTGTGGGAATGTTGTATACGGCGCACATGGAAGCGAGGGGAACAGAAGAACTAATGACGTGCTGGGGCAACGCGCATGAGACTTTGCGCAGACACAGATGGCAGAAGCTCGTGGGAAAGGCAAGAGAAGGACATAATAAGTGGCGGGCAGACACGCATGGCACGTACGGTGGGGGCTGCAAGTACCGAGCAGAGCAGACATGAGTGCCAGAAGCACCTGCACAAGCTGCACACAGCCTCACACCTTGTGGCGTTTATCCGGCCAAGGTGGGGAATCCAAGACAAAGAGCAACCGAGTGTCGGGCAGACACGAATGGCATAAGCGCGTGAAGGCAAGAGAAAGACGCACCAAGCGTCGGACAGACACGATTGGCACGCGCCATGAGGGCTGCAAAGTAGCGCGTGGGGAGTGCAAGGCTTGTAGGAAGATAAAGGCTGGCCTGGGGTTGAGCAGGCACGCGTGGCGCAAGCATGTGGCGAATGGAAAGGGCAAGGAAAGGTTAGAACAAGGCAGAAGTTTGCAGACACGAACGCCACAAGCAACTGGCGAATCTGTAGTGTATAGGAAGGCGCAGGGGAAGAGAAACCCCAACCAATCAATCATGTTCCGCGTAGACTGCGAGACAAGTCTGTGGAGACTGTAAAGGAAGGGTGCAGAGGACAGCGCAAGCAGCCCATAGGCACGAGTGGCAGCCGCACGTGGGGAACGCAAAGCAAGTGTGAAATTGGGGCGACACGAATAAGACGTTGGGTGGATACAGAGGGCACAAGCTTGCGGGGAAGGCAAGAGAAAGACGCACCAAGCGCCGGGCAGACACGATTGGCACGCGCACAGCGGGCTGCAAGTTAGCGCGCGGGGACTGCCAGGCTTGTAGGAAGGCAAAGGCCAGCCAAGCGTCGGGCAGGCACGCGTGGCGCAAGCATGTGGGGAACTCAAAGGGCCAGAAAAGGCTAGGCCAAGGAAGAAGTTTGTGGGGGTCGCCAAGTGTGGCGCAGACATGAATGCTTGAAGCACCTGCACGCGCTGGACACAGCCACGCACAGTTGTTTATCCGGCCAAGGTGCTGGGCCACGTCCTACATTGAGGAGCGGGCTCAGTGTGAGTGCGTGAGGGAATGTTGTATACGGCGCACATGGAAAAGCGAGGGGAAGAGAAGGACGTGCTGGGGCAACGCGCATGAGACTTTGCGCAGACACAGATGGCAGAAGCTCGTGGGAACGGCAAGAGAAGGACATAATAAGTGGCGGGCAGACCTGCATGGCACGTACGGCGGGGGCTGCAAGTACCGAGCAGAGCAGACATGAGTGCTAGAAGCACCTGCACAAGCTGGACACAGCCTCACACCTTGCGGCGTTTATCCGGCCAAGGTGGGGAATCCAAGACAAAGAGCAACCGAGTGTCGGGCAGACGCGAATGGCATAAGCGCGTGAAGGCAAGAGAAAGACGCACCAAGCGTCGGACAGACACGATTGGCACGCGCGATGAGGGCTGCAAAGTAGCATGTGGGGAGTGCAAGGCTTGTAGGAAGACAAAGGCTGGCCTGGGGTTGAGCAGGCACGCGTGGCGCAAGCATGTGGCGAATGGAAAGTGTAAGGAAAGGTTAGAATAAGGCAGAAGTTAGCAGACACGAACGCCACAAGCAACTGGCGAATCTGTAGTGTGTAGGAAGGCGCAGGGGAAGAGAAACCTCAACCAATCAATCATGTTCCGCGTAGACTGCGAGACAAGTCTATGGAGACTGCAAAGGAAGGGTGCAGAGGACAGCGCAAGCAGCCCATAGGCACGAGTGGCAGCCGCACGTGGGGAACGCAAAGTAAGAGTGAAATTGGGGCGACACGAATAAGACGTTGGGTGGATACAGAGGGCACAAGCTTGCGGGGAAGGCAAGAGAAAGACGCACCAAGCGCCGGGCAGACACGATTGGCACGCGCGCAGCGGGCTGCAAGTTAGCGCGCGGGGACTGCCAGGCTTGTAGGAAGACAAAGGCCAGCCAAGCGTCGGGCAGGCACGCGTGGCGTAAGCATGTGGGGAACTCAAAGGGCCAGAAAAGGCTAGGCCAAGGAAGAAGTTTGTGGGGGTCGCTAAGTGTGGCGCAGACAGGAATGCTTGAAGGGAATGTTGTATACGGCGCACATGGAAGAGCAACCGAGTGTCGGGTAGACACGAATGGCATAAGCGCGTGAAGGCAAGAGCAAGATACACCAAGCGTCGGACAGACACGATTGGCGCGCGCGATGAGGGCTGCAAAGTAGCACGTGGGGAGTGCAAGGCTTGTAGGAAGACAAAGGCTGGCCTGGGGTTGAGCAGGCACGCGTGGCGCAAGCATGTGGCGAATGGAAAGGGTAAGAAAAGGTTAGAACAAGGCAGAAGTTTGCAGACACGAACGCCACAAGCAACTGGCGAATTTGTAGTGTATAGGAAGGCGCAGGGGAAGAGAAACCCTAACCAATCAATCATGTTGCGCGTAGACTGCGAGACAAGTCTGTGGAGACTGTAAAGCAAGGGTGCAGAGGACAGCGCAAGCAGCCCACAAAGCAAGTGTGAAATTGGGGCGACACGAATAAGACGTTGAGCGCCGGGCAGACACGATTGGCACGCGCGCAGGGGGCTGCAAGTTAGCGCGCGGGGACTGCCAGGCTTGTAGGAAGACAAAGGCCAGTCAAGCGTCGGGCCGGCACGCGTGGCGTAAGCATGTGGGGAACTCAAAGGGCCAGAAAAGGCTAGGTGAAGGAAGAAGTTTGTGGGGGTCGCCAAGTGTGGCGCAGACATGAATGCTTGAAGCACCTGCACGAGCTGGACACAGCCACGCACAGTTGTTTATCCGGCCAAGGTGCTGGGCCACGTCCTACATTGAGGAGCGGGCTCAGTGTGAGTGCGTGAGGGAATGTTGTATACGGCGCACATGGAAGCGAGGGGAAGAGAAGAACTAATGACGTGCTGGGGCAACGCGCATGAGACTTTGCGCAGACACAGATGGCAGAAGCTCGTGGGAAAGGCAAGAGAAGGACATAATAAGTGGCGGGCAGACACGCATGGCACGTACGGTGGGGGCTGCAAGTACTGAGCAGAGCAGACATGAGTGCTAGAAGCACCTGCACAAGCTGCACACAGCCTCACACTTTGTGGCGTTTATCCGGCCAAGGTGGGGAATCCAAGACAAAGAGCAACCGAGTGTCGGGCAGACACGAATGGCATAAGCGCGTGAAGGCAAGAGAAAGACGCACCAAGTGTTGGACAACGCGCATGAAAGGCAAGAGAAGGATATAATAAGTGGCGGGCAGACACGCAGGGCAGGAACGGCGGGGGTTGCAAGTACCGAGCAGAGCAGACATGAGTGCCAGAAGCACCTGCACAAGCTGGACACAGCCTCACACCTTGTGGCATTTATCCGCCCAAGGTGGGGAATCCAAGACAAAGAGCAACCAAGTGTCGGGCAGACACGAATGGCAGAAGCGCGTGAAGGCAAGAGAAAGACGCACAAGCGTCGGACAGACACGATTGGCACGCGCGATGAGGGCTGCAAAGTAGCACGTGGGGAGTGCAAGGCTTGTAGGAAGATAAAGGCTGGCCTGGGGTAGAGCAGGCACGCGTGGCGCAAGCATGTGGCGAATGGAAAGGGTAAGGAAAGGTTGGAACAAGGCAGAAGTTTGCAGACACGAACGCCACAAGCAACTAACGAATCTGTAGTGTATAGGAAGGCGCAGGGGAAGAGAAACCTCAACCAATCAACCATGCGCGTAGACTGCGAGACAAGTCTATGGAGACTGTAAAGGAAGGGTGCAGAGGACAGCGCAAGCAGCCTATAGGCACGAGTGGCAGCCACACGTGGGGAACGCAAAGTAAGAGTGAAATTGGGGCGACACGAATAAGACGTTGGGTGGATACAGAGGGCACAAGCTTGCGGGGAAGGCAAGAGAAAGACGCACCAAGCGCCGGGCAGACACGATTGGCACGCGCGCAGCGGGCTGCAAGTTAGCGTGCGGGGACTGCCAGGCTTGTAGGAAGACAAAGGCCAGCCAAGCGTCGGGCAGGCACGCGTGGCGTAAGCATGTGGGGAACTCAAAGGGCCAGAAAAGGCTAGGCCAAGGAAGAAGTTTGTGGGGGTCGCCAAGTGTGGCGCAGACATGAATGCTTGAAGGGAATGTTGTATACGGCGCACATGGAAGCGAGGGGAAGAGAAGGACTAATGACGTGCTGGGGCAACGCGCATGAGACTTTGCGCAGACACAGATGGCAGAAGCTCGTGGGAAAGGCAAGAGAAGGACATAATAGGTGGCGGGCAGACACGCATGGCAGGAACGGCGCCTGCACAAGCTGGACACAGCCTCACACCTTGTGGCGTTTATCCGGCCAAGGTGGGGAATCCAAGACAAAGAGCAACCGAGTGTCGGGCAGACACGAATGGCATAAGCGCGTGAAGGCAAGAGAAAGACGCACCAAGCGTCGGACAGACACGATTGGCACGCGCGATGAGGGCTGCAAAGTAGCACGTGGGGAGTGCAAGGCTTGTTAGAACAAGGCAGAAGTTTGCAGACACGAACGCCACAAGCAACTGGCGAATTTGTAGTGTATAGGAAGGCGCAGGGGAAGAGAAACCCTAACCAATCAATCATGTTCCGCGTAGACTGCGAGACAAGTCTGTGGAGACTGTAAAGCAAGGGTGCAGAGGACAGCGCAAGCAGCCCACAAAGCAAGTGTGAAATTGGGGCGACACGAATAAGACGTTGAGCGCCGGGCAGACACGATTGGCACGCGCGCAGGGGGCTGCAAGTTAGCGCGCGGGGACTGCCAGGCTTGTAGGAAGACAAAGGCCAGCCAAGCGTCGGGCAGGCACGCGTGGCGTAAGCACGTGGGGAACTCAAAGGGCCAGAAAGAAGTTTGTGGGGGTCGCCAAGTGTGGCGCAGACATGAATGCTTCAAGCACCTGCACGAGCTGGACACAGCCACGCACAGTTGTTTATCCGGCCAAGGTGCTGGGCTATGTCCTACATTGAGGAGCGGGCCCAGTGTGAGTGCGTGAGGGAATGTTGTATACGGCGCACATGGAAGCGAGGGGAAGAGAAGAACTCATGACGTGCTGGGGCAACGCGCATGAGACTTTGCGCAGACACAGATGGCAGAAGCTCGTGGGAAAGGCAAGAGAAGGACATAATAAGTGGCGGGCAGACACGCATGGCACGTACGGTGGGGGCTGCAAGTACCGCGCAGAGCAGACATGAGTGCTAGAAGCACCTGCACAAGCTGCACACAGCCTCACACTTTGTGGCGTTTATCCGGCCAAGGTGGGGAATCCAAGACAAAGAGCAACCGAGTGTCGGGCAGACACGAATGGCATAAGCGCGTGAAGGCAAGAGAAAGACGCACTAAGCGTCGGACAGACACGATTGGCACGCGCCATGAGGGCTGCAAAGTAGCACGTGGGGAGTGCAAGGCTTGTAGGAAGACAAAGGCTGGCCTCGGGTTGAGCAGCGGCATGTGGCGAATGGAAAGGGTAAGGAAAGGTTAGAACAAGGCAGAAGTTTGCAGACACGAACGCCACAAGCAACTGGCGAATCTGTAGTGTATAGGAAGGCGCAGGCAGGCTTGTAGGCAGACAAAGGCCAGCCAAGCGTCGGGCAGGCACGCGTGGCGTGAGCATGTGGGGAACTCAAAGGGCCAGAAAAGGCTAGGCCAAGGAAGAAGTTGTGGGGTTCGCCAAGTGTGGCGCAGACATGAATGCTTGAAGCGCCTGCACGAGCTGGATACAGCCACGCACAGTTGTTTATCCGGCCAAGGTGCTGGGCCACGTCCTACATTGAGGAGCGGGCTCAGTGTGAGTGCGTGAGGGAATGTTGTATACGGCGCACATGGAAGCGAGGGGAAGAGAAGGACTAATGACGTGCTGGGGCAACGCGCATGAGATTTTGCGCAGACACAGATGGCAGAAGCTCGTGGGAAAGGCAAGAGAAGGACATAATAAGTGGCGGGCAGACACGCATGGCAGGAACGGTGGGGGCTGCAAGTACCGAGCAGAGCAGACATGCAGTGTGAGTGCGCGAGGGAATGGTGTATACGGCGCAGATGGAAGCGAGGGGAAGAGAAGGACTAATGACGTGCTGCGCCAACGCGCATGAGACTTTGCGCAGACACAGATGGCAGAAGCTCGTGGGAAAGGCAAGAGAAGGACATAATAAGTGGCGGGCAGACACGCATGGCACGTACGGTGGGGGCTGCAAGTACCGAGCAGAGCAGACATGAGTGCTAGAAGCACCTGCACAAGCTGCACACAGCCTCACACCTTGTGGCGTTTATCTGGAACTCAAAGCGCCAGAAAAGGCTAGGCCAAGGAAGAAGTTGTGGGGGTCGCCAAGTGTGGCGCAGACATGAATGCTGGAAGCACCTGCACGAGCTGGACACAGCCACGCACAGTTGTTTATCCGGCCCAGGTGCCCTACATTGAGGAGCGGGCTCAGTGTGAGTGCGTGAGGGAATGTTGTATACGGCGCACATGGAAGCGAGGGGAAGAGAAGGACTAATAGCGTGCTGCGCCAACGCGCATGAGACTTTGCGCAGACACAGATGGCAGAAGCTCGTGGGAAAGGCAAGAGAAGGACATAATAAGTGGCATGACGTGCTGGGGCAACGCGCATGAGACTTTGCGCAGACACAGATCGCAGAAGCTCGTGGGAAAGGCAAGAGAAGGATATAACAAGTGGCGGGCAGACACGCATGGCAGGAACGGCGGGGGTTGCAAGTACCGAGCAGAGCAGACATGAGTGCCAGAAGCACCTGCACAAGCTGGACACAGCCTCACACCTTGTGGCGTTTATCCGCCCAAGGCGGGGAATCCAAGACAAAGAGCAACCAAGTGTCGGGCAGACACGAATGGCATAAGCGCGTGAAGGCAAGAGAAAGGCGCACCAAGCGTCGGACAGACATGATTGGCACGCGCGCAGAGG
The DNA here is from genome assembly GCA_963377175.1 of Effrenium voratum. Lineage (NCBI taxonomy): Eukaryota > Dinophyceae > Suessiales > Symbiodiniaceae > Effrenium > Effrenium voratum. The sequence continues at coordinate 276,311 of CAUJNA010003146.1, forward strand.
GCTGCAAAGTAGTACGTGGGGAATGCAAGGCTTGTAGGAAGACACAGGCTGGCCTGACGTTGAGCAGGCACGCGTGGTGCAAGCGTGTGGCGAATGGAAAGGGTAAGAAAAGGTTAGAACAAGGCAGAAGTTTGCGGGGATCGCAAAGTGTGAAGCAGACTCGAATGCTACAAGGAACTGCACGAGCTGGACGCAGCTACGCACCGTTGTCTATCCGGCCAAGGCGCTGGGCGATGTCCTACATTGACGGGAGCAGGCTCAGCGAGAGTGCATGAGGGAATGTTGCACACGACGCACATGGAAACAAGAGGCAGGCACATGAGGAAGCCAAAGTGTGTGGAAAGAGAAAGACCAATGACGTCCGGGGGGGGCAACGCGCATGAGACATTGCGAAAGATACAGTGGCAGAAGCTCGTGGGGAAGGTAAGAGAAGGACACACCAAGCAGCGGGCAGACACGCGTGGCACGCGCGCAGGGGGTTTCAGGGCAGCATACGGCGAATGCAAGGCCAGCCAAGCGTCGCATAGCGCACGTGTGTGGGGAACGCTACGGGCGCAAAAGGTTATTTGAATGCGCGCTGACAACCATCGCTTTTCCTGTGGGAGTTGGTCATTGGTTTCACCCGACAATTATATGACTCATATATGACTGCCACGACCAGGGCAATCGTCCAAGCTTTTATTTTTGCTCCGGGCTGTCACAAGATAATGCCCCCCCGTGCACCCCTGCGTTCAATATGATAAGCTATGACAAGCTATGATAAACTATGATAAGCAATAATGATGAACTCTGATGAACTATGATAAACTATGATTCTATGATAGATTATAGTAAATTAGGAAAAGGGATGATGATGAACTATGATAACTTATGATGAATTATGATATGGTGTGATGATGAACTATGATGAACTAGCCGTGGCCCATCATCGTCATCATCACGGTCATCATCATCGATGATTACCATCATCGTGCATCCTCTGCATCACCAACAGTCATGATGTCATGATGATAATGATGACTACGCGTGCATCCTCTGCATCACCAACAGTCATGATGATAATGATGACTACGCACCCTCTGCATCTCCAATCTCATCATCACCGTTATCATCATCGATGATAACCATCATCGTGCATCCTCATCGATGATAACCATCATCGTGCATCCTCTGCATCACCAACAGTCATCATGATAATGATGACTACGCACCCTCTGCATCTCCAATCGAGTCTAACGGGACTTTTGAATCGTATATGAAAAAGATAAAGATAAGGATCCTCATCATAGCCGTCGCTCATCATCGTCATCATCACGGTCATCATCATCGATGATAACCATCATCGTGCATCCTCTGCATCACCAACAGTCATGATGATAATGATGACTACGCGTGCATCCTCTGCATCACCAACAGTCATGATGATAATGATGACTACGCACCCTCTGCATCTCCAATCTCATCATCACCATCACCGTATCATCATCATCGATGATAACCATCATCGTGCATCCTCTGCATCACCAACAGTCATCATGATAATGATGACTACGCACCCTCTGCATCTCCAATCGGGTCTAACGGGACTATTGAATCGTATATGAAAAAGATAAAGATAAGATCCTCATCATGGCCGTCGCTCATCATCGTCATCATCACGGTCATCATCATCGATGATAACCATCATCGTGCATCCTCTGCATCACCAACAGTCATGATGATAATGGGGGAAAAAAATAATGTCTTCTTCGTTCATCCTCCTTCTTCACCAGCATCATAGATGATAATGATTAACTACTATGCCACATCATCTCCAAATCTCATCATCACCGTTATCATTACCGATGATAACCATCATCGTGCATCCTCTGCATCACCAACAGTCATCATGATAATGATGACTACGCACCCTCTGCATCTCCAGTCGGGCCTAACGGGACTTTTGAATCGTACATGAAAAACATAAAGATAAGGATCCTCATCATAGCCGTGGCCCATCATCGTCATCATCACGGTCATCATCATCGATGATAACCATCATCGTGCATCCTCTGCATCACCAACAGTCATGATGATAATGATGACTACGCGTGCATCCTCTGCATCACCAACAGTCATGATGATAATGATGACTACGCACCCTCTGCATCTCCAATCTCAACATCACCGTTATCATCACCGATGATAACCATCATCGTGCATCCTCTGCATCACCAACAGTCATCATGATAATGATGACTACGCACCCTCTGCATCTCCAATCGAGTCTAACGGGCCTTTTGAATCGTATATGGATCCTCATCATAGCCGTCGCTCATCATCGTTCTCATCACGGTCCTCATCATCGATGATAACCATCATCGTGCATCCTCTTCATGATGATAATGATGACTACGCGTGCATCCTCTGCATCACCAACAGTCATGATGATAACGATGACTACGCATCTTCTGCATCTCCAATCTCATCATCACCGTTATCATCATCGATGATAACCATCATCGTGCATCCTCATCGATGATACCATCATCGTGCATCCTCTGCATCACCAACAGTCATCATGATAATGATGACTACGCACCCTCTGCATCTCCAATCGAGTCTAACGGGACTTTTGAATCGTATATGAAAAAGATAAAGATAAGGATCCTCATCGTAGCCGTCGCTCATCATCGTCATCATCACGGTCATCATCATCGATGACAACCAACAGTCATGATGATAATGATGACTACGCGTGCATCCTCTGCATCACCAACAGTCATGATGATAATGATGACTACGCGCCCTCTGCATCTCCAATCTCATCATCACCATTATCATCACCGATGATAACCATCATCGTGCATCCTCTGCATCACCAACAGTCATCATGATAATGATGACTATGCACCCTCTGCATCTCCAATCGGGTCTAACGGGACTTTTGAAGCGTGTATGAAAAACATAAAGATAAGGATCCTTCATCATCGTCATCATCACGGTCATCATCATCGATGATAACCATCATCGTGCATCGTGACGATGACAATGATGAGCGACGGCTATGATGAGGATCCTTATCTTTATGTTTTTCATTTACGATTCAAAAGTCCCGTTAGACCCGATTGGAGATGCAGAGGGTGCGTAGTCATCATTATCATGATGACTGTTGGTGATGCAGAGGATGCACGATGAAGGTTATCATCGGTGATGATAACGGTGATGATGAGATTGGAGATGCAGAGGGCGCGTAGTCATCATTATCATCATGACTGGTGGTGATGCAGAGGATGCACGCGTAGTCATCATCGATGATAACCATCATCGTGCATCCTCTGCATCACCAACAGTCATGATGATAATGATGACTGCGTGCATCCTCTGCATCACCAACAGTGATGATGATAATGATGACTACGCACCCTCTGCATCTCCAATCTCATCATCACCGTTATCATCACCGATGATAACCATCATCGTGCATCCTCTGCATCACCAACAGTCATCATGATAATGATGACTACGCACCCTCTGCATCTCCAATCGGGTCTAACGGGACTTTTGAACCGTATATGAAAAACATAAAGATAAGGTCCTCATCATAGCCGTCGCTCATCATCGTCATCATCACGGTCATCATCATCGATGATAACCATCATCGTGCATCCTCTGCATCACCAACAGTCATGATGATAATGATGACTACGCGTGCATCCTCTGCATCACCAACAGTCATGATGATAATGATGACTACGCACCCTCTGCATCTCCAATCTCATCATCACCGTTATCATCACCGATGATAACCATCATCGTGCATCCTCTGCATCACCAACAGTCATCATGATAATGATGACTACGCACCCTCTGCATCTCCAATCGGGTCTAACGGGACTTTTGAATCGTATATGAAAAACATAAAGATAAGGATCCTCATCATAGCCGTCGCTCATCATCGTTTTTGCTCCGAGCTGTCACAAGATAATGCCCCCCCCGTCCACCCCTGCGTTCACTATGATAAGCTATGACAAGCTATGATAAACTATGATAAGCAATAATGATGAACTCTGATGAACTATGATAAACTATGATTCTATGATAGATTATAGTAAATTAGGAAAAGGGATGATGATGAACTATGATAACTTATGATGAATTATGATATGGTGTGATGATGAACTATGATGAACTAGCCGTGGCCCATCATCATCATCGATGATAACCGTCATCGTGCATCCTCTGCATCACCAACAATCATGATGATAATGATGACTACGCGTGCACCCTCTGCATCTCCAATCTCATCATCACCGTTATCATCATCGATGATAACCATCATCCTGCATCCTCATGGATGATAACCATCATCGTGCATCCTCTGCATCATCATCGTCATCATCACAGTCATCATCATCGATAATAACCATCATCGTGCATCCTCTGCATCACCAACAGTCATGATGATAATGATGACTACGCGGGCATCCTCTGCATCACCAACAGTCATGATGATAATGATGACTACGCACCCTCTGCATCTCCAATCTCATCATCACCGTTATCATCACCGATGATAACCATCATCGTGCATCCTCTGCATCACCAACAGTCATCATGATAATGATGACTACGCACCCTCTGCATCTCCAATCGGGTCTAACGGGACTTTTGAATCGTATATGAAAAACATAAAGATAAGGATCCTCATCATAGCCGTCGCTCATCATCGTCATCATCACGGTCATCATCATCGATGATAACCATCATCGTGCATCCTCTGCATCACCAACAGTCATGATGACAATGATGACTACGCACCCTCTGCATCTCCAATCTCATCATCACCGTTATCATCATCGATGATAACCATCATCGTGCATCCTCATCGATGATAACCATCATCGTGCATCCTCTGCATCACACCAACAGTCATCATGATAATGATGACTACGCACCCTCTGCATCTCCAATCGGGTCTAACGGGACTTTTGAATCGTGTATGAAAAAGATAAAGATAAGGATCCTCATCATAGCCGTCGCATCTCTTTTGAATCGTATATGAAAAACATAAAGATATGAACTCATCATAGCCGTCGCTCATCATCGTCATCATCACGGTCATCATCATCGACGATAACCATCATCGTGCAATAATGATGACTACACGTACATCCTCTGCATCACCAACAGTCATGATGATAATGATGACTACGCACCCTCTGCATCTCCAATCTCATCATCACCGTTATCATCATCGATGATAACCATCATCGTGCGTCCTCATCGATGATAACCATCATCGTGCATCCTCTGCGTCACCAACAGTCATGATGATAATGATGACTACGCGCCCTCTGCCTCTCCAATCGGGTCTAACGGGACTTTTGAATCGTATATGAAAAAGATAAGGATCCTCATCATAGCCGTGGCCCATCATCGTCATCATCACGGTCATCAAAAAGATAAGGATCCTCATCATAGCCGTGGCCCATCATCGTCATCATCACGGTCATCATCATTGATGATAACCATCATCGTGCATCCTCTGCATCACCAACAGTCATGATGATAATGATGACTACGCGTGCATCCTCTGCATCACCAACAGTCATGATGATAATGATGACTACGCACCCTCTGCATCTCCAATCTCATCATCACCGTTATCATCATCGATGATAACCATCATCGTGCATCCTCTGCATCACCAACAGTCATCATGATAATGATGACTACGCACCCTCTGCATCTCCAATCGGGTCTAACGGGACTTTTGAATCGTATATGAAAAACATAAAGATAAGGATCCTCATCATAGCCGTCGCTCATCATCGTTTTTGCTCCGGGCTGTCACAAGATAATGCCCCCCCCGTCCACCCCTGCGTGCACTATGATAAGCTATGACAAGCTATGATAAACTATGATAAGCAATAATGATGAACTCTGATGAACTATGATAAACTATGATTCTATGATAGATTATAGTAAATTAGGAAAAGGGATGATGATGAACTATGATAACTTATGATGAATTATGATATGGTGTGATGATGAACTATGATGAACTAGCCGTGGCCCATCATCGTCATCATCACAGTCATCATCATCGATAATAACCATCATCGTGCATCCTCTGCATCACCAACAGTCATGATGATAATGATGACTACGCGGGCATCCTCTGCATCACCAACAGTCATGATGATAATGATGACTACGCACCCTCTGCATCTCCAATCTCATCATCACCGTTATCATCACCGATGATAACCATCATCGTGCATCCTCTGCATCACCAACAGTCATCATGATAATGATGACTACGCACCCTCTGCATCTCCAATCGGGTTCTAACGGGACTTTTGAATCGTATATGAAAACATAAAGATAAGGATCCTCATCATAGCCGTCGCTCATCATCGTCATCATCACGGTCATCATCATCGATGATAACCATCATCGTGCATCCTCTGCATCACCAACAGTCATGATGATAATGATGACTACGCACCCTCTGCATCTCCAATCTCATCATCACCGTTATCATCATCGATGATAACCATCATCGTGCATCCTCATCGATGATAACCATCATCGTGCATCCTCTGCATCACCAACAGTCATCATGATAATGATGACTACGCACCCTCTGCATCTCCAATCGGGTCTAACGGGACTTTTGAATCGTGTATGAAAAAGATAAAGATAAGGATCCTCATCATAGCCGTCACATCTCTTTTGAATCGTATATGAAAAACATAAAGATATGAAAAACATAAAGATAAGGATCCTCATCATAGCCGTCGCTCATCATCGTCATCATCACGGTCATCATCATCGATGATAACCATCATCGTGCAATAATGATGACTACACGTACATCCTCTGCATCACCAACAGTCATGATGATAATGATGACTACGCACCCTCTGCATCTCCAATCTCATCATCACCGTTATCATCATCGATGATAACCATCATCGTGCGTCCTCATCGATGATAACCATCATCGTGCATCCTCTGCGTCACTAACAGTCATGATGATAATGATGCCTCTGCCTCTCCAATCGGGTCTAACGGGACTTTTGAATTGTATATGAAAAAGATAAGGATCCTCATCATAGCCGTGGCCCATCATCGTCATCATCACGGTCATCAAAAAGATAAGGATCCTCATCATAGCCGTGGCCCATCATGGTCATCATCACGGTCATCATCATTGATGGTTGATTATGACTCATTTGACTGCCAAACCTGATGTTTTGGGTGCCAAAACAGGCTTTGGCCAAATGGGGATTTTGGCAATGTTTTCTGCCACCTCAACAGCTCGGATCGCCAAAAGGAATCGAATTAAAAGGAGAACCATCATCGTGCATCCTCTGCATCACCAACAGTCATGATGATAATGATGACTACGCGTGCATCCTCTGCATCACCAACAGTCATGATGATAATGATGACTACGCACCCTCTGCATCTCCAATCTCATCATCACCGTTATCATCATCGATGATAACCATCATCGTGCATCCTCTGCATCACCAACAGTCATCATGATAATGATGACTACGCACCCTGTGCATCTCCAATCGGGTCTAACGGGACTTTTGTGTGATGATGATGACCATGTCATCATCACCATGATGGTGGTCATTATCGTCATCATCATCATCATCGTCATCATCATCGTCGTCATCATCGCCATCATCATCGGCATCACTACGCATCCTCTGCATCTCCAACCGGGTCTAACAGCACGCTTGAAACGTATATGACACAGATCTGATCAGATAGGAGAAAGATAAGGATGACAACGATAATAGTAGCTCGGAAAATAACTATCATCGTAGCATCCTCTGCATCACCAATGCTTTCTAACCCCACACTTGAAAGGTGTAGAAAGACACATCTTTGAGGTGCAAAGGATGCTACGATGACGGTATTGCTTACGCTGATAATGTTGAATCTTCGGATATGCTCATTTACCAACCCACCTTGGACTTGTGCTGTAACCACCCTTCCCGTGCGCCTCCCCCTTTGAGGAGAAGGGGTCGGCGGATACATATACACATGTACATATCCGCCTATGTATATGTATGTCTCCACGGCGGCCATTCGGAGGCAGGCAGGGACTTCTACAAGACTCTGGGGGTGCCCCGGAGCTCGGAAGCCCAGCCCGGTCAGACGCGAGCGTGGTTCATTCGCCCTTCCGGCTGAGGGAAAGGAAGCCGACCGGGGGGGGGGGGGGGCGCTTAGTGGAGGCAGACCCATGAGCCAAAAAGAGCCAGAGTTACCTTGGTGTGCCACAATCAAAACTCAAAACCCGGGATTTAGATGAAGGCCAGTAAAGGATAGTCCAAACCATGAGTCGTTGCAGCCGCCTTTTTGATACTTTACATGGTTCTGGGTAGACCATTTGATACCAGGCTGAGATTCTGACTCAGGCCACTACTAGGCACGCTTGCATCATTTGTTGGCTCATGTACCCGAAAGAACGAAGGCGTGCACTGGGTCGCGCCACGTGCTTCATGGCAGACCTTATACGTGCTCCACTTTTTGGGAGCCAAGGGAACAGCTGGCCAAGGGATCCCTGAATTTGTGATAAGAAGTTATCATGCGGAAATCACAGACTTTGGTACCACAAAACGGATCGAGTTCCGCAGCCATGTTGAGAGTTTGCTTTGCCGTTCTTGGTAGTGGCAACCCGGACCGCGGAGCAATGATTCTGTTGATGACTCGGAGGATCCGCAGCCGTGCGATTTGTTCTTGGAGAGAGTTGCCAGTACTTGTCCGATTGTTTTTTTCCTTGCATCAAACACAAGTGGTTTTGTTCTAGGAAGATACCCCCAGTATACATCCCCAAAGGTGATCGCCTTCATTACTGAGCCGTTGGCACCGCGAGACACCTGGCTCGTCGGGAGAGGGGACCTTAGCCTTTTTCAGGCCCAAGCTTGTTTGTTTTTGATCCCGCCACTTTACCCTCCCACCAACTAACATGGAAGTGCAAAAAAGGCCCTTTCCAAGAGGAAAGTCGGTTTTTCTACAGGGCTCTGTGCACTTCCATGTTAGCTGGTGGGAGGGTACACGTTTGTGAAATTGGCGCGCAAATCAGGCTGGAGTGGAGCAAGCCGGTCCCCGCCCCCCCCACTTTGCCTTAGGTGCCTCCCAACAGCAGATCAAGAAGGCACGCGCTTGCTGGTTTTATCGGTGTGTGGGAAAGGCTTAATAATGCGGGAGGGGGGATAAGTGATTACAAACAACCTGACATCCTTGAGTGTTGAAGACTGCCACCCCCATTCTAATTGGTTAGCCCTTTCTGTCAACCCATCCTTGGTTGATTTAAACTGTCAGCAACAGATTTGCAGGGTTGTTGAACGCACGACGATACTGGGATATCATATCAGCATATCAACCAGGCAAAAAAGAACGGGAATCAATAGTGGCAATTATATAATAGAATGGTACACACAAATTGGATAATGTTGGTTTTGGATGTTCATGCTTATTTGCAATCCATATGCCCACTGTGCTGCAGTTTTACGACGTGTGTATGCATTTCAAAAGAATTCTCAACGTAATCCAAAGTTTCAATGATGAAATATGTTTTTGCATAAGCAACTCATGAAAGTCGTTTGCAAAGATGCATGGTCACTGATTAAACTGCAACTGGCCCTAACCAAGATACTTGATCTGTCGAACAGTTGTTTCTTGCTTCTTCTTCTTTTTGTGGTGTGATTTTTGAAACACAAGTAACGCACCTAGTATTTACGAATTCTCTACGAGGTCACAGAGGAGCGGACGTGTGTTTTGTTCTTGTTTCTTCTTGGCCCCTATTTTGCGGAGTCCCGGGTGGGAAGTTGAGAGGCGTAGGGTTCCTCGGGAATTGGGTTCGCTGGATTTCCTTAGGGAGCCTTAGGAAATCAAAGGGCCAAGCATCTGACAGCATGGGTTGTCCCCTTCAGGCGCCCGGAGCCTCATGTCTCCCACACGGTTTGATGAAGGCATATCAAGGCGCAAGCTGAGCACCGACCGAGGCCAGATCATTCACATCGCCATGATGCCATGTGTGGGTGGGAAACAGGGGGCTGCCTGATTAAAGTCAGTTAGGGCTAAATTGCTAAATATGCGCCTGAAGCAGGTCTTTGGGAGAGGTGGCCGGTTTCTGAAAGTTCCGGATGTTTGACCTGAGCGCGTTTCGACGCTGTTTCGCAATGCTCCGTTCGCCCGCGTCGATGTGGGGGAGGCGTATAGGAAGCTGTCGATGAAGTATCATCCGGACAAGAACCAGGACAACAAGGCGCCTCGATGAGCGACTCGTTCGTCCAAGCCCGGCTCGATACGGGTGTGGGTCAAAAATGGGTACTCAAAATGCAACCCAGGTAAATGAAAACCAAGACTAAAACCTGCGGTCCCCTGGTGGATTAATTTTTGAACCATACCCATAGGTTGTACCATATGGGTATGTGTGTTTGGGGGCGACCCGAAAATGGTGGCATTCCTTTTGGGGTTTCTTTAAACAAAGCTGAGCAGGGTGCTCTCAAAATACCCGCACCCATTTAGCCTCAGTCTGCTTCAACTGAATTGGCCGCATCAAGGCTCATTCAGTCTTCACTCATTTGTCTTTGCGATCCCGGGTAGAAGCACCAGACAAGGAAGACTGGAACGGGTCATCGTTTTCCATTGGCTTCGGTTGCATTTATTTGTGTTCAATAGCAAGTTCGTATTGGGTGGGGTATCGAGCGAACACATACACGTGTAAGGGCTACTTGTGGCATTGAATCAAACTCAATCACAGCTCCGGGTTTTCCGGTTTGTGTGGACGTTTGAAAGGGGGAGGTCCTTTGCGATTCCCTGATTCTCAGCATTCTTTTCCTCCTTCCTTCGTCCTTTTGGGGAAGGCAATTTTGAAGCCCCACAGCGACTAAAAAGGCCATACTCGCGATCCAAAGGGCTGGTTTTGGCCTGCCAGTTGCCCCAAACCGGGGTAGTAAATAAAGTAGGCCTTGGGTTGACACTTGACATATGACTACACTCCCCTTAAAACTCATGTTGTTGGGGATTGGAGTGTCTCATTTGTTGGGGATTGGGGATGAGGTGTCACAAGGCTTGCTGTAGTTCAACACTCCTGGCCGTACCCGCCCCATTTTGTTCCGGGATTTGTCTTTCCAAAGTGCCTAGGGAAACGGTTGATGTCTGAAGAGGACGGGTGAAGAGAATCGGGTGTGTCTCTGAGCGAGGGAGCCCAAAGGGGTTGGTTTCCCCCTGAGTGAATGAGTGAGTGAGTGAGTGTGCGAGCGAGCGAGCGAGCGAGCGAGCGAGCGAGCGAGGGAGTGATGGTTTCCCCCTTCGTTTCCCTTCGAGCAGCCCAAAATGCGAGTAACTCCCAATCCCAACCGGGACAGCCAGGAGAAGGCGCAGAAGAAGTTCATAGAGATCAGCCACGCCTATGAGGCAGGGCAAGGCAGATTTTTACGAGTTCCAGCAAAGACCCCCTGCTTTTTCCCATCTGATTTTCAGAGCTGGCACCTCAAGAGTGGTGGACAGAAAAAACACCACCGAATTTAAACAAAAATAATGCCATGAACCCGGTCACATTGGCAAATGCTGTCACTGGGATTGTGTTTTTGGTTGCCTTCATCGTGTAGCTACTGCATGCCGTCAGAGTAAAGACTTTTTGAAGGGCATTCAATGTACGTCAGTACTTAGAGACAGTCAAAGACCTAACCAAAGGGCCCCAGCGATTGAACAAACCTGAACTTGACCGTCGCGCGGTTGCCAAGCGTCCTCGACTTTTTGGGTCTTTGATCCTTGGGTGTTCAAGCAAAAAACCATTTTTTTTGGGGGTCGGGTGGGACAGGTCTTGAGCGACCCGGAGAAGAAGTCCAAGTACGACCGGTACGGGGAGGCCTTCTGTGGCCGAAAGCGCTTGGGTGCGTGTGAGGTTTTTTCTTCTTGGGGTTGGTTTAAAAGGGAAGCTAACAGAAACACCCCCTCATTTCTTGGTGGCTCCCAGCCATCCGGTTTCTTAGCTTTTAGCCGTTTGGTGTTTAGTGGTAGTTTCCATTGAACCCACCAAAAGTTAAACTTTTAGCGGGGGATCTGAGGACAGCCCTCATTTTGGGGTTCCCCTATTTTCAGACACCGAAATAGCGGAGATGGGGGTCCGCTGAAATGCTGTGGCGCACTTCGTCAGCCTCCCATCCTGCAATTGGCTGTTGCCTCGCACGGGCAAGCGGCCTTTTATTGGTTGGTTTCAACAGAACTCAAAAGGTGTCCAACTCCCAGTTTGGTTCTTACATGTTCTTGATGGTTTGGCAAGAACTGAGCCACAAGAGACACGAAGGTCAAGGTTTCTCGAAAACATTTCCCCATTGCCACTCTTGTGCTTTCCCCTTGCTACTAGCCGAGCCATCTTAAACTCCTTGTATTGCGAGGGCTGTATCCGCCAGAAGCCAGGATTCGGTAGATCTGCGGATCTGGTCTTAACGCTCTCTTGCAAAAGCTGACTACCATTATTCTTCACGATTATTGGCCTATTTTCAGGCTTTTCGGTTTCTGGTTCTATTCGTTTCGAGGGGGCTGCAAAAACAACACAGGCCCCCCAGTGCCCTTCTACCCTTTTTGGGGGAGGGTTCCCTACAGAAAAAAAAAGGGTCCCCTTATTCTAACCTCTCTACTGGGGGACCTAGACAACCTTTTTTTTGCTACCACACCGAGGGTTGGAGAGCTTTGTCGTTCGGGAGCCCTTGTGCTTGCCGAACCGCGCACCGCGCTGGATGGATTGCTCGATCGAGGCCGGCCTGAACGAGGGCCAGGGCCAGGGCGGCGGCGGGGGCGGCGGCTTTCAAGGCCCGTCCCACGGTCCCTCCTTCTTGGAGATTCCATGGTCCACTGGCCCTTTGTTGGACCTCGGGGGGGTCAACGTCGACCCTCTGTCTCATTCATACAGACCATTTAAGCATTCAAACACTTATCTTGGTGGTTCCCAGCCATCCCCTTAGCTTTTTAGCCTTTTAGTGTTTAGTGGGGATTTTCATTTAACCCACTAAAAGAGAAAAACTTTTAGCGGGGGATCTGAGGGCAGCCCAGTTTCGTATCTCTTCCTGGTAGGGGCATCGCTTCCCTGTAAAGCCTACTACATGTTTGGGGAAGCAAGGTCATACATATTCCTACGGGTCTGTCTTTTGCGAGGGACCCCTTTTTGGCTGGTTCAAATGGACACCAAAAAGCAAACCACCGTTTTAGGAGGTCCCCTAAATAAGACACACCCATATGTTGATAGGCAATTCTGGTTACACGAAAATTTGTTCTGTCGCAAAGCCTACTTTGATTGGCTCAAGCTCAGCATCGAAGCTGCAGACGCATCACGTGTCTCAAGTGGCCATAAGGGGGGAGGGGTCCTCAAGAATGTGGTCCTGGAATTGATTGATTCGTTTCTTTTTGGCTTCCAAATAGCATGGCCAAAGGTCCGAAATTTCCATTTTGACCCTCCAATCTTGGGGGTCCAAACTCGGTTGCCCTGCGTGGTCCAACGAAGGTTTTAGCCTGTTAGAACGTATCGAGCTTTCCCCACCAACCTTTTTGCAGGGTGCCAGTTGCGCCCACCCGGAAACACGGGAGCCATGCTTGGTGGCTTTTTTGGCAAGCCATGGGTAACATGTTGGGAATCATTCCTTTATGGACCCTTAATTGTTGGAGCCAAACGGCAAGACGTCTCTGAATGCCAGTGGGTTAAGCAGACCCCGGCCAGATGACTCTGAAAGGAACCACGTTTGGAACCAAGAGCACTCACACGTAGCTCACTTGGCGATCCACAAAATCTGAGCTTCCGGGGGTTCCCATGGTCCATACTGTGAAGAAAGGAGATCACCTTTTCTTGATTGCTATTGGATTGGATCTTTGGACTTTAGCTTTTGATTGAATTTTTGGGGTGTTCCTTTGAACCAACAAACCATTAAGCACTTTTTGCAGAGGGCTCAACAGCAGCCAAGCTCTATTTTCAGGTTATCTGGGCAGGTGGAGGAATCTCTCTGTCCGTGAATTTTCCCGGGGCAATGGCCGATCCCCAATCGGCGCGCCTTTGGGATGCTCACTCAAGGAGTCCATGGTCCCTTAGGGACGCCAAATGGAAAGCTGCTCGCCATTTGGGTCCCTTTGATTGACACGGGTTCACCGGCGGAATTCCGAAACTCGAAGGCCAGGATCCCTTCGAAATGCCGGGAAGCCTGGCGGACCTTCGCTCGTGAGCGGCGCGATCGGTATGTCGCCCAAAAGGGTGTGGAAACCCACAAGGGAAACCACCCCCCGCTCGTTCACCGGAAAGGGTTGCGTCTATTTTGGGAGGACGGCTTATATTTTCGGAAGCTTGGCACCTCCATGTTGGAGGGTATGCAAGAAGAGAACACCTGAAAGGCTGAATGAAGCTCACATGTTTCATTGGCCAAATCCTGTTAAAGTGTAGTTGGAATGAGAGTGCTCGTGCAGTTGGATGATTTCGCTGGAGCCGCGCGTTTGGTGTTTGGAGCATACGAGGTGCATGGTCCACGCTCGTTCCATCTCCGCAGCGGGTCTGAAAGTGTTCAACGACGAGGGACTTGGGCGTGGCTCAAAATTAAACAGCTGGGGTTAGCAGGGTTTATGTCTTTTTTTGATACACAAGTGACATTTTGGGTACCATGTATAGAGCCACAGCCACTTGACAATGTGGGCCCTTTTGCAACACTGACTCATCCTTGGTCATGCCTCCCAAGCTATCCTGGGTTTGGTGTTCGGGCTTTTGGCGCTCGAATTCTCAGTAGAAAGCCAACGGTGCTCGCTCAGGTTCCGGAACTTGTTTGGTGCAGGCGGGACCTTTTCTCTGCCCGCGCTTCGCAGACGAATCCCCCCCCCCCCTTCTTGGAGATTCCATGGTCCACTGGCCCTTTGTTGTCTCATACAGACCATTTAAGCATTCAAACACTTATCTTTGTGGTTCCCAGCCATCCCCTTAGCTTGTTAGCCTTTTAGTGTTTAGTGGGGATTTTCATTTAACCCACTAAAAGAGAAAAACTTTTAGCGGGGGATCTGAGGGCAGCCCAGTTTCGTATCTCGGGCGTATCAAGCGCCCAAGCGACTGGGTCGCTTGAGGATGGCTTCCTCTGCGAGATGTGTGGATGGACCAAATACACCACTTTGAAGCCATGGGAAGCCATTGTTTGCTGGTTACGGGGGAAGCGAATCATTCCAGGGTTTCTTAGGTGGGGCAGGATTTCGTCCACAGTAGGGTGACCACCACTGGGTGATTGGAGGTGTTCCGGGCTCTATTAAGAGGGTTTTGCTGGGGGACTCCTAATGGTTTCTAGCCATCAAATGCCCCGCAAAGTGGACGATGCTTCCCGGCCACGGCCCGTCTGAAAATCGCTCTCTTCCAGATGAGCCAAACAAAACTCGTCTTCCCTTCCTTACTTCCAGCCACGAACACAGCCCTCAGCAACTGTCAATATTCGCTTGCTTCCGTACTGAAAGAGATGGATGACTTTTGGGTACACAAAAGCATGCCAGAAGACACTGGCGGTCACTCGCTAAGTTTTCATAGAAGGGCACAATGAACACTGACCGTGGCTCGCATGCGTCATTCATGGCCACCTGTGTGTTTGCATGGGACTCTTCATGAAACATACCAGGAGTCTCTCTATGATGTTTACATCTTAAGAGCACGCGTGGTTTTCCTTTGCGAAGCCCTTTTCGGTGGGTCTCAAGGTGTTCTAGTCTGAGCCAAACATAGAGGAGGTAACATATTTGGATTTTGCTCGTCTTCACGGTTATTCGCATATTTTTAGGTTGTCATTGTCAGGTCTTCTGGTTCTGTTTCAATTTTTAGTAGGGGGCTGCAAGAAACAAAGTTGCTACCAAAGGTTGGAGACTCGTGACCAACAATGGAGCAATCAATAAACTGTGCGCTTTGTTTCAGAGGGCCTACCAGCAACCATTGTTCTTCGCCATTGGCCCGAAAGCAATGCTTTGCATGGAGTCACTCCGCCAGCCATCGACTTCCTTCAGATGCAAGTTGAAGGGGGGAGCTGTTTCAAGGGTTGCAGATGTGGCCATATGGCCATGGGTCAAAATTCCTTACCCCCCAGTGAACATCCCAATCCAACCACTAAAATAGACTAAAATGGGTGGTGCGCCTACCCCAAAAGGCTACCATTGGTTTTGACCCACAGCCATATGGGTTCTGGAAATGGGAACCTACGCAACATGTGCTGTGCTTTTTGGTCTTAAAAATCCCCAGTGTTGCACATGGCTTGGCCCCGAGAGAGTGGAGCTGAGCGCATCGCCGCATCGCCTTCCCCGGCTCTTTCACCGCAGCTTGGGTCCACAAATTCCGACAGCGGTGCGCCAACTGAAAGCTCGGTGAACTCAAAGAAGTTCCACTGATCTGAGTGTCGCCTCAGCGGTCAGCTCATGACATGAGGCTAACTTACGCTTACTATTTGAAGACTTCCATGACCAGACAGTTCTGGCACTTTGGCGCATGCAGCAAAAGGCACGAGCATTTGGGCGCCGTCCGTCAGACGGCCGGACGTTTTTTTCTTCTTTTGCGATTTTGTCATGGAGCGCGCGAGGGCGCTTTCCTGCTGGAATGGCAAGGAGGTGGGAGGTGTCCAAGCCTGGGAGGGGTTGCCTCGAAAAGAACAATTCCGTAGTGCCCTTTTACCTTTTTTGGGGAGGGTTCCCCTACTAAAATAGACTACAGAAAAAGGGCACCCTTATTCTAACCTCTTTACTGGAGGAGCTAGCATGTTGCAAAAATTGCGGAACAACAATATTAGTTGATGTTAGTTGTAAGCAACAACAGAAGCATTCCAGCGGACGCCAAAAGGTGTCATCTTCTGGGATTATGGGGGAGTTTTGATTCCCTGCGCAGGTCAGAATTCTTGGCTTGCTCAGTTCCCTGCTTTCGGCGGGTACTTGAACCTGCGAGCTTTCTGGACATGGACGGCTTCCCCACTTGCAACCAACAAGGGTCAAGGACCAATGATAACCAATGATAACCCATATCACCAACCGGTTCTGATGTTGCTGGCTTTCCGGCGCTGGGTTGGGAGGTTTGGTTTCGGCGATCTTCGAGCTCCCTGTAAGTCGACATTCATATCCAATTGAAGATAAGTACATGTGAAACCTCGACCTGGGGTTGATTATGCAAGGCGTGGAGTTGGACAGCTCAGGCCACACCAGAGGTACTCGGTTGACCGTCAACAGTTCTGAACCCCCGGAGCCAAAGACCATAAAACAGTCGGACACACAGGCCATCTGAGACTCATACTGTCCGTTCATTTTTTTGGGTCAGAAGCGCTTGCACTTCAAGGCCGGCCTGATCGTTGGATTTCCAATCTGCCATGTTCAGTCGAGTTTCCTTTCAAGATGAACCAATTAGTTGCTTCACCGGGTCCTTTCATTGCAACTCGGACCGGCTTCCTTTCCTTTTTGTACACCCCCTCCCACCCCACCCCCCCCACCCCCTCCTACCAATTGCATAAACCGCCAATCTTTGGGGTCCGCAGAGGTTTCCTGGCCGAAGCGCCAGGTGGTGGTGCGCCCGGTGGGGGAGGTACGAGAAGAGCTGCACTTGGGCGAGGGCCGCACCAACCAGAACTTCATTGCGCCCCGTTCGTGGCGATTTTTCGATGTCGTGGGTGGGGTGGAGTGGGGTGGAGTGGGGTGGGGTGGGGTGGTCTAATTTCTGGGGTGTTCGGCCGGCCAAGTTCGTTGAAACTGGCGCCACTTGGGATTTTTTCACCCCCTACAAGGTGATTAACCTTTGGGACCTGGGCGAAGTATGGACCAAAAAGGGTTGAAAGCCAAAAGGTCCGATCCGTTCAATCCGCCTGGTTGCATAAGCATCGTCTTGACCTTTCCTGAGAAAACCGCAAGAGGCACCGGTCGATTGACCTTGACACACAGGTGGGTCTCTCTGGACTTCCCCCCTTTTTGGGAGCTCCAAAAGTGGTCGGCTTGGAATCCACCACCTTGATCAACTTTTGAAGGGGCTAAAGCCAGTGACCCCGGTTTTAGACCATTTTCAGTGACGGTCACTGGACTTCCCCTCAAAGGTTGATCAATCTGGGGCATTTCACCCCCTAACGAGGCAAAACCCAAGAAGGGAACCCCCCCCCCCACTCGAACATGCGGCGATTTGCCATTAGTGAGAAGCTTCCCCTGGACTTGCGCCCACCAAGTTTGCGGGTACCGCCAAAGAGGGTACGTTTTTGTTTTGGAGGGGGGGGTCCAGTATGTTTTGGGCTGTACCCACAAATTCGGGGTGGTTCTCAAGGGAAGCAAAAAGACACCTTTTGAGGCAACCCACTAAACTGATGCTTTTCAGCTTGGATTTCCAAGTGCACCCAGAATCCGACTCATCTCCAAATAAGGGATGTCTTTTCGCGAAAAACCTCACGGAACATGTGGCTGTGTGTGTTTCCTTTAAACGCTACCCAACAAAGAAAGGGCGGTCTCAAAATAGTGAAACCCCAAATGGGTCAGTGCGTTGAGCAAAATCAAAGGGTTCCTACGTCTCTACTAAGCAGGGCACCGACAAAACCCACAAAACACGTTTTCACAAGTCAGTGGTTGGCTGTGGGTTTCCCCTGATTTTCCTTTGAAACAAAAACTGCTGTTGTCTGCCGTCCCCCGAGAAAAAAAGCGCTTGAAGATGAGTGGCTTCCATATACTTTCGCCTTTACGGTAACAACACTCCGGCCAACATGGTTGTGTGTCATTTATAGTTTATGTTAGTTTCCTTCTACAGCAAACAGATGCCAGCGACCAATGACCCCCTTTGCTGAAGTGGTGACTTTTGCTATCTCACCCATGATGAGTTGGTTTGTTTCCGGGAGATCTTTCAAAGGGAGACATGACGGCTCAGTACATGAGTCTTTTGATTCCCTGCAAGCACCGTGGGACTCGCGCAGTTTCTCGCTAACCTCCCTCGGGGGAAAGCCAAAGGGTCCCTTGACTTTCACTTAGTCTATAGTCATCGGACATCTTCTGAGATACCCAGCCGCCGCCTTGCAGGAGGCCGAAATGAATATTTTTAGACGTTTCCCTGGTTGGCCTTAAATGGAATCGAGTTCACTGGACATACTTCTCATGTTTTGGGGACTTGTTCCAGAAATGGAGGCCTTCCATTTGTTTAAGAATATGTGTTTTTAAGTTTCCCCTTGGTTTTAAAAGGAGTCGATCACTACTGGAGATGTTTTTTCCAGGTGGCTCAAGCAATGGAAGTGGGTGAAGTCGCCGGCCCAGGCAGACTGCGAGGGCGCCCGCTGTTTCGTGCGCGTGGGCAGCGACCTGCCCTTCTTCGGCGTGAACCGCGCCCGCGAGCAGGCGAGGGCGTGGCCGAGGCCGAAGAAGAAACGGATGGATCAGGTCTTCCTCCAGTAAAAGGGCCACAGCACTTTTTTCTTCTTCTTTTTTCTTTTTTCCGGAGGGGGGGGGGGGTCCTGAATTTTCCTCAATTTCTTTGCTCCTTTGGTTCCAACTTTGGGTTCGGATCCGTTCCCTTTCATTTTTTCGCCCACCGCAACGGACCCTCGGTCCGGATCCGTTTGGCCCGGCGCTCGGATCTCGGTGCCTCGAAGCATTCGGAGTCAGCCCGTGAACTCAAGGGGAAAGAAGACTTCACGTAGATGTGGCCACCTCTTGTGTGCACCCACAAGCCCCACACCCCACCCTTTGGAAGGAGGGGCGTATCCCAGATCCCCTCCCCCTACCTTTCCCCTTGTAAAGGCAACTGGTTTTGTCTCAAGCTAGGGCAACCCTCGGCCCCGAACCAGTGGGTTTCCTTTGGTTTCTGTTTAAAACCACCCCGAAACAGGGTGTCAACAAGAAGACAAGCCCGCATCACGGTGCAGGCAACCCCCCCAACTCTGGCTGGTTTGTGTAAAGGAAGCATGTGATTTGGCCCAACAACGAGCTGTTCCTCGGTCTGGGAGTACGCGGGCTTCCCGAAAGGAAACGGTAATTCAAGGGCAAGCATCCAACCAAAGCAACAACCATCCGGGAAAAAGAAACGACCAATGTTGAAAACAAAAATACGGCCGTGCGAAAGGCACGACAACAACAGCCATCCCTCACTGGCGTACATAGCCGGGGGGGGGATTCCAGGTTTGAGAAGGGATCCACGACTCCGCACCTTTGCCAGGCAGCCTCGAGGGCAGCTCACGCGGTGGGTGTGGGGCCAGCCGTGAGGCGACGGGATGGATGGCGCTCGGCCGGCGCTGCGCAAGAACGGACGCCAGGTCATGTTGCACGTTTCCTTTGTGTGTCTGTGTGTTTGCTTGTTTGTTTGCCTGCCTGGTTGTTTGTTTGCCTGACTGCCTGTTTGTTAGTGTGCGTGAGGCGTTTGTTGATTAGTCATGAACTATGTTAAACAAAAGATGAATGATGCAAGCAAATAGCCATCGAACGAACTACCACTTATATAATTATCATGTGTGCTCCAGACATTTCCCACATGTTTTGCCCCCTTTTCTCACAAAGAAAAGGTGTCTCAATGTTGAATACTGACAATGCCATATGTTAACGAACATTGATTTCGAATTATTTGTCAATACAAAAAGAACATTCTACGTGAATGTTGCCAGCACAATTAACTCATGCAAATGTGAACATTGAGATGGATGTGGAAATGTGATGATCAGGATGATGAGAATGTTGAACTCGATTGGCGTAATAATGTTGGAGTTATCAATGAATGGATTTATGTGCTACTGTTTGAGTAACATGGTTCAATAGCAGCAAACATCTTGCTCAACCGTCCAACCATGGGGTGCCCTGTTTTTGCAACCTGCTCAATCACACCAGCACTTCAAAAGAAGCAGAGCATCTAGTTCATCAACGCAAGCTGGCTCCCCACATGAAGTGAAGACAAGGGTTTTTCTTTTGGCCCGCTGCCACCGGGTGGGAGGGGCGGAGGCCGTGAGAGGGGCATCTAGTACAGGGTGTAGGATTCGTGGAGGTATGCCATGCTCAAGCAGAGTTCGGCGATTTCGGACCTTGTCAGCGACCAGAATCAGGATGTAGAATCAGTTCATCGAACCACACGGGTTTGTTACGAAACGATGCCTGGTTACCTGGTTGTTGCATGATCTACCAGGCAAACCCATCTATTTTCCCAAACAGATCCCTGCACTGTATGTTTGGGGCCCGTGGTTTGAGCCCCCGACATCCCAAATGGTCCCGTGATTTCGCATCACCAGTTTCAAAGCACTTGGGCGTGCACTATGGTTTTTGCCACCCATAAGACCAGAAAAAACTGGTAGCCTCACGGGGCGCCCTTGTCGCAGACAGGTTTCTTCTGACTTCCGACTTGCTTGGTTGCATTTGGATGGACACAGCAAACTGAGTTGTCTCAAATGGTTGGTGGACATAGATGCCCATGGTATGAATGTTAGCACGGGACCCTTTGGTGGACATCATCTAGGTGGGGATTCATGTCCACCACTGTTGAGCTGGTTCCCTGCAAAAGACATAGCCACGTAAATAATATCCACCAACGGGCCCACATTCCAAATGGGTATGGGTCAAAACTCGATATCCTTTCTTCCAAATCCAAAAGAGGGTTTCCCCCTCCCCCCAAGAAAGACAAAAAGCAACGCCCCGTGCCGTGGCGATGTTTGCAACTGGCTCCGTCGCTCTCGCGGGTTCTTTCAGGCATGCCGAGCCAGATGCCATGGTGGTGCCTGGGAAAGCATTGAACGCCCACGTCTCTGCTTTTATGGCGAGCTCACCTGCCGGAACGAGCACACCATGATGGTCCCTTTCGGGTTCTGGAATCGCAACACGTGCGAATATTTTCTTGGGTAAGTTGTTTCGTTGCTCGCCGGGGGCTTGCAAAACGAGGCCGCCCATGAGCCGGTTTGTCAGACGGGATTGAGACGCATGGGCCACTTTGCCTGCTGTGCGAAGCCGTTCCGCGGGGGCTCCCTTAGTTTCGGTTTGGGAATGAAAGTAATGTTGACCCCATATTAGTCAACCCCAGTCTACTAATGAATAGGGGGTGGTCCCCTCCAAAAGTGATGATTCCCCACTAAACCCAGGGACACCCTAGTAAGAAGCAGAGGTTGATCAATATGGGGTCAACATAACTCTGCCCAGTGTTGCCGCAAGGAAGAGGTTCAAATAGATGGTCCACCCTTTCGGTCTTCATGACGTGACGGAAATTGAGGGCCATGTACGTGAACCCGAGTGTAAAGGGAACTTGCCATAAGGTGCTACCAGAGGTTCATGTGAGTGTGTGTGTGTGTGCGTGTGTTTCTCTTGTTTGAGGGTACCGTTTTTGGGGTTGGTTTAAAGGAAAGCCAGAAGGAAAACCAAGATTTCAGGCTCCCCCGTTTTGAGCAAACTCCACATGTGCAGATTTCGTCTTTGCAAGTCCTTGACTGGAGACACCAAAATCCAACAGTTGACACACAGGGTGGAACTCTCAACTTGACATGGGTGTGGGTCAGGAATTGGACTGCAGGCTTTAGTCCCTGTCCATTCACAAGGATGCCATTTTGGGGTTACCCTATGCTCGACCCAGACATATCCTTGGAAGCCAAGGTCAATGGGTGTTTCCGAGTGCAACGGGATGCCTGGAATACCTGACTGGGTGCAGTAGAGAAATTGCTCCTTTACTCAAACTAAGGTGGACTTTGTGGACGGCAAAGCCCTCACAGAGGCGGATCCGCACAGATTCGCGGATAATCGGATGTTGAGACGTGAGCTCCGGGAGAGTTGGGGGTGAAGCCAACAGGCACCCCAACAAATGCAAGCAATTGTTCTCCGAAACGCGCTCGCCAAAGAGAAATCGCAAGTCAGGTAGGCCTCCAATTCAGGGGGGAAGGGGGGTTGTTCAAGCGAAAGGGGGGGGGGGATAAAACGGCATCCAGTTTGGGAAGGTTTTTGTATGTTTTCCCTAGCTTGCTTGCTCCTTGTTTTGACCGAAACTTCAAACCTTTTGGTAGACGTCAATGTTCTTTTTCAGCAAGCAAGCATATGTCTGTTTCACCAAGCCAGGACGCAGAGTTGGCTTGCCGTTGTGACTAGAAAAGCAACTTGGCGTGTATTGACAGTCAAACATAGGGGCCCACAATGGAACCCAGGCAAATGGGAAAGGACTAAAAGCTGCGGTCCCCTGGCCCGTATTTTTTTAGCCACATCCAGTTGCGTTGGTGGTCAACCCAAAAATGCGGGTGTGTCAAACTAAAGAAGTTGACCCTTCGAGGCTTTAGCCGGTTTAAGACCAGATCACAAGGGTGCAGCATTGGGTTTGGTTTCCTTGAGTTTTGCTCTGTCGTCCAAGTTTCTACCCTTCCGATGGGGTCTTTTTTTGGCAGCCTTGGCAGAGTGGGCCCCTTTTGGGGAAGTCTCGGGTTTTGATACATCCAGTGTTGATTCGCCTTTCCAAAACACCAAAAGCTGCCTCATGGCCACGGGGTGTGCTTCCTGTTCGTTGTCTTCAGGCCCGAATTTGGAAGTGCCCGTGTCTTGAGACATGTACCAAGTACTTCCAGCACTGTCTCGGAACATGAGTGCGTTTTCAGATTGAAGGATTCCAAACCTAACGCCAAGACATCAGAAGACCTGTCACCCTTAGAGCAAGTGAAGCATGTATTTTCCTTCCAGGGTCGCTATATTTATCTATACCGGTGGGGTGCTTTCGCCATAGGCTTGGAACGACCCATTTTGTTTGCAACCACTTTGGGTGTTTTCGGGTTCTCTGCCAAACTTCCTTTGAGTATCTCACTTCCTGTGTCGCTTTTTGGGTTTGGACCATTTTAGTGGTAAAAGCAACTCAAGAAGCGAGCTGTTGATCTGAATTTCGCAACACGATCCACACACCATGGTCAATGGGGTTTTCCTGCTTCCCTTGCTTTTCTCGGCGCGCGCGCCCCCCCCCCCCCCCCGTCACCCGGTTCTCGCTGGCCGCCTGGGCCATCGCCAGGAGGACCTGCACCGCGCGGGCGCGGAGGGCCCGAGGAGCGTGCTGCTCGCGGCGCTGGGCAAGACCCTCAGGGCCTTGCACGACGCCCCGGTGCCTCCGGAGCTTGAGGCGCGCTGCACCTCGCGGCGAGTCGGTGAGGTTGGGAATGGTTTCTGTCAGGTCCGAGCCATTTTCCCAATTTTTGGGAACCTGCAAAAGTGGGCAAACTCAATGAAAACTGCTGGACAATTGCAACTCTTGATTTGGGAAACTCCAGCAACCCCTGTTTGCGTTAACAGGAAGGGTCATACTGCTAATGATCCTGAACCGTTATGATTCCTCACTCACTGACTCTCACTGACTCACTCACTCACTTGCAACCAGAGCGAATCGACCGGATCGGACCTTGTAGTTTTCATCCCTTTTGGTCCAGAAGGGATGTCTGTTTTTTGGGTGGTCACGGAATGGGCTAGATACGATGTGAATTTTGTTTCCCAAACTTGGTTTTAAGATTGGCGTGGTTCACCTTGGAGTCGAAGATTTGGGGAAACCTGGGGATCCCCTAAAGGAAGCCCAACACTTGCTGGTCTTAGGACTACTTTGGGCGGTTTCCCACCAAGCCACAAAGGAGCCCTGGGGAACGAAGCACATCCCCGAAAGAAAACCATGCTGAAAGCCAGCCTGAGAATTCGGGGATCGATCCCGTTGACACGTCGGTTGAATTCGCCTTGTGTTCGGTTCAGTTTGATTGAGGACATCGAGGAATGAAGGACCCGTACGTTAGGAAACTTTGTGGTTTGACGCTACCCCCCAAAAAAAAGGAACTTGGGTAAGTCGACTGCCCAGTGGGGGAATTTTGAGAACGGGCTTCCGGAAGAAGCCGACTTGGATATTTCATGGAAGTCGAAGTATGGTGCCCGCCTTTGCAGGGCCCAACAGAAACGAGTCTGCATACGTTTTCGAGAGAGTAGGCCCCGGCAGGTCGCCGCAAGACATTGGGAGCTGCTTGCTCTATTACTCTTGCAATGCAAAGCTTGTCAACCTTCACCAGTGTTTGGCAAAAGCATATCGGTGCTGAAGCACGCTCTGACCTGAGGTTGGCAGGGATGGTCATCCCCTCCACCCGAAGAACATCAAAAGAGGAAAAGGAGGCTTGAACTGATCGTTCGGGGGTTACTGGTTGCAACTGAGCCCCTTTTAACGTGCTGCAAAGACGTTCCAACCGATTCTGAATGAGAGCCTGGGTTCCTAGCAGCTGGTTTTCTTTTGAGGGCACCAAACATCCCAACCTGGTGGGAAGGAGCTGGGGTCTAGTCTTCAATCAGTGATTCACCTGTACGGATGTACCTGGGTTGTTTACCTGGTACGTCTTTTTTCGGGTTTTCGGACCCCCACAAAAACCCAAAGGACCAGCCCCGCCCGCGAGTCGCGAGTCCTTCGCTCGCTGCAGAGAGAGGCCTTCCGGGAGGAGGTGGGCTCCGTCGGCTGGGGCGGGCCCCACCTGGAGAAGTGGCTCCGCTACGCCGAGGCCGGGGGGAAACCGCCGGGTTTCCGGGGGATCCGTCTTGGTTTTGCTCGGAGAGAAAAGCGGGAGGAGCGCTTGGCTCGTCATGTTTGGAGTTGGTAGCAACCTTCGGTTAATTCTTGAGGGGAACCAAGAGCTTGCTGGTGCCTCAGTAGGTAGGGAATGACCTTCTTCCAAGTGTTGGGAATGAAGCGTTTGGGGGGTTTTCCCTCAAAGGAAACCAAATCGGATGGATGAATTTTCTACTGGCCAGCAAGAAAAACGACGACGCCGGGCCGCAAAATACGCGGGAGTGGGTTTTTCAGTGGATCCCAGTTGCCGAAAACTATAGTAGGTAACCAACAACTGTCCTCTTGGTTTTAAAGGGTGGTTCCCTTGGTTCCTACGCAGGTAGATGGAATCACTTGGCTGGAAGGGGGCACCTCAAAATGGGTCGGCACTCAATTGTTGGCCCAAAATTGCGGAATGGGGTATTGAGTGGTTTCCTTGCAACAGCACCCCCCAGGAAACCAGCAAGCCGAAAGAAAGCAAGCGCTGGGGCAGTTTGGTTGGGGATGGACGGGGAGAAGGTTGAAGTTCCACTGTGGATGGAGGAAATCCATTTTGCACTGGAGGTTCCTTCCAAAAGCAAAGATAGCGCCTGCACAGTTGACCCCGGATTTCAAAAAGCCTGGTTGATTTTGATCCGGGGGGTGTGCCCTTGTAGTGGGGATCCTTCACTTTTGTATTGATAGTATGAAGCCGGAGTTCCACTATGGCTCTTCCTCAGGCTTGAAGGGTGGGAAACCTGAAGAATCCCCAAGGGCCAGACCCGCCGCAGGGGGCATATCGCTATTCACGGGGGTTATGCTGCTTTTTTCTTTGGGCGAACATCACCTTTTGGGCTGACTTGAAGGGAGAACATTCTTGGGCTGTGAGGTCTAGATGGGCTGCATGAACCCAGCAAACTCCTGGCAAAAAGTCAGTTTGTTTATTGTAAGGAGCAACTTTCTGTTGTGCCAGAGACTTGAGTGCAACCCGAAACCATTTGGCTCCCCTTTCGGAGGATTCTCGATGGCTGTCTTAGTCGAAACATTCAAGTGGCGGCATGCCACACTGCCTTCGGCAAACGGACCCGGAAACCTATCCGGGAAAATGTATGTAAACAAGAACTCGCACGCAGCACATATTACCCAAACTGGCCAAACTAACCTCACCCCGCTTTGGGACCCCCCCCCCAAGCGCACCACCGCTTGCACCCCTTACTCCCACCCTCTTGGCTAGAGTAGCTTCGACCATTTGTGTAGCTCTGAGTTGCTGTAGGGGTTACCTCAACTACGGACCGGGAGTCTTTTGCTTGGTGGCTCCTGCGATCGCCTTAGCTTTTTAGCCTTGTATTTTTTAGTGGTGGTTTCCATTTAACCCACTAAAAGTTAAGACCTTTTCGTGGGGGATCCGAAAACGGGCAGCCCAGTTTGGTGAAGCATTGGACCCAGGGCAAAAAGCGTCGCCTCAGGACCAGAAGTACTCGCGCCTGCCGCTCCTGGCCAACCTGCGGGACTTCATCAAGCAGCTGGAGCACGCGGCAGGCCGAACGTGGCGACACGCGTAAGACGGGTTGGCTACAGGGGGAAGGCCTGTAGGATACCTGTCTTGGCTTGGTTGAGGGAATTTAACGGGTCAGCCCACCCATTTGGAGTTCCCTTTCTTGGTTTCTCATGTGTGTGTGTGTTCCAGTTGTTTTGATTTGTTTGGTTTTTGGACTTTGGCCACTTTTCCGAGACCTCAATTGACCTCGGGCATGATCAACGTTGCTGTCATGGGGGCCCTCGTTCTGTTGTGATTCAAGTATTCATCTCCCAGACTTTCGGGAGACCCATATATAGCGGGAAACAAATAGATTGGAAACTTGATATTCGCTGGTGGTCTCTGAGTTGTTGAGCGGTCCAAAGGGACACTTGTCGCCAGGGTGGTTCAAAGTGGGGCGCTAGGGAATTTCTGCGGGTGTTTCTGGGTACATGGGGGCGTCTCAATTGGGGTGTAACCAGACAGCTGCAGGCCCCTTGGGTCCCAACAAGTTTTGCCACTTCGACCTGCTTGCGGACAACTTGGTGCTGAAGCTGCCTGGCCGCGCTGTAATTGGCTGGGGCGTTTGTTCTGCGAGTAAATATGTGTGCCAATCTGAATGGGCGACCTCATGTGTCATGGACATCATTCACAGGGGAAAGTTATGCCCATCAACAAGTTTGGAGGGTGCTCCTCAGGAGTACTCAGCAAAAGGACACATATTATGGCTACAAATTCCAGTTGCGGATCCTGAGATTATTCTCCATATTAACGTAAGGAAAAACCACTGTTTTGGGGCCTACTCCTGGTGAAAGACACGCCCATATGGCTGGGAGCTTGGGCTAAAGTGTTAACCGCAGGTGGTCGCTTGTCTTGACTCTTTGTAAGTGTCCACTTGGGCCACCATTTTGGCTCAAGTGGGCACTTCCCTTCTGTCTTGGAATCTGAAACTTCTCATTCCCCTCCTATCAAAGCCATGTACGCCCCCGCCTATGCTGGTGCCGCGGTTGCAGAGGCTAAGGCGAAGGCAAAGGCATCCATGGCGAAGTACCTGGCAAGCCTTGTGAAAAAGGAGGAAGAAGGTTGGACCGTCCTGGCGGCTGAGGTCCCTCAGGCACCGGACGAACGGTTCTTCTCCAGCGCCGACGAGCTGGAGCAAGCCCCACTCATCCCAGCCAAGCGTAAGGCCGAGGACGAGCTGATGGCGGACTCCTCCCCTGGGGTGGCGCAGGTGCCGAAGGCCCTGACACGCCCCCCAGGGGCGTTCCTGGAGCTTCTCGACCCTCCAGAGCCGGATGTTCCCATGGAGGAACTCCTGGCGGAAGACGAGGAGGAGCCCCCGATGGAGGAACCCCTGGTGGAAGATGAGGTGGACCCCCCGATGTCCGACACCAAGTGGCAGGGACGCCAGGACCTGATGGAAAAGGCCAGGGCGCAGGGTCCTCGGAGGGGGATGAGCCCCCCTGCCAGGGGGAAGCGTCTTCACCAAGGCCCTCAAAGTCTCTGAGGGCCTTTACCAATTCAGTGCGGACCAGATGGCGGGCGACTTCCCGTGTTTTGATGCGACCACGGCCACCAGGCTCCGCCGACTGCAGGCCAAGGATGTCCAGCGGCTCCTGAGAGGCTTTGAGGGCCCCCAACTCAAGCAGGGGGGCCTGGAGCGCGTGGTGGAGGCGTTCTACATCGCCAAGATGAAGTATGAGCATGAGGCCCTGCTCAGCACCCCGGGACAGAAGGTTGGCAAGCGCGCTGGCCTGGGGTATGGGGGCCTGGAGAACCGCCCCCTGGGTAAGGAGCCCACATCCTGGATC
Organism: Effrenium voratum; assembly: GCA_963377175.1. Taxonomy (NCBI): domain Eukaryota; class Dinophyceae; order Suessiales; family Symbiodiniaceae; genus Effrenium; species Effrenium voratum. The sequence goes on from CAUJNA010003146.1 coordinate 305,121, forward strand.
TGCCCCTGCTGCACCATGCCCTGGGTGAAGAAGGGCGCCAGGAAGTGTATGGGGTGCGGCAAAAAGACGGAGCCCATCGACACGGCGTCCAACTTGGCCACCCTGGAAATGGCGGGCACGCACTGGCAGCTGACAGTGGATGACCAGGGCAATGCGGTCTGGACGGCGGCCCGGTCCGCAGGTGCCGATGGCCCTGATACGGACCGGGCCCGCGACCTCAAGCTCAGCGCCTCGGTGGATGTCAGCGAGCTGGCCACCGACCCGATGGCATGCGAGAACCTGGACCAGGCCAGCTTCTCGGATTTTGTCCCCTCCTCGGTCCGGGCGGTGATCAGGAACTGCCCCATGGAGCTGGACGAGGATTTCCTGACGGCCCCAATGGGGGAAAGGCCCCTGTTGCCGGGCGACAAGGAAGAGGGCCAGGAGTGCAGGGCCTTCCACCCATCGGCAGTGAAGGCCTTCAAAATCCAGACCCGGCTCAACGCCACCACCATCGCCCAGGAGGAGGCCAAGAAGGCAGACCAGGTGGCAGCGGTGGAGCGATCCGCGGCGGTCCTCCACGAGCTTCAAGGAGGGGCCATCGATGGAGGAGGCGATGGGGGCCAACTCCTCAAGAATTTGGACTTGGACCTCTTCCGCGAGAAACTGCTGGATAAGCTGGGCGCGGACTGGGGGAGGCCCACACCGGAGCTCCTCCAGGCCCAGACCACTGCGGAAGAGGCGAAGGCAAAGCACCAGGCCAGACAAGCGAAGGGCGCCCTCGAGACCAGAATGCTCGAGCCCATCAAGCCTCCATTCAGTGCGTGGCCTAGCGAGGTCCGAGTTGCCATTGAGACAGGGGTCTTTGAGCCGACCACGGCATGGAGGGATTTCAGCATGGACGACCTCACGTCCCTCACGGACTCTTACCTCGAAGCCAAGGCGGTCATCTCGCTGGGTAGGAACCCCTTTCCGGCGGCCCTCCTGGCAGATCTGCCGGATCTGGCGGGGATCCCCATTCCAAAGGCGGGGGGCTCTGGTGCGGCGCGCCCAGGTGCCGAGGGCCCTGACAGGCAGCCCACCATCCCCCCAGCTTCGGGCTCTGGTGCGACGAGCTCAGGTGCCGAGGGCCCTGACAAGCCGTCCGCCACCCCGGGGGGCCTGGATACCCAGGACCCGGAGGTGCAGCTCGCGGTCCTGCGCTGGATGATGAGCAAGCGTGTCGGAGAGGTCCGCATCTTTGCGGGCCGCTGGGTCCGGGCCCCGTACACGTCCCGGACTGGGCCAACAACCTCACCAAGGTGAATCCGGAGGCGCTGGAAAAGGGTACGCATCCCAGGAACCACCAGGCGGGTGGACTCCCATGGGCCAGGTACTCCGTTGAGGAGCTGAACCAGCAGGCCAAGGCGGGGGACCGACCATACCCCGAGGACCTGCGATCCATCTTCTGGGCGGCCCCCCACGATCCGGAGGAGGACTTCCACTGGGCGCGCCAGATCTCGTCCTGGACACTCCCAGGCTTGCTGGGGATGTTTGGTCACAGCTTCACTCTGCGCCAGCTCTGGGGAGTCTGGGAGTCCCTGCCATTGCTTCAGGGCCCTAGACAGCGGGGCCCGAAGAACAAGGCCCAGAATCAGATCCGCCTGGAAGGCTGGGAGACCCTGAAGGAAGATGCTCGGTGCTTCCTGAAGGAGGAGGGCCTTCCGCTTCCGCAGACAGGACCGGAGTGGCGCCTGGTCTACCGGGCCATGGGCAAGGTCCTTGCGGCCCGGGCCTTCCTCACGGACACCCCGGCGGAGGTAATGCAGCTCCCGGTCCAGGACGTGGCGGACTCCAAGGAACAGATGATCCTCCGGGCGGTATGTGATGAGCGCATATCTGTCCCGGTGGAGAGTCTCCAGCAGTTCCCAGAGGTGTACCAGGCCCTCATGGACCGCATTGGAGGCCCGGGGGCCCTGGCGGAAAGTCAACTGGCGCTGCAACACGAAGCAGTGGTGGGTCGGCGCAGTCCCCGACTCAGTGGCCCCCTCCATCTACCGCAAGCTTGGCTACACCAACGACATGATCAAGCTGATGGGCCTGGACCCCTCCGCCCCCGGGTGCCGGACAGGTGCCGATGGCCCTGACATCCGCCCCAGGGGAGGAGAGGGCGATGAGGGGATCGTCTACCCCCCCATCACATCGGACAACGTCCACGGCGTGGTGGGCAAGGATTACAAGAAGAAGAACTTCTCGGCAGAGACGAAGCACGTCTTCTGGGCGCACATGGAGTGCGGCCTGGTTCTGAGCTCAGTCACCCCATGGGAGCTCATCCCCAAGACGAAGGGGGAGACCCGGGGGGGCTATATGTGCAAGTACTGCAAGGGGTACTGGCGCGCCGGGGGAGGGGGCACTCGCCTCCTCCAGATCCGGGCCGGCAAGGCCATCCTTCAGCTGGTGCTGGACGAGCCGCCCGATGGACTGTACAACCGCTGGGTCAAGGAACGGCTGGAGTTCTACCGCCGGGTAGAGCCGTCTGCCCCGCTGCGGGATGTCTCCGTGGTGGACCAGAAAGTCCCACGGTTTAGGTTCAGCCACGTCACCCAGACCGGCCATGTTTCAGATGCCATCTGGGAGCTGATTCTCCGGAACCCGGAGGCGGCGGCGCTCAAGCGCATTGACGACATTGCCAAGGGGGCCGTGTGATCATGCAGCACTGCGGCCATCCGGAACGGACTCGCAGGGCACCCCGGGGGAGGACAGCTGCCGATGGCGCTGATATCCCCCCCGGGCACAGCACAGGCCTTGACCTGTACCAGGCGAGAAAAATGGGCGCGCTTGGGCTGGTCCGGAGTGCGCCTGGGCTCCCCCCCTCGTTTGGTTTTTCCCTTTCCGTGGAGGCTCCCCGGGTCCCCCCCCCCCCGTTTTCGGGTTTGGCTTTCCGGGGTTTTGGGGCCCCCCCTGTTGTTGGGTTGGGGTTGGCGCCTAGAGATTTGGCTCCGGGCTCGAGTGGATCATGATGATGTGGAGGCCCCGCCTCCCTTCCCCGTTTGGAACGACCTTCCTAGGGGTCCCAACCGCGGTCCAGTTGATTTTGCATGACCTTGGATTTGCACCAGTGCAGTCGGACGGGGAAATCCTCGTGGCGTGCTGCCTGGAATGGGTCAAAAAGGACCAGGTTGCCAACCCGGATGCGGTGGTCTTCGACCCGCGACCGTGGACACGAATCGTGGGGATGGCACCCGACGATAACCATGTCCTGGTGGCCTCGGACACCTACAACTTGATCCTCGCAAGGATACTCGGCTCCCAACCACAACCGCTGGAGGAGGCGGATTTGGAGCTCGCTACTAAGACCCTGCAGCAACTTCTGTTTCGTGCGGCAGGCGCTAGACAATCGTACACCTATTCTCCACTGGAAATGGAACAGGCCATCCGGGACCGTGAGGAGTGGATCCTCTCCGGATCGATTGAGGCCCCGGATGTCCTGGCAGTGGCCAACAAGTGGCGGCATTGGAAACCAGGGAAGATCAAAACCCAACTGCCGACATCCCAACGAGCGTTGGAACAGCACTTGAGGGCCAGGTGGCTGGAACGCCTCCTGGGCTACTTCATTCCCTTCCGCCACCAGATCCCCTACATGCACCAGGTGATGGGGGCCAAGGAGCTGGAGGAGTTCGGCCACCTGTTTGGAGATGCCCGTTTCCGGACCATCCGAGCACATTGCTTGGCCTATGAGGGCATGCGCAAGATCGGCTTCCAGAACCTCCCCTGGACGGCCGGGGACGTACGGCACCTCATGAACCAGGCGGTCACGCTGGAGGTCACCCCGGCGAAGCTCCAGAAGTGGTGGGGCACCTTAAAGTGGCTCTCCATTAAACTCGGCATGCTCAACGTTGACGAACACAAACAGCTCCTGGCGAAGCGAAAAGCCATCCAAGAGACATTGGTGGACACCCAGGTCAAGCCACAGCGTAAAGCGGTGGTTCCGACCCGGGCGATTGTTTGGGCCCTGGAACAAGGGGCGGAAGGGGGCCCCTCGGAGAACCGGGTCCCGGAATTGACCAAAGCAGTAGACAGGTACATTATGGCGATGGCCAGGTTCAACCTAGCCTGCAGTGCGCGCTTCAACGACGTGCAGCACACCTCGCCGCAGACGGTCAGGTCCACGAGCAACACCCTGGAGCTGCTCGCCTGGCAGACAAAGACCACGTCGGCAGTGGCCATCAAACGGAACCCGGTCCCGCTCATCGCCCCATTATTCTCTTTCTCGGGAGCCAGATGGTGGATCCCCTTGGAAAAGTGGTGGAAGAGATTCAGGGCCTCGGAGGAGTTTCGCGAGATGGACTACCTGATCCCCACGATCAATAAGGACAGGACGGGTTTCATCCCCCGCCCAGGCACCCCAGACAGGTCCCTGAGGTGGCTCAAAGACGCCTTGGGGAAGCAGGGCGCGCCAGCCAAGGATGTGGCGGAACTATCGTGGTACTCCTTCCGGGTCTTCATGCCGGATTGTGCATTCCAGGCTCACATACCGAGGGACCAACGCCAGTACCTGGGGAACTGGTTCAAGGAATCCACGGCGGATGTTTACACCCGGGAGAAGCGACACGTGGTGTGCTCCATCTGGGACCAGGTTCTCCAGAAGCTCCCGTCCATGCAACTCGAGGCAGGAAGGGCGGTCCGAGTCGACCTCGGACATGAGGACTGGGCGGACAAGGTGGAGTGCCCTGCCTCACCAAAGGCCTTGTTCAAGGAAGTCCCGGACACACCGCCCTCACATGCCAGCTGGGATGTGATCCCCGCCGACAAGCCGGCCATCACCAAGGTGGCTGCAGATGAGGTGCCTCCGCCTCGGGGTCCACTGACGGTGATTGCCACCACGGCCCGAAAGGGTCCCACCAAAGCCTACAGCATGCACCTACTGGACACGGATGGCGTCACAGTGGGGTGTGGCTGGAGGCCGGGGCCGCCCAAGATCTCGGAGCTGGCGGAGCAGGACTTCCATGCTGAACCGGAGATGTACCTAGGATGCACCAGATGTTTCCGGCACTTCACCTTCCCGAACACGTGGATGGCCGTGGAGCCCTATGCAGCACAGGACTCCGAGGCCTCCATCTCCCTCTCCTCGGACACTGACGAGAGCGTGGACACTCAGTCCGACAAGGAGGCGATCGTCCTCCCGGAAATTGAGTGAGGGGGGATAGAGCAGGTGCCGAGGGCCCTGACACTCTTCCCCCCGTGCCTCCAGGCAAGGCGGCAGGGGGAGGGCGCAGGTGCCGAGGGCCCTGAGACGCCCTCCCAGGCACCCCCCAGGGTCCGCAGCAGGGCAGTTGCACGCACAGGTGCCGAGGGCCCTGAGATGCGACAGCGGGACCCCACGGCATATGGGGAAGGAGGACCCCCCCAACGACCAGCTCGTCCGTTGGTATTGGCAGCTGATGCGATCCGTCCGTTGGGAGTGGCATCAATCCTACTCCCATCAGCTGCTGAGGGGAGCTGCCCAGTGGAACTGGGCAATCCTCCCATTTTGGCACTAACCCTTATGCGGCAAAAAGGAGGCACCGTTTTGCGAATAAGGCCTCAGTAGCACCTGAGTGGTGCTTCAAAGAGTCTGGGCTAAAGTGTTAACCGCAGGTGGTCGCTTGTCTTGACTCTTTGTAAGTGTCCACTTGGGCCACCATTTTGGCTCAAGTGGGCACTTCCCTTCTGTCTTGGAATCTGAAACCCCGCCCACCCACACCATGGCGGCGACGCCGGATGAGTTGGTGGCACCACCACAGGAGGTTCCCGATGCGTACACGGACGCAGTGGCTAAACTCCACAAGACCGCCAGGAACCTCATGGTCCTCAAGGGCATCCCGTGGTTCATCCAAGCGACGCTGTCTGATGAGGGCTTTGTCTCGATGGAGGACCTCGCGACCCGGTGGGACTCGCCCGACCGGGCAAGGGAGACGGCGCCGAGGGAGTTGGGCTTCGCCCCCAACAACAACCGCTACACGGATGTGACCTCCCGGCTGATCGCGGCCCGTATGTTCCAGGTGGTTCACGCGGCTCAACGATCCATGGGAGTGGGGGCACATGCAACATCGGGACCCGGGCCGCACACGCCCGGGGACACTGCCCCGAATCTCACGGTCTCGTGCGAACGGGGACAGCTGGAGAGGGTTTGGGAGGAGAAGACCAAACTCACCAAACCCAAGTTGGCCCTGCAAGGAAGCGACCAGCTGATGAAGCGCCAGTTCAAGCTCTGCGCTGGAGGCGAGATCGGCTTCATCCCCATGAAATACCTGGTAAGCGCACTCCCGGAACCAGGAGAACGGCCATGGAAGACCGCCAAGAAGACCACGGTCGATGGCTGGGACCGGGAGGACGAGGTGGAAGAGCGGGGCGAGCCGAAAACTCGCCACCAGCTCGAGAGGATGCACGCGGTGTTCCGGAACACCCTCCTCATGTGCGTCCTATCGTTTCCACAGTTCGGCCAGTTCGACATCACCCGAGAGGACCTGGAGAGCTGGTATGAGTGGTTCTATGGGGAGGACATCGGGGGCCGTTTTCCCCCTCCCGAGGACCACGTCCTGGCAATTGCCGAACGCAATGCATGGCGGAAGATTCACGAGCAGATGCATGAGGGCAGCACCCTCAAGGCGGCCATGCTGTCGGTAAGGCAGGACACATTGTTTTGGACACGTGAGGTCTATGAGAAGATCAGGACCTTCTCCAGGGGCCGCCCACAGACCAGGACATCCATGGACTACGCACCACCCCAGAAGGGCAAGAACAAGTCCAGGGGCAAGGGGAAGTCCAGGGGCAAGCCTGGGAGCAAAGGGAAAGGTAAGCCCCCCCAGCCGAACAATCAGGCCTCCAGGGGCAGTAACAAGCAGGCGGCCACCGATCCGAAAGGGAACCAGTTCTGTAACAACTGGATGCGCGGGCGCTGCCCGGGCAACTGCGGACGCACGCACAAGTGCAACCTCATCCTGGCGACGGGCCGCATCTGCCTGGGAGACCACCTCCCGCAGGACTGCCCGGGTTGACTAGGGGCTCGGACCCCGACCCCCCGGGCCCTGATAGGGCCGGGGGGGCGAGAGGGGGCGAAAACGCCCCAAGCAGGCACATGAGCCCCCTCCTGCAGGTGCCGAGGGCCCTGACACAGGGGGGGGACAGGCCAGGTGGCGGCCCTCCTCGGCGGAACAAGGATGGGGACGACAGAACCAGCGTGCACAACACCCCAGCTGGGGTCAGAACAACCACACAGCTGACACAACGGCAACGCCGCAGCCCCGTGCCACAGGTGCCGAGGGCCCTGAGATGGCAGGGCGGGACGGTTCCCCGCAGGTGCCAAGGGCCCTGACACGGGGGGCCGCGCCCAGCAGGCCCGAGTGCCGGACAACTGGCAGCACACCGCAACGCCGAGGAACACGCCCAGGAGGCAGCCGATCCCACTTCCGGCGCCCAACATCATCAAGCAGGACCCGGTGGTTTTTCATAAGAGTTCTGTTGGGCTGAATGAAGGGGGCCAACGCCTTTCAGCTACCCCCCTGACAAGTCCCACGGAGCTGTCACCGGGATGGGACATCTTCCCGTGGATGGAGAACATCCCGGAGCGTCTGGTACAGCGGCTGAGATGGACACAGGGCACATCGCCCAAAGTTCCATCCAGTGGGCCCATCATTGTCCTGCTCTATGCAGGCAAGGAAGACCCAACTTCCTTAGACAGCTGTCTTCATGCCAACTACCCGCACCTCTCCAGCATGGTGGTGGCAGTAGACATCCTACGATCGGGACCAAAAGGGAACCACGACATGCTCCAACCCGAGCTGTATGGAGCGCTCTGCACGGCAGCAAAGCAGGGCCGAGTGGTCTTCATTGGGGGAGGACCCAACTGCAGGACATGGTCCATCCTGCGCCACATACCAAAACCGGGGGCCCCCACCCCGGTGCGAGGACGCACTCGAGAGACACTTTGGGGCCTCCCACACCTGGACCAGGCCGCCCAGACTCAGCTTGATGAGGACAGTACCCTCATTTTGAGGCAGATGTACATCACCAGCCTGGCAAGGGCCTCAAGATCGGCGGTCTCTCTGCCAGGGCCAAAATCCTTCTTGGAGCACCCGGAGGACCCAGTGGTGAGCAGCTCGCTGCCCAAAGCCAAGGAATGCTCATCCTTCTGGATCACGGAGGAGGGGCAGCTTTGGATGGAGGAAAACTCCCTGACAGCAATCTCCTTCGACCAGTGCCGCCTGGGCCAGCTGGTCAAGAAGGCCACCACACTTGCCACGGATCTCCCAATCCAGGACTGGGATCAAATGCGGTGCACACATCAGTCACATGTGGGCACCAGCGAGTCCTCGACTCTCAGCAGATACCCTGGGATATGATGGCAGGCCTGGCCAAAGCCATCGCTGTGTCACTCGCAGCGCCGGGGCACATCCGGATCCCCTCACAATTCCCGGGAAACCCTAAGGAACCACCTAAGGGAAGGGGGTCGGACCCCCCTGAAGGCCCTTCTCCCCGGGGAAAACGGGGACCCAATCAGGGAGGCGGTCCCTCCTCGTCACACCAGGGCCCAGAGCCCGGAGGCAAGAATGCCCCGAAGCCCCGCCAGCACGGGCACATCCACCATGAGGCTGACACCGTAAGCCCTCGTGGAACTATGAGTCCAGACTTCCCATCTCCCATGCCCCCGATGGCCGGAGATGCGGAACAACTGGAAAAGGAAGAACATGGGGACCAGGTCCTGGACCGCCCCGAATGTCTGCCCGCTTTCCGGGTCCCACGCCTCACTGACCGAGTTGCGATTGTCCAATTGGGTTTCCGTTCACGCCCCCTGAGAGATGGGGGGGGGAAACCTTCCCCGGGGAGGCTCAACCCCCCCTTTCGGAGAATTTCCCCTTTGGCTACTTTGGGCGCCCTGATCATGACCCTTACCAGGCCCTGGATTGATAAGGTCCGGATGTCCCTGGCATCAGGTGCCACCACACACCCCTTCCAGGAAGCCGACCTCGAGGAGCTGCGGGCTATCCTAGGACCGAGGCACCTCCATGAACGATGCCCAGGACAACCCTTCCTCCTGGACTTAGTGTCGCACTTGGCATCCCTTTCAGGTGACCCTGATTGGGAGTTCCCCCTAACACTGAAAGAGGGGGTCCCCTTGGGAGTCTCGGACCCTACCTTGACCTCCCCGGGAGTTTGGCCCACTAAGGAGGAGCTTAAGGGAGAAGCCTGGCTGGGGGAAGACCCCCCCCCGCCAGTGGCTCATGATAACTACCCAACGGCTGAACTCTTTGCCGAGGAAATCGAATCAACCTTTTACGAGGAACGAGCCTTGGACATGGTGGACGGGCCCTTCACTCGCTCCGAGGCGGCGGAGAGGTGCCGCTGCAAACCGGAGGAACTTTGCCCGGGCCCCCTTGCAGGGATTGATGAGTCGGACAAGATCAGGACGATTTACGATGGCTCCAAAGGGGGAGCAAACGCACACATCCAGGCTCACACAGGGGAGAAGACCACTGCACCGATGGTCGGAGACTGCCTCCACGCCATCCACTGGCTCAGGACAGCGACGGACCATCCCCATCTACTTTGGGCCACGCTCCCGAACACTGAGGAGAGACCTCGGGATGTTCACCAGCCGGTGCAGGGGCAGTCCCCAGGTGCCGAGGGCCCTGAGAGGGACCCCCGCAGCACCAGCCTGCCCCCCAGGGCCGAGGGGCCTGATCGGGGCAGGGGGATTATGGATACCTCCGGCGGCATGGACGTCTCTCTGGGATCGACACCCTCAGGAAAGGGACCACTCCCAGGTGCCGAGGGCCCTGATAGGAGGGCCCCCTTCCCCCCAACCCCCCCAGGCACGGAATGCCCTGGGGGGAGCGGGGGGGAACCCCTGAGATGGCAGCTGCCGACACAGGGGGAAACCTTCATCATCCTCAAGGCAGATGTCACCAAGGCCCACAGGCGTATTAAAGTGCTCCCTAAAGACTGGAAATACCAGGTGGCCTGCATCCAAAACCGGTGGTGGGTCAACAGAGTGGGCACGTACGGCATGGCCTCGGCACAGCTGTACTGGGGAAGAAAGGCATCCCTGGTGCTCAGGCTCTTGTACTACATCTTCCCCCATGTGGACTGGCACTTAGTCTTTGTGGATGACTACTGCTGGGTCCTCAGATGCAGCCGGGCGGACTGGGACGCCACAGCCATCTTGGCTACACTGCTGGCGCTGGGAGTCCCGCTTTCCTGGAAGAAGACGGCGCTCTCCCCGATCAATACCTGGTTGGGTTTTGTGGTGGACCCAATCACGCCCTGTGTACTGCTGGCTCCAGTCAAACACGTCATAATCCTGGCCACTCTTAAACGGCTGGCCCAGGGGGACATCTTCACCAGCAAGGAGGTGGAACAAGCCCTAGGCCGTATTCAATGGGCTACTTCGGCGTGCCCATTGACGAAACCTTTCCTCCAGCCTTTTTGGAGCTGGAAGAAGGCCTGCACCACTTCGGGCACCGAAGCTGGTTCGTGCTCTGGCCATACTTTTGGGGAGACTCTTCAACCAGAGGTTCCCACTGGCATCCCCATTTGCTCCCACACTCCCATGGACGGGGGCATCTGATGCGGGAGCTGGCAGACAGGCGGACCATGCATGGGTGGGTGGTTGGTGCTCGGACGTGCCCAACCCCGACAAGTCCCGTGTTAAGTGGTTCCAGCACAGAATCACACCGGAGGGCGAGCCGTGGGCCTTCACTACTGGGGACCCGCAGCGGGCGATAGCGGCCTTGGAGCTCTTCGGCCTCCTCCTTTTGGTGAGGGCCGTTCTGCTTTGTGCAGCCGGCTCGGCTTCTCACACTAGGATCCTGGTGGCTAGTGATAACCAGGGAAATGTTTTCTCCCTTCTTAACGATTCCACTCGTAGGATGCCCAATGCGGCCATCCTCATGGAAATTGTGCTCACGCTGCATGACCAGCAGGTCATGTTGGGGCCGTCGCATGTGAAACGCGACTTCAACACGTGGGCGGATGACTTACTCATCCGGACCCGCAATTCCCGACTGAGAACCGGGTCTTCCCCTCAGTCGAGAGCGAATTGATCACACTGATCTTCGCTACTTTCCTTCCTCACCCATGATGCCGGGAGGGCATCCGGTGAGGTGGGAGGATTTCTCCCTCGCTGTGGGAGTGGCATCAATCCTACTCCCATCAGCTGCTGAGGGGAGCTGCCCAGTGGAACTGGGCAATCCTCCCATTTTGGCACTAACCCTTATGCGGCAAAAAAGGAGGCACCGTTTTGCGAATAAGGCCTCAGTAGCACCTGAGTGGTGCTTCAAAGAGTCATGTGGACCCCTAAACATGGTTAGTTTCCTTTCGGGTTCCCTTTAAACACCATACACAATTGGTTTCCGATTGCAGACAGTATCCCTTGCACTCACAGATCCCTTTGGTGATTGTATCCTTGGCATTTTGACTTGCCCGCAGTGTTCATCCCTTGCCGACCCGTTACGCGCTTCTGGATTCGGTATGGTATCAACGACCAAACAACTCGTTGGAGGCCGTACAGGTGCTCGGTCGTGAATGGTGCAAGCCCTGATCATTCATGCCCACCCGCGCAGCAGTGTATGGACAAGTTGGCAGGATTAATGATTTTAGAGACCTGTCATCATTTCTGGTCGGATCGCCAACACAGTAGTTCAGCCGTTGCAATTGGGGGATGTCCTTCCCGGGTTGCTCTCCATTCGGGTTGGAAACAACACCACTCTCTATCCACAGCGCCCTTTGCCCAGTTGCTGTTTTGTCACCCATGGTCTAAACATGTGTCATTAAACCGATCCCGAAGGTCTTGGCAACGCTTACATGGAAAGGTGCCAAGGAACGACCAAAAAAGCAAGTCATAACGGGCATAGATTCAAGTAGCAACGAAACAATTGGCAGTTGGATAGAAAGGGACATCAGACCCTCTGCTGCAATTTGATGGAGAAGCCTCTTTGCAGTTTCGCGTTTCTACCTTTTCTGGCCTGGTCCAAGCTAGCTAGTGAACTCACTTTTCATCATGTCCATGTAGTTTGCACTATTACTGGCAACGGCATGTCTGTTATCATCGTCCTTTGCTTTTCTGATACTCTGCGGCTTGAGGAATGGTTGGCTTTCTTTTCCTGAAGGGTTCCACAGCTCAAGGAAGTTTTGTTTTTGTTTTTCTTTTTCTTTTTTTCTATTGCTCGAACTGGAAACTCAACAGGAAGGGCGTCGAATGCCCCCCCCCCCCCCCAATCTTCGCTTTTTGCAAACTTCCACTAGGATTTTCCTGATTCCTTTGATTCCTTGGCACAACTTTCTGGCCCTGATCCGAACATGATGTTTGACCCCCGCTTCCGGTTTCATCCACTTGGATTCAGGAAGGATGGCGGCATTATGCTGGTGGACTTTGAGTACTCGGCCCCAGGTCAGCCTTTCATGGACCGAATCGACTCGATCGAGCTCGGCCACCGGCTCTTCGATGGGATGAGGTTTCCTCCTTCGCCTCTGTGTGGTGTCAAACAAAGCTCGGCAGTTGGGATCTAGGGCCAGAAGCCTCACCGGAAAGCAGCCCAGACCTGCAAAAGGACAACCATCTCTTCTTAGATGTTTGGTGATGAAGTGTGGCATAGACTGAAACAATGTGATGCTTTAAGAGACTTACAATGGACATGGACACCACCTACTAATTCTGAAGTTGTTGGACCGCGTAAAGCTCCGGACATGCCAGTTATAACGTAGCACCTCGAGGTATGCAACAAAAAAATAAAAGGGTGATAAGGCATTTTCATATGCATTGAACCCATCAGCAAAACTCATGGAACTAATGAGCAATGCTGATAACCAACATATTGAAATGGAATTTAGAGCAACATGTGAATATGATACTGGTATTGACATGGAATTTGTATCCAATCAATATATCCTGATAAGTAGACAGGAGTTGCAGATTACAATTGAACATGTGGTCAGGGAAATTAAAGGCATCATGAGAATGAGCAAGCCACAACTTGTGATGATAGACTGTATTCCGTTTGAAGTTTGCAGAATTACCAAGCCTAAAACATATTGTTTATTCATATGATTGAATTATAATATGATTTAACATTGTAAATCTTGGTAGTTTTAACCTAAAAAGACTTTCAACGACAATAGAACTTGTTGATAGGTAATGGCGTACCGACATAATACTGGCTCAAGTAAAACAAGCTGCTGCCCGTGCTGACTTTTAGGTAGATCCCACCTTTCAACAGGTTATCAGCCGTATCGCTGGTACCTTGTACAGTCAGCTCTCACCCGCGCCGCAATGGCGTCAAGCGGCGACGGATGCCACCCTGCCATAGCAAGGATGAACGAAGCAGTGGCCAACGAATTGATCAAGGGTGGGCATCCGGAAGGGAAACCGCCATGCAATCCGTCACAGCGCTCCCGAAGCAGTTTTCCTGAATCCGACCAAGGTGATGCGCTTGTGCCCGTCACATCGGTCGTTCTTCCGGAGGATTCGATGGGAAGCGGAGGGGAACCTCTCGCCGGACATCAACCTGGGCGAGAGATGCACGCGCACATGACTAAGAATGAGACTCACCTTCATCAACATCATGTGAGCGCCCCGAACATATATCAACATAGCCAGACGGTGAATGTGGTCAACACAGGTCCGAGTACGGAGGAAGTGGCTGCCTATGCTTCGGCACGCCACGACGCCATCATCAATCAGCTCCAAGCAGGCCATGTTGAGGAAAAAGGCCGACTCTATCAGGACGCAGTGAACCACATCAATGTATGCCAACAAGAGGCAATGGCGAAGGAAAGAGAGTTCAACGAGGCCAGACGGCAGTGGATTGCTCAACGCTCAGAAGCTGAACAGAGGTATGAACAGCTCAAGATGATTTGGGAAGTCACCCACAACAAGCAGAAGGAGGAAGCGGACAGGAACGCTGCTGAAATGAGGGAGATCATCATGAAGCAGTCGAGGGACATTGAGGCACTACGTCATGAACTGAAATCTCGCAGTGAGCAGAGTAGTTCTTCTAATGTTCCGATTTTCGGTCTGAGGCCAAAGGCCTCTCCTGTACAGACGTTTCCTCCCCCTGGCCTGGATCTTAGTTCTAAGGTACGTGTCAGGTCAGCTTCCACCGAACTCCGCCGTGACGGGCCAGGTGCCGCCGATGATCTTGACGGGGATGCCGGGGATTACGAACCGACATCTCCGGCACAGGACCTTAACGATGGTGGCGGATGTCCATCAGGCGCAGGGAATGGCCAGAGCGGAGGCGGTGGGGAACCACCTGCCGGTAATCCCGATGATGACGATGATCCTGACGACGACGATGACGATGGGAATGACGATGGGAAGAAGAGCAAGAAGGACAAGAAGAAGAAGAAGAAGGATAAAAAGAAGAAGAGCAAGAAGGACAAGAAGAAGAAGAAGAGCCACAAGAAGCGAAAGAGTGGGTCTCCTTCCGACTCTCCAAGCTCTTCATCATCCAGCTCCTCAACATCATCATCCTCATCATCATCATCGGAGAAGGCACGAGTGATCCGCAAGAAGCTCAACAAGATCTTGGGTAAGCAGGCGAGCGCAGTGGACGCAGACCATGACAAGCCCAAGGTCAAGGAGGCGGAGAGGATTATCATTCCCTCCTTCCCACTTCCTGAGAGTTACAGGAATTGGCGCATCAAGGTGCGGGAAGCCGTATGCGCGGCATCCGATCGCCCCGATGACGCTTTCACGTGGATCAGCAGAGTGTGGGAGCCCGCCGTTACAATCGAGGAGCTCAAAGAACCCGGTACCTTCCTCACCTTGGACGCCAAGTTGCTGTCCGCCCTCACCAACATCATTCAGGGTGACCTGGCGAGACAAGTCGACACCTTCAAGGAGGTAGAGGCGCAGAAGAGGAATCCAGTTCGTGGGAGACAAGTGCTTCTCATGGTGCACGAGCACCTGAGCACGAACATCAAGCACGGAGCCACCTATGCCATGGAGGATCTCCTCAACGTGAGGCTCGTGAACGATAACCTCACTTCCTTCATGCGTAGCTGGGAGGGTGTTCTTGCAGGAATGAATGCCAAGACGCCGGATGACTCCATGCTTGAGGCTCTGTTCTACAACCAGCTGAAAAAGAGCAAGCAAATGCAACACCATTTGAATGTCTATTTGAGCGCCTCGGAAGAGTCCGCCGATCACTCATACACCTACTTGATTGAATCTGTGAGGCAATACCTGTCTCGAGCAAGGCTCGAGCGCAACCGAGAACGGGTTGCTAGGCAGAACGGGGGCAGGCCAGCCGCACCCGCCGCTGAGAGCCAACGTGTGCCTAAGGGGTTTTGCATTGCGTTTGTCAAGTATGGGTCGTGTCGGCGGGACAATTGCACGTACAAGCATGAACAGCCATCGGGCGATGCAAGGGGTAGGACCCCGTCAAGAGACGCTAAGCCAAAGAAGGGTAAGGGTAAAGGCCGAACGAATAGCCCAAAGGGAAAGAAAGAGTGCCGTTTCTACCCTAAGGGGAGGTGTGACCGTGGTGAGAACTGCCCATTTGCTCACATCGACCCGAAGCCGGCCGTTCCAGGGTCAAGGGAACCATCCGCAGACAAGCAAAAGAAGCAAGGAAAGGATCGGAAGCATCGCAAGTCGAGTAGGGATCGTTCTAAGTCGACCTCTCGATCCACTTCCCGTGATTCCAAGGGAGAAAAGAAGAAGGGTCACAAGGGAAAGTCTTCCGGAAAGCCTTCTCCTGCTGCTGTTTGTGTGTTGGGATGCTTGTTGTCTTCCATGATGAACGTCCCTATCGCTGAGGGGAACCTCATGTCGGACTGGAAGCATATGCCTGCCCTCCCATGTGTGCGTTTCAGCTCGAAGGTTGAAATGAATCGGATACCAGCACATGGTGAGCAGTTTAAGATCGCGGACAAACCGCGCGTGTATTCAAAGGTCTACCCAATCGACCATCAGTTTTTCCATGACGAAGTCAGCATAGATGATGCGAGACTCGAAGCAACCATGCTCGCCTTCATTGTGAGGCGTGAATTGGAAGGCCATCCGACTAGATGCAAGTACGAATGTGACAGCGAGATCGGATGTTGGCAATGTGCCCCGAGAGACATGGGCGCAAAGCCCGCACTGGCGAGCAAGAGATTTTCTCCGAACTGTTCATGGATTATTGACACTGGCAGTGGGACCGACCTTTTCACTCGCGCGAATTGCCCCGAATATGCAATTTATAATTCAAATGATCCCGTGATGTTGATGACTGCCAATGGACCAAGTGATTCGTCAAAGCAGGCCAACATGGCCGCAGGTGACCTTGGGAACACGGATCCATACTTGTTGCCACAAACACCCTCTGTTCTCTCCGTAGGTTTGAAGTGCATGAATCAGGGTTATGACTTCATCTGGCATGCAAAAGAGAAGCCATTCTTTGTCAAGCCTGATGGGACGAGAATTTATCTCAAAGTTCGAGATTATGTCCCGTACTACGACGTGTGGGATAGCGACTCAGCATGTGCGTGTCCCGCCAAGAGGAACACCGCCAAGCCGACCGGAAGGTCAGGTCGCCAGAAGCAATTCACCGAGTGAATCATCATACTCCTCCTCCGTGCAAACTGAAGATGCCGCGGAAGAAGAGTATACGCCTAGCATTGCCCCTCTAGAAGATCCTGAGGTGCATGCTAGAGTTGTCGCCGAACTTCTGGCGAATGACCCCGTTGAAGTCATTCCGGATGAACTTGCTGAGCCGATGGAGAGTAAAGATTTGGCAGGGGAAGATGTTGTTGGCAACCCCGATAAGAAAAGCCCTAGGTCACTTGCAGAAAGCGCCCTTAGGCAGGAAGCAGCATCACGGAAGCACCTGATGACACACCAGCCAAAGAATCCATTCTGCGAAGTGTGCAAATGCGCTAAGATGACCAAGTCTCCCTCTCGCTCGCGGGGGGGATCCAGACAGGTTGATGCTCGAAAATTTGCTGAGCACATCACAGCCGATTTCATAATCACTGCAGACGAACAGGAGCTAGGCATAGATGATGAGTACTCTGCCCTAGTCATAAGTGACGTTGCCACCGGTTTCAAATATGCATACCCTTTTGCTAAAAGAAACGCGGAAGCCACTGTGAAGGCGTTTCAGCATTTCACTTCCTCGTCAGACGAGGTTGGCACGTTTTATAGTGACAACGCCCCTGAGTTAATTGCTGCAGCTGAACAGATGGGCTGGAGACATGTCCTCAGCCAAGAGTACATTCACAAAACGAACGCGGTGGCTGAACGAAGCATCAGAACCGTGCTCGAGGGAACTCGAGTCGCACTTGCACAGGCCGGGTTGAATCATTCATACTGGCCGCACGCCGCAAGGCACTGGTGTTTATCTCAAAATGTTTGTGAGCCACCTTCTGGTTCCAGAACACCGTGGAATCTTAGGTTCGAAGATGAGTTCAAAGGTCAGTTCTTGCCGTTCGGATGTCGCATAGACTACTGGATTGGCCCAAGACAGAAACCGAAGAAGGACTTGAAGTTTGATCCCACGTCCAATCCGGGAGTGTTTGTTGGGTATGTTATCCACCCCGGCTTTCTATGGAGAGGTGACTACCTCGTTGCATCGTTGAAAGAGCTGAATGAAACGGACTTTGATGATGTTGTGAAGTTGCATCGTGTTTTCAAAATCACGAGACCCGACGGAAACTTTGTTTTCCCGATGCAGGACCGTTACAAGTCCCTTCGAGAGGGTAAGATATCTTCAAATCAGTCTGGTCCTACCATTCAGGATGCCCCTCTCCTAGAAGCGGGACAAGACCCGGAGGCTGTTGCCGACGTGGAAGATGAGACGCTTCTAGATGAACCGGCTCCATCCAAGGTGGAAACAATCAAAACTGTTGATCACAAAACTGGTGGGTTAGTTGAAATCCCGAAAGAAGGATCCTCATTTTCAGAGGCGGGAGGCTTTCTGGTGAGGAAGTACAAAGGGACTAACCGACCACCCACTATATCCTCTTTCGTTTGGCAATCTATGTCTCAGAAGCAGCGTAGAGAGGCTAAGCAGAAGTATGAAAAGGATAAACTGATCGAGACGTTGCCGAGTACAGCTGATCGACCAGCATCGAGCAAGGAGCGCAAGGCGGCTGCCGCCGAAGCCAAGGAGCAGCGCAGATCGGAAGGTCTTGCCGGTCTGTCAGTCAAGCAGTTGACCGAATTGATCATGTTTTCAGGAGAGGACCCGGCACCCGCCATGCCGACGGTAAAGGGACTGTCGCAGGCGCACCGTCACAAGCTAGGTTTCCATGAACACATGTATGCTGCAGTGGCCAGGCCAGTTAATGCCGCCGAGATTCGCGTAAATCCCGAAGCTCAAAAGTCCCTCGATGTTGAGTGGGAAAAGCTCAGTGTGAAGAAAGCATGGGATCTCGAAGGTATTCGGGAATGGGACCACGTGTCGTCCGAGGCAAAGAAAACTGGTGAAAAAGCTCATGTTGGACGCGTTTTTGAAATTTGCGTTGAAAAGGGTAGTGAACTGCCCAAAGGCCATAAACTTAGGAAGTTTAAAGGGCGAACTGTTTTCCAGGGCAATGATGTCAAGGACGAAAATTCAGAGGCAGCACTCTTTGCAGAACTAGGTTCGAGTCCGGCGACAATGGAAGCCGGCAAAGTTGTTGATGCCTACGGTGCCCAGCCTGGTTACAAAACGGAGCAGGCTGATGGAAAGCAAGCATACACGCAATCACTAATGCGAGGTACCAAGACATGGGTGAGGCTCCCTAAAACCAGATGGCCGAAGTCGTGGATAGGAAAGTACAAGGACCCGGTGGTGCCGCTTAGGCTTGCACTATATGGGCATCCAGACTCCGGGGGGTTGTGGGAGGATTGCACCTACAGATTGGGCGTAGTAAATTTTGTGTTGCTATACCCGGACACGTGGCCTTCCCTATTCTATCACCATGAACTTCAACTGTTGCTGATAGTTTACGTTGATGACTTTAAAATGTCAGGTCCGGAGAAAAACATGAAGGAGGGATGGAGGCTCATCTCAACCCAGATTGACATGGATGAGCCGGAACCCATAGGTAGGTACTTGGGTTGCAAGCACATGGTGCGCCCAGGGGAAACCCTTAGCGTAACCAACCATCCGTTCGCTGATGTCTTTCAACATTCTTTGCCCGACCCCGCAGCGAAGAATGCAACACCAGCCCGGCGGACCCAAGATCACTGGGAATACATGCCGGAGCACGGTGTCCTGGCCTGCCATCACATTCAACCAAGGTGTAAGCTCATGAGATTGAATGATGATGTCACCTCAGAGCTCGGCCTTACGGGTAAGAGGTACACTGAGTACCGGGGTTGCACCCCGGAAGGGGATGCCGGAGAGTTGTGGGATGATGTCACGAATCCCAGAGTGTCGCTGCCGCACCTGTGGCAGGGAACCTCATACTTCTTCGACACCTCCGTAGGTGATGCCATGATTGCCCTAGCGGCCGCTAAGAAATCAAGAAGCAAATCTCAGGCGAAGTCTGAGGCCCGAGCGCAAGGTTTCTTCTACCTTGATCAGCTAGAGAAGGACCAACCAGCCATGCGTGAACCGGTGACCGTGGTTGAATATGATATGTGTTCTTTCCTGGAAAGCTGCGTTGAGAGGTATGTTGACCTTGCGGGGGGTAATGCCAAAACAATCAAGAAGGTTCCAACGCCATTTCATGATGACAAAATTGCTCGGCCCGTTGAAAACGAGCAGGAAATCAAGGGCGTTTTGGCACCCATAGCAACTAAAGTGCTAATGAAAATACTCTTTGCTGCGAGAATGGCCCGTTTCGATTTGCTAAGAGCAGTACAAGGCCTTGCATCAAGAGTAACAAAGTGGTCTGCCGACTGTGACAAGGCACTGCATAGACTTGTGTGCTATGTAGATACCACCAAAGATTTAAAAATGTCATGTTTCATTGGCGATCCAGTCACTCAATGCAGATTGTGGATCTTTGCAGATGCAGACCACGCCGGTGAACATGACAGCAAGTCCACAAGTGGGTGTGTGTTGGCGCTCGTTGGCCCCAACACGTACTACGTGACTGCCTTTAGTAAGAAACAAACTTCAGTGTCGATGAGTTCCACTGAAAGTGAAGTCGTGGCAGCCAATGTCAGCCTTCGTGCAGTAGGACTTCCTTCTGCCGGTCTGTGGGCGTACCTTCAGAACGCGGGGGGAATAAGCACGAAGAGCCCGCCGGAAGGCAAGGTCGTAACCAAAGTCGATTCTGGGGACTACTGGATTTACGAACCACACAGATTCATGTTATCAAGAGTGCACAAACGCGTTAGGAATACATTGTTTGATCCCGAGTCCACTAAAGATTGCCCCGTTAATTGCAAAATGTTGGGTAGATCCAGAACTACCATCATGATTGACGAAGAAGCGGAGGTAGATCTCATGCAGGACGACTGGAAATTCCAACCCCATAGGCCTGTTAAGAGATGGACGGGAAGAACTTTGTTTCGTGTATATGGGATGTTTGATGTCGACTACCAAATTGAGTCCACCGAGATCAGGGAAGCCGTCACTGATTGGGACTACGTGGGAGATGAGAGGATTGGCTCGGCTAGCATTTCACTGTTTGGACCCAAGTGCCTAAGAGGAGTGTTCGTCGAAGACAATCAATCGACCATTAGGATCCTGGAATCGGGCAAATCCCCTGCATTTCGTCACACGGACAAAACCCAAAGAGTGAATTTAGCTTGGTTGGCGGAACAATTCCGTAGGAAGCACTACCAGTTGGTTCATGCAGACACGGTCAGGCAGTCTGCCGACATCTGCACCAAACCTTTT
Organism: Effrenium voratum; assembly: GCA_963377175.1. Classification (NCBI taxonomy): domain Eukaryota; class Dinophyceae; order Suessiales; family Symbiodiniaceae; genus Effrenium; species Effrenium voratum. Next base: position 325,880 of record CAUJNA010003146.1, read on the forward strand.
ACGAATAGTGACAAATGGAAGAACGCCCTCAAGCTAATCAGTCATACCGATATCCATTCAGACACATCGAAAAATCGCGAATCGTCCCCCAGGATGGACGGACGCACGGGGGAACCTGCTGCCGCGGCACCATGCCCAACTCCCAGATGCATAATTGAAGTGTGCTGTGGAGAGGACTCAAAGCTTGGTGACGTAGGCAGATCCACTGCGGCTGGATGCCAGGTGTTCAGGTTCACCCTCAATAACGATTTCAATCAGAGTGAAAACCGAAAGATTGCAGTTGAGTTTGCGAAACAATTTCAACACATTCTGATCTGGGCCAGTCTGCCTTGCACGGGGGGTACACCGTGGAACTTTATCAACAACAAGATTCCCTCAGCTAGGAAGAAAGTTACTCATCGCAGGAAGTTGTTCAATGCGTTGTGGAATTCCTTTGAGGCGTTCTTGGAAGAAATGGGACATCTCAACCCTTCAATCGCCATTGAATGGCCCAAGGGATGCACATATTGGAAGCTTCCGAAGGTGAAGGGTGTTCTTGACAGGCATGGACTTGACAAGTCTGACTTCGACGGATGCGCTGTTGGTATAGTGAACGCCGACGGAATCCCTCTTAAGAAGCCATGGTCCGTTGCTACCAATGTTGGAATGCTGGGGAGAACCTTGTCTAAGTTCAAATGCCGGTGTACTTCACCACATGCACAAGGTAGAGGCCAATCACTTAAGAACACCGAAAACTATACATTCAAACTTACTGATGCGATCCACGCAGCCTTTTCGATCTCAGTAGCCTCCCGAGTGATTCAATCAACTCCTGCGATAAGGATGTCGTCCCTCGCGCCCTCCGTTGATATCCTGCTCAACGACGTGTTGGAGAAGGAGCTCGACATTCAGGGTGCCATCTACAATTTGGTGGAATGGGACAAGCTGATGAAGCAATTCCAAACGCAGGCAGCGATTGCGACCATCCCGGAGCCGGACACGGTGACACGGACTATCGCATCGCAGGAACAGGCACCGGGAGTGATGCTGGGGGGAACCCTAGCCGGGAGCAACTCAGAAATGGCATATTGGGACTTGATCCAAGTCCTAGGGCGCAACGCCCCTGCGGAGTTTCGTGCCGTGCCATGCCCCTCGGAAGAGGTGGTCGACATTTTGGTCATTGGAGACTCTTCCTGTGCCATGGTCGAAGAGCCGAACAACCGATACCCGACCAAGCATCATGTGGCGGAGCTGCTTCAGGCCGAACAGCTGAAGGGGGTCCGCAACATTTACCACGGCATGGATTGGGGTAAGGGGCTTGAGGCTATCTACAGCACCATGGAGGCCAAAGTGCGATTCATCGCCGAGGACAACTCTCAGAAGGGCATCAAACAGCTCCCCATTTCGGTTTACGTGTTGTGGGGAGGAAACGATGTCTTCGGCAACTATGGGTTCGTGGGGTGCAGATGGATCCATGAGAAAAGGTTCAACCGAACGGAGGCGGGCCGGAAGGCCGCGTCAGAGTGGCCGAGGGTTCAGAAGACTCGCGTGTACGAGCAGCTCGACTTCTTCAAGGAGGCGGTTGGGCTCGGACGCATTCGAGACATTACCTTCATCAGCAACCCGGACGCCGAGGACTATGCCCTCACGTCCGATTACAACGAGGCTATGAACGGCTGCCTTCGACACCTGGCCAACGGGGACATCGACGATGGGACCCGCATCAAGGCGATCGACTCGATCGACCCATCGGTTATGACATTGCTAGCGCACAGGTACGATGACGTGCACATGACATACAGCAATGCCAACCGGAAGGTTGTGTCGAAATTCCTTCATGCGGCTATCAACACGCAGCTGTTGGCCCAGCGGATCAGATACGCTCTCCCAGCCATTGGGAGGGTTGAGCCCTACGTGGCAGGTGAACCGGTCGACCCGGTGCTCTTTGGCTGGCCCACATGCTTGAAGCTGGCCAAAGCGCTCCACGAGTACGCGGCGATGGAGGAGAAGCCCGACTGGTCCCACGACCAGGAGGGCGACGAAATCGACGCCGATGTGGCCGCATGGATGAAGGTGGCGGAGGATGAGTCCTATAACGCCATAACCATCGACATGCGGGGGGCCAAGGTCGACGAATCCGACATCGTGCTTGAAGCCGTCGACAAAGGTGAGGAAAACTCCGACGACGAGCTTGACCGAGTGGAGATCGCGATGTCCCACTACATCGACAGTACGGCGGAGAAACACGGCTTGTCCAAGGTCCCCGACGATGAGGACAAGGACAAGTGGCTCTTGCTGGGCGACGACACCCATGACTTTGGATGGGATGCGACGAATCTGCCCCCAGGAGTGCACCGTGCTGCGCCGGAAGGCCAGTCGATTATCATCGCGGAAGGAGACTTGTTCGATCAGGAAACGGTGGTATCATTGGAAATGGTGTCAGAAGCTGATGATTCCGAGGCGGCAGGGATGAGTTCCATGATCACCGCGGAGTCGGTCGCTTTTGAGTCCGTGACGGAGGGCGCCAGCACATCCAAGCAACCGCCAACACCGCCGCCGTCAAGGCGCGGATCTGCTGCCAAGGACGCTGTGGGGGAACCCCAGTCGACTGGTTTCATTGAGATTGGAGACGAGTCGGACCCCACGGCTGCAGGCTCGACCGACAAGCCCCAAGTGAAGGCGATGCCGAGGATTGCGAAGGCCAAGGCGCCGCCAGGCAACGCCGAGGGGGAACCCCGGTCGAAAAAGCAGAAGGACCCTAAGCAAGAGAAGATCTTCTGGGAAGACTGGGCAAAGACCCGGAAGATCAATACCAACGTCCCGGCCGAGGAGCAGAGCGAGTGGCTCGAGGTCGAGGACATGGGGCACGTCCCGAAGGTCAACATGGACCGCGACTACCGACTGGTCGCAATTTCGAAGAAAATGTCCTATTTCCTCCGGGGAGGGGCATTCAAGGACGGCAAGCCCCACCCGCCGTTTCGCGGAATTGACCTGTCGGTGGAATTCGATGCGCTGGTTAGGCATCTGAATGACCGGATTGCCAATGTCATGCCTTGGGAGGTGATGATCTGCATCCGGAACAATAACACCCGCAGATTCCGCGTGATGGTTGGGCCCCCTCCATTGGGGGAAGCATCCTGGAAAGGATTGCCGTATCAGGCTTTGCGAGTGAGGGCCGTGCAAGGACACCACAACGAGCTCACAAGGAAATACACTGAGCAGGCGATCCTGACAAATTTGTATTCCTTCGACGAGGAGTTCACCGCGGCGAAATACTTGGACGGTCACTACCCGAGGGCTGTGCGGCATCCGGAACTTACTGACCTGTGGCGCCGAGGCTTTCCGGCTGTCCTTTACCACACCTGCGACCTCAGGTCGGCCGAGAGTATCCTCAAGTTCGGCCTGGTTCCGGGGGGCTATCCGAAGTCGACAGGCAGAGCCCACGTCTACTTCAACCCAACGCCACCCTGGGAGGCGCAGATGAGGAAGCTGGCAGGCACGCGAGCCGGAAGGCCCGTCACGATTGCTTTTGATACTGAGCTCATGATGCAGGACGGCATTCGACTCTTCACGAGCGATGAGGCGTTTATGTCTGCAGATTGGGTTGGAAATGCCTATATTATTTACGCTTTCCATACCCGCAAGAATGAGTTCCTCTACTTCAATCGTGCGTACCCTGAGCTTCGCAAAAGGTATCGCGAGGCGCTGACAACCGAGCTTGCGCCTGGGCCTCAGGACGTCAATCCAAACTTCTTCAGAAGTGAAAACACCCTGACCGCAGAGAAGGCCTGGAGGCATTGGAGGACCGTCGTTGAGGGGACGAAGAACGGCAAATTGCTTCCGGGTGCCGTGACCGAGATTGAGACGGTCGATGAGCTCGCTCCCCGGAAGGGGAAGTCGAATGAGAGACCTGCAGGCCCGACATATCAGGTTGCGCCTGCAACCCTTCGGCGGGTGCCCGAGCTCTCCAGGGGAGAGAAAGGGCATGGTCGCGGCTGGAACAACCTCCGGAACCGCTACCAGAGTGAGCCACGTTGGGAGGACCTCCTCTTCACGACCATGATGAAGGTACCGGTCGTGAAATGCTGGAACAGGAGGTGCAACAACCAACAGATCGACGGCTACCTGTTGTGTCAGGAGTGTCGGTCAGACATGGTGTCTTGGACGGACGCACGCATCGCCACTGAGGTGGTGCGCCTCGAGCACACAGCATCCCTCCAGGGCATGGTTTTCTACCTGGAGGATTTGCAAGGTGGCGGAGGGAAGTGGATCCGTTCCAAGCATCACTTCAAGGAAGGTGAAAAGCGGGGAGGAATCTCCGTCGAAGCGTCGCTCAGGAAGACGGCCAAAACGCACCTAACCAAGGCGTTGGCGATGGGGTGCGAGAAGGTATCTGACCGGCTCTCGGTCGATCCATTCTACGCATACAACTGCGCCACGCAAGGGCTAACCCCAGAGAGCCTTGACTTCCTTGGCCGGATTGCCCGAGCGGTTGTTGCTGACCCAGGCCGTACCAGGGAGGAACGCGAGCGAGGCGGATCCCAGAACACCGGAACGAAGTTGGTGTTCATCCCCAGCCTCAACAAACGCGATCCCCATGAGTTGAACGTTTCCACGGAGGCTTTCATTGCACACCATGCGAGGTTTTACAGCATCATGCAGTTTGCGGTCATGTGTGCCTATCGTTTCATTCCGGGCAACCAGGTGCCGATTATCATCGGGCACAGCGGATCATACGTCCCGGAAGGGAACGTCGAAAGGATTTTGGAGGTCATGACCAGTTTCATTCGTGCCTCCTGGATCAAGTTCGACTCCCAGGGCACCATCTGCACCGGTGAACTCGAAATCCCGCAGTTTTCCTCCGGCCGGACGCGGACCTATCCTGTTGAGGCGAGGAACACCCAGTGGAGGGCGATCACCCGGTCCATCCGCCCCGAGCCCTACACCAAGGGAAAGGGCAAGGGCAAAGGCAAGAACACGGGGCGCCAGGACTGGAGCTCTTGGTACGGGTGGTCCTCTGGATGGCATCAATGGCGTCAGGGCCCGTGGGGATGGTGAGCACCCGCGTCAATTACAAAAGTTTGCTTATGTTGCGGTAACCATTTCAATTTCATTGGTGATGTCATGTTCAAAACTATTATTTTTCATCCATTTATGCCGCAACATTAGCAGTGCCAAGTTTGCACGCCCGGCGGAAGCTGCGGCCGTAGGTCAATCCACGGCCGCCACCACCGGATGTCATTTCAGTCTTGCCCAGCGGAAGCTGTGGTCGTGAGATCACCTTCGCTGATGGCAACAGTGTGAATTCAGTTTCAAGCATTCACATGGAAATCACATGTGTTTTGCCCGACGGAAGTCGTGGTCGGCCGATTCAAGTGGCACGCTCCTGCAAAAGTCCAAATGCATCGCAGTTGCAGCGGTCATTGATACAAGAGGCCTCATAACACCATGGCTTGCCACCTATCCCACTGAGGCTCTACGTCTTCATTGTCTTGACCTCAGAGGACTTTGCTTCAGGCATGGGGGGGAAACATGTACAAAGTACTGTTCTCACCAACGCACCTCTGCAAAGCGGGGGGTGTTGATAGGTAATGGCGTACCGACATAATACTGGCTCAAGTAAAACAAGCTGCTGCCCGTGCTGACTTTTAGGTAGATCCCACCTTTCAACAGAACTGTCAAAACAAGACCCCACCCAACGCCCCAACAGAATAACAACTAAAAGGGTTAGCTCTTTCAAATGGAGAACACATTGCTCCCCAGCCCAGCCATGAAACAGTTAAAACAAACCACAATTGACCACCTCGAACAGCACGATATATCACCTGCCCAAAACACCCGTTTTCAAACCGAAAAACGTGGTCAACAGGTTTGAGACTAACACAAACACCATAACAGGCAACACACAACCGCACTTCCCCCAGATAGCCCCCTTTTTTAGCCATTTTTCCCCCACCGCCCTTTCCCCTCAAGGTAGAAGGCGATGGGTAGACCATTTTCATACCAAGCGGTTTTGACTCAATCCTGGGGTTCCCATGTTTGGCAACAACCCCCGGGTCTTTTTGCCACCTTTTGTGAGACAATTGGCGACTTTCTCAAAGAGGACTCCTTGACTAGAAGGGTCGATCATTTTTCCACCAACGGTGGCAAAAAGAATCCCCTGCCCCGAAGCGATCTTGCAGGACCTGGCGGTCCTCGCAATGGGCTGCAGCCTCACTGCGGAGGAGGAGAACCCGAAACCCGAGAAGCCGCGCGGACGGGTCTCACTGATTTTGCTCAGGGCTCGACTTTTTGACCAAGGTAGACTTAAACCCAGGGGGTCTCCTTTTGGAGGGCATGGTTTAAGTCTACCTTGGGGTAGTCAAAAAGTGGAGCCCTGTCTCCCTTGTTTGGACTGCTCGGGGGTATCGCTGGCAAAAAAACAACTGGTTGCTTCCCTTGCAGCTACCTTTTGGGAGCTGACTTTGACAAAAGGTTGGGGCCAGTTGTTTTGATTGCGGCTTGGTGCGGCCGTTTTCTATTTTTGACTTCGGGAAAATGACGAGGTCTGCAGGTTGCTTGAGGGGCCCAGCTCGGCGACCGAGTTGAAGCTTTTTGGCAGACCATTTTAGGGGCGCGGCAAGCAACAAGTTTGGAAGCTTTCTGGCCAATCCAATCATGAGTGAGGGCTTCCATGTGTCAAGCCAGAACTTTCCCAAATCGACCTATTAAAACGCCTATGAGCCTCCGGTGGGGATCTTATTTGGCCTTGACCCCCAAACTCACTGAGCCCATTTCTTTGGACCGTGTCGCCATGGTTCTTTCCAGGCCATTTCGGCCTGGTGCAAGCATCACCTTGCCAATGTTGATTGAGTACTTCTTTGGTGGGTTGATGTTAAAACGGGACACGGCTGTGTCCTTTTTTTGCGGGTGCCATTTTTGGTGTTGCTTCGACCGCCTTTTTTTTTGGGGGGGGGTCCAACCCTCGTAGAAACCGGCTAAGGACATGCAGAACCCCTGGTTGATTTTGATCGGAGGGAACAGCTCGCGTTTTTTTCTTTAACGGCTTCTACTTAGATCGGGGTCAACTTGGATCCTGGTATAGGAGCCATTGCGCAAATCCCCATTTAAAAAGCCAGGATTTTCCTCTGCCTGGAGTCTCCATGACCCTTTAGGAATTAGGTACATGACCCCTTTATTTTGGGCAATGACCCCCATCTTTTTGAGGGTCATGGAGACTCCACCAGGAAAAGTTTTCCTCCAGATTTTCCCTTCTCTTAGAATCCCAACAGCAACCCCTACGACGCCCGCGCGGGGGCATGCTTGAGGAGCGCAGTTTGCTGAGCGCCTACCTGGACCGGGAGGCCTCGGAGGAGGACTTGCGGCGCTTCAAGGCGCGAAAGACGGGCGAGTGGCTCGAAACAACGAGGAGTCGGTTGAAACATATGGCTGTGGTTGTCAAAGCCAGTGGGATCCCATTTTGGCTGGTAGGTGAATTCACCACCCATTTTAGACCCTATTTTAGTGGGGATTGGGATGTTCATTGGGGGTACGCGATTTTGACCCATGGCCATAGGTGGGTCTGCCTTTCTTGCGATTTTTGGGGGTTGCTTTAAAGGGAAACCAATGGGGCAAATAAATGTAGTCCAATGACCTGAGAATGACTCAACGAAAACATGTCGAAACGACCACACCCGATGCATGGGGCCGACTCGATTCAACATCGCTGGGATGCATGGTCCATCAATCCTTGGAAGCAACATGTTCCAAGCGTTGAAACTCATTCGAGGTTGTGCTTTGGTTGAGGCTCCCCTTGTCACCTTTCAAAGGGAAGCCACAAGGAAAATCGCCATGTTTGCGGGTGTTTGATCAAGAATCCAAAGACGGGGTGTCGTATGCTGTTTTTGGGCCGTGACCTTCTGGCTGTCAGCTTTGATGAGGCCTCCTTGCTTTCTGGGGGGGGGGGGAAGACCTGAGACAAGTTTCGGGCATACTCGGTCGCGGGTTCTGAACCCCTCCTTTGTGGTGGTTGTAGGGCTTTGGGAGCCCTGCCCACGGAGGTTCCCTGGATCTGGCGCAATGAGCTGAGGGAGTAAAAATGTCGGTTCCACCTCTTGTGTTTTGAATGAACCTGCGTCCGGCTTCCCTGCAAAGCCACCAGTTTAATGGTTCTGGCCGGGCTCATTCCCTCATTCCCTGCCTATAGGAAACTAGGAAGGGCTAGGAATGACAGGCTGGATGTATGATGAGTCTCCATGACCCCCCCCGCATGTGCTCAATTAGTGATTCCGTATAGAGATCAGCTTCCAAAGGGCCCAACAGAGGTTCATGGGTCCATTACAATCGGGCTTTGATTAACTTACCGCACAATGTGAGCTTACTTGGAGATGGAACGAGCTCACCTATGATAGCGCTTTCCTATTTTAGGAATACCTTTTGCCCTGTTTGGAAATATGAGAATATAGGCAATTACCCTGATCCCTCCAAAATCCGGTGCTTGTCAGGCTTGTCCGGCTTTAGATGTTCTGTTGACTAGGTTTGTTTCAAGCCACCTGCAGAGATGTACTTTCTTGCTTGACCGATTGGGTTCACAGCATATGTTGGGTTATTGAACCGATATAGTCTTCCATTTGCTTAGTCATATGCTCTTTGTTTTCCCCTGTTGAACTGTTTAAAGGGCATCTATGGCTACTGGACACGTTTTCTCATTTTTCCGGACAAAAATGCAAAAGGAGGTGGTTGACAGGGCTCCACTTCCTGAGCAACAGATGTAAGCCCAGGGCTGTCGAATTCTGACACCTCACCAAAGTTTGGACAGTGGTCCTCATGTCTTCTTGGCTTCAATCATTATCCTTTGGGTCATTTTATCATGAGCTTCCTTTTGGTCCGATGCAGGGGTACTCACCAACTCCTTTCAACGAGTCCCAAGCTTACTTTCTTGTTTTTTTTTCGTTCCACCCAACACCTTTCCAGGCGGTGCGGGTGCTGGCAGCGCTGCGGGAGACCTTTTGGGGCTCCTCTCAGCGGATTTGATTTGGGGGAAAGGGGGCTGCCGGGGTTTAGAAGGTTAGCCGAGGGGGTGTGGAGGTATGGAGGTGATCAACAAATACCTCTTGCCCTTTTACCGTTTTTTGGGGGAGGGTTCCCCTACTAAAATAGACTACGGAAAAAAAGGCTACCCTTATTCTAACCTCTCTACTGGAGGACCTAGTTAGTATCATTGTTTCGTTGTCCAGCAATGAGCCATGTGCATGTTGTTTCCAGCTTCAACTTTCAAAGGCTGGCGCTATCAGGCATCTTTGGGTGACCAGCCCTCTGCTTTTCCAGTTCCTCTCCGGGCTTTGGGGCTTTTGCAATAGTTTTGGCACCAGTTCCTCCCTAATTGAATCATCACTTTTTCCGAACATGGGAAGGCTTCCCCCCCAACCCACCCGCTACTTTTTGGATTGTTTGAAGAGATTAAATTACACCCCTATTTGAATCATTTTTTCAAGCATCCAATATGCTGTAAAATACGACATTTAATGTCATCTATATGCACTTCTTCGAACATCATAGGGGAAGCCACCCCCGCCAACCCTCCCGCTGCTTTTCATATTCTATCGCACCCTTTCTTGAATCATTGCACGCTATTTGAATCAGGGGTGGCTGCCGCTACTATTTATTTAGTTGCACCCCCATTCGACTCATCACTTCTGCGAACATCATTGGGAGGGGCTGCTCCCCCCGCCAACCCACCCCGCTACTTTTTCCCCAGATAGCTGAAAGCTATAGGGGTTCTAACTTCTAATAAAGAAGGAAAAGTGATTTGCGAGATTGAGGGCCGGGTGCTAGGGGGCATGCAGTTTGGGGTGCTGGTGGAGGTGCTGCTTTGCGAGCTTGACGGACGGGTGCCAGGGGGCATGCAGCTTGGGGTGCTAGTAGTGGAGGTGCTGTTTTGTGAGAGTGATGGTCGGGTGCTAGGGGGCATGCAGTTTGGGGTGTTGGTGGAGGTGCTGTTTTGCGAGAGTGATGGCAGGGTGCTAGGGGGCATGCAGTTTGGGGTGCTGGTGGAGGTGCTGTTTTGCGAGCTTGACGGCCGGGTGCTAGGGGGCATGCAGTTTGGGGTGTTGGTGGAGGTGCTGTTTTGCGAGAGTGATGGCCGGGTGCTAGGGGGCATGCAGTTTGGGGTGTTGGTGGAGGTGCTGTTTTGCGAGAGTGATGGCCGGGTGCTAGGGGGCATGCTGCTAGTGGAGGTGCTGTTTTGCGAGAGTGATGGCCGGGTGCTAGGGGGCAGGCAGTTTGGGGTGTTGGTGGAGGTGCTGTTTTGCATGGCCGGGTGCTAGGGGGCATGCAGTTTGGGGTGCTAGTGGAGGTGCTGTTCTGCGACAGTGATGGTGGAGGTGCTGATTGACGGCCGGGTGCCAGGTGTGACGTGCTGGTGAAGGTGCTTTGCGAGATTGATGGCCGAGCGCTACGGGGCATGCAGTGGGTGCTGGTGGAGGTGTTGCTTTGCGAGAGTGATGGCCGGGTGCTAGGGGGCATGCAGTTTGGGGTGCTAGTGGAGGTGCTGTTTTGCGAGAGTTGGCCGGGCGCTAAAGGCATTCAGTTTCGGGTGTTGGTGGAGGTGCTGTTTGCGAGATTGACGGCCGGGTGCCAGATGTAGTTCGGGGTGCTGGTGCTGTTTTGCGAGCTTGACGCAGTTTGGGGTGGTGGTGCAACTGCTGTGTTGGGTTGCCGGGGTTCTAACTTCTGAAGAAGTGGGATTGTTTTGCAAGATCGACGGTTGGGAGCTAGGGGGCATGCACTTTGGGGTGCTGGCGCAGGTACAGTTTTGAGGTGCTGTTCGGGCTGGTGACAGTACGTGACGGCAAGGTGCTCGGTGCTCGGGGACCTGTCCAATGCTGGTGCGGGTGCTGCGTTGGGGTGCTGTTGGGGCTGCTGTCTTGAGGTGTTGGTGACGGTGTGGGCGCATATGGACGGCAGGGTGCTAGGGCGGGTGCTGTTTCATGATGCCGTTGAACCGGTTCGGACGTTGTTGCTGCTCTAGTAGTCTAACAGTCGTTTGTCATGGTGCGTGGTTCGTGGCTGGTGTGTCATCATGATGTTGTCACCCGCGTCATGATGCTGCTGTCACTGCGATGCTGCGATGCTGCGTTATGGTTCGTGGGTGTGGTGGCGCCATGATTGCTGCCAACATCAGGATGATGCTGAATTTCACTACGCTGTCGCGAGAAGATTCGTGGCTGTGGTATCATCATGATGCTGCCTTTTCAATTTTACCATTACCATGATGCTGTTCGCATCACCATGATCGTGATGCTGTCCGCATCATCATGATGCTGTCGAACTCATCAGGACGTCGTCTCTGCCTTTTTTCTGCTAGATATGTGGCGCGGAATCGTTCGTTGCTGGTGCATCAGCATGATGCTGAGTGGCTGTGGTATCATCATGATGCTTTCAACATCATCATGATGCTGTCAACATCATCATGATGCTGTCAACATCATCATGATGCCTCGGGAACCATTATGATGCTGCATAATGGTTCGTAGCCGTGATGTGCTATCTGGGGTCTACGCTGGTGTAATTTTTTCTTTGCAGGGATTGAACTGCCCTCCTGTTTGAATCATCATTTTTCCGACCCCATCAACCGGCCAGCTACTTTTTAGAACTTGTCACCCACAATTTGTTGGTGATGCTGGGGATGTTGGTCGTGCGGGGGATGTTGAAAACGATGCTGGAGATGTTGACGGGCTAGTGGATGTAAAATACGACATTTCGTTGGCCCGGACGAAAAACGAACAACAAATGAACAAAACAAACGGGGGGAGGGGGGAAAAAACCAAATAAATCCGCACCCAAAGGGACATGGGACCCTGCAAATGTCCAGCCGGATTTTCCCCAAAGGTCTTTCTATTTTTGAGGCATGCTGAGCGTTAAAAGCTTCACAGCTCCATCATTTTCCTTCGACTATGTATTCCCCTCCAAAAGTGATACATCCCGACTGGAAGGTGACACCACCCGAACTCAAGCAGGGATCTACTTAGATCCGGGTTCCCATTACCCGGTTGAAACGAAAGGCCTAATGTTCCCTTGCTACTTTCTCAGTTGCCCAAAGCGAAGTTACCTGACCTTTTAGTTGTCCTGTTTTGGCCCATATTTAGTCAAGGTGATCGCCTTTCATTTCTAGGTCCTTTGGGCAGCTGCGACTTCAACTCCTCTCTTGAACCCCCAAAGACCATCCTCAAAGGGTACCAACAGCCCTCTGAAGGGGTGGTCGGTCAGGGTTAAGCTCCGCGTGGTCAAACATGTTCCGGCAAACTAAACATGTCTTTCTGTGGGCTTCGTGCAAAAATGGGCGCCTGGTGATCAACATGTTTCCGCCTTTGGTGATTTACACCAATCTTCAGGGACCCTCTTGGACCGGGGGGGTTGGGATTTCGTCTCCATAGGCGGCGTTTGAGGCGTCACGGCGGAGCTGAGCCGCAGCAGTGCGCTCAGCGACGCGGAGGCGCTGAGCTACGCGGATGCGCCCGGGGGCTTGGAGCTCGCGGAGGGGTGAGGGGGATCGAATGTGGCAACCACAGATTGATTGATGTTCGTGTTTTTGTTCTTCTTCTTTTAAATAAATTTGTTGGGGGGGGGGGGAGGGCATTTTTCCTAGCATAAACGAAGGCGGAAGCTCGAAACTGGGACAAGCCTGTTGTTCATGGCTTCATGGCTTATGCCATGGTGTCTTTTTCGGGGTCAACATGTAAGTCATTGCGTCTTGGAACCCACTCCCGGCCGTCGGGCCTCCTGGGTTCTTGGAGGGCTCCAGGTTACGTGGAGGATCCGGGGCTGTTGGGGATGTGTCTTTTTGTCGTTCTCTAAATGAGGGCAGGTGGTTTCCTTGACAAACCGGTGTTATGTTGAAAACTCGCACGGGAAAGTCGGTAGAACCCACAAACCAGGGTTTGGGGTTGGTGTGGGAAGGGGTTGTCCTTGGGCAGACCACTGGGGAAGGCATTAGTACGTAATACAAAGTTACATTTGGGTGAAAGTAGATTGCTCAATTTCCTGCATTTTGGTTTCATCATCCTTTTTGCTTGCCGACCGAACAATGGAATTGTGAGGACATGGTGAAGCCTTCTCAAAAGAAGGCACCGGTGCGATTGCTCTAGTGCAATAATGCGCTTTTTCAGGCGGGTCGGGACTCTCAGTGAGGTTCCATGGTGAATGGGAGGGTCCACCTTGGTTCGGAGACGCTGAAGACAGGCTCGATCGGCATGGTTTGGGGCATCTCAGGGAGACTTTTCAGAGGGTTCCAGACGGCTCCGGAGCTGTTGGGGATGGCACCTTTTGTTTGAGGGACCCCCTCGTTTTTGGGGGTGGGACAATAGGCAACTCCGAACCGAGGAACTTTGCCAAGTTCTGCGAGCTCAGGGAGGAACCGATGGGAGTCGGGGATGACAAGACGGACGTCCATGTTCCAGCCTACCGCCTACCCATACCAAAAAACAGCCTTGATCCCTTATGGAGTTTGTGCTTTAGCTTGGGCCCTAAATGTAAGGCTAAGGCTAAAGTTGTTGGGGAACGGGCGGTTCTTGGCAAGAACGATGGTTGAAACGCATTTCCAACTCATCAAGGGGTCCCCTTTTTGCCCTTAATCCCCTGCACATGTTCAAGACCTTCTTTTTGACATCACTTTCCTGGGGCACTGTGGGAAGCAACTTGTTCACAAGTTCCTGCCCTTTGATCAATACGGCATTTCGGTTCTCTTCATGAGCCACAATTAAGATTCGGGTCGATTAGGGATAGCAAGGAACAATCAAATGGGTGTAGACGCCTTTTAAATTCTGTGTGATTAGCCATGTCTTAAATCATCACCAGGGATGTCGCGATAGTGACTGACCGGTGGTGTTTGGCTCAAGTTTGGATCCGGCGCGCCTCGGATGAGCGTCGCCGGGCCCTCACGTCGACCGCCTTCGTGTCGGAGGAGAAAGAGACTTCGGCCCGGGGTAGGTTGGTGGGGATCGCCCGTGCGGTTCATCGTCGACCAAGGTTGCGGGTATCCTTTTCTATTTCGGTTTGTTTCCTTTTGGTTGTTGTTCTCTGGTGTGTGGGAAACCCTGATCTTTGGGACCGGGGATTGGTTTGCTTTTGGGGAACCTTTTCTTTTGTGGCTTGTTTACCCCAACTAACCCATTGCCTGGGCACAGGCTCGTGCCCGAATCACAGGTTATCAGCCGTAGGACTTTCCTACGCGCTTGAGACCATCAACTACAAGTTCAATGACGTCGACCCCACGATCCCGAAGGAGCGTCGTGGATGAGGAGGCCATCCTAGGTGGCCTCCGCTCAGGTGAGGACCTACCGGACTTCGACTACGAGGACTTCGAAGCAGGTTCGACAGGTCAGGACCGCAGGGGTGAAGATCCCGATACCCCATCCCAAAAAATGAATAGCCTAGTGGGGGGTACCCTGCTTGCAAGTATTCAATATTTGGTGTGGCAGGAGCAGACAAGTGATCAGACAAGTGTGGTTTCTTGTTTGGCGTGTCCCTGAGCATTGCTCGCCATATTGCTCGCCACAGGCTCACTTTCTTTCAGCATGGGTTTGTGTTGAGTTGAGCATGGCTGTGTTGGATCCCTCGTTTCGCGCGGCCTTTTTGGCTGTGTGGCCCACACACCGTGAATCCCAATTGGCAGAGTCGGCAGATAGTCGGCAGCCATGCCACGGGCAGTGGGTATGGCCCTGGGCATGGCCCTGGGCATGGCCCTGGGCTGCTAGACATATAACGGCTGTGAGGATGCTACTCGGCGATGAAGGGCTAGAGCATGGGCTGGAACATTGCCAGAGTTAGCGTAAGCTGCGCATGCTTGCCTTGACTGTGTTTTCCGAGAGGCTGAGATATATGGGATTTCTCGTTGACTTATTTTCAGGGCACGCCACGTAGCTCTTCAGTGTTTTCAATCGGTTTGAAGTGTTGCCCAGCAAGAAGTGTCAGACCTTCCAGATATCTTCAGCTCAGACTTCGCAACGATAGCCTCAATCCCTCAGAGACATCCAGAGACCAGGTTTGTGATCGGGTGTGTGGGGAGAATTGCCTACGATATTGCCCACGATGGGTTGCTTGGCTGGGCTGCGTTCACGGCTGCCTGCCGCGCCTTGTTTGAGAAACGTGACTGGGGGCTCCTTCCTTTCGGAACTTGTAGCAGCTTTCAGCTTCGGTCCTTCTTCCGCGCCCAAACGCAGTTCAAACTGTTTGTTTTTTAGGCTCATGACGGCCCATGTGACGGCCCCCTCCCTCCCTGCCTCTTCCCCTCCCCCTCCCCTCCCCCCCGCCAGGCAATTTTTGTTAAGGGCAAAGAGAAGGGAAGCAGCCACTTGCGCTTTGAAGGGCAAAGCTCAGTGAGCCGCTTCGTGTTCTCAAGCGACTTGCAGGGGCAATGGGATGAAATGGGCGCTGTATGCCTTGCAACAAAAGCTGGTCCCCCTCCCGTCGAAGCCTGGCCAAGCTCAATCTGGTGGAAGACTAGTTGGGGGGGGTAGGGCATGGGGTAGGGCGGACCATCAATTCACAAAAGCTGGTCGCAAGACGGTTCCGCAAATGGAAGCTGTTTAGGGGTCGGGAGGAGTAGGCAGGAATCTCTGTGTCGGTTTAGCGTTGGCTCCACCTTGGATGAAGTAGAAGAAGTAGCAGCGGATGATTTTGCAACAAATCCTTCTTCCCTTTGTGCAAGATGCTTGAGAACAGGCAGGAGGGAACACTGCTTGAGCATCTTTTACAGCCGCTTTTGCTCAGAAGTGGGGTTGGCGCTGCCAGTTATGAGCCACAGGGAGAGACATGCATGCGCTCAATCATGCGCTCATCCCAGGAAGTGAACAATAAGTTCCAAGTTCCACGCATAGATCCATTAGCACCGTTTCCGCAGCAGCAATGGGATCAGCGCTGGAGGAGTTCATGCGTGGCTTGCTTTTGACAGCAGCCCGTGAGCATCCGCAAAACCTCCAATCTCTTGAGTGCATCAAGGTTGGCAGCCTTTGTTCTGGGTTTGACATGCTCCAGTACGTCATAGATCACACCTTGAGGATTTGGCCAGAGGCCATTCAGTCTAGGCTGCGCGTGCGGTACTTTTTGTGCCGAGCAGGATGTTCGCAAGCGTTCCGTCCTCGTGGACCGCGCCATGTCGCGTGACACTCCCAGCCTTGCTGTAGAACATATTTTCGGGAATATTGCAACATTGCAGAATCCATCCTACGATTTTCTGCACAAGAGATACACAAGGGTATTCACTCCAGACCTGGTCATCATGGGGTTTGCATGCAAAGATTTGTCGCCTTTGAACAACCACAAGAAGCCATTCTCCTGCGAAGGGGTGTCTGGCAGAACATTTCACGCAGGCGCAGACCTTATTAGGGTGTGGCGTCCGCGTTTCGTCATCATGGAGAATGTTTGCGGGCTGCTTCATGGCACGCACCGCGCTCTGGAGACAGTGTGCCGCGGCTGCCTATGGGTAGACATGTTCATTTGTGCTTAGCAGGTTGTCCATGCAGGGCAAAACCTAGCTTCTCTTATGACCCTTGAAATGTCACCGCCACCCGCCGTCAAGGTTGACAAGGTCCGGAAAAATATGGTGGGATTTGTTTGGATCATCTCTGGGGGCTTTTGGCTCTCCGTTTGGGGATACCCCCAGGGCACAGCGGGGTTTCATATGTTTCTTGGGCCCCGTTCATTGCCAAAAGCAATTGAAACGCAAATGTGCATTTTTGAACTTTGGCCTGGGAAGAGGGCTTACTAACCGAAGGGGTCGGACATTTAAGCGGGGGGAAAGCTGAGTGAGATACTTGGAAGTTTGGGGTGGCGTCTTTCCATTGAGCAAAGATGCAGGGATGACCCATGCTAGTATTGTCTTAGTGGTGGGGAATAGTTGTGCAGTATTGCTGTAATTGGCTGGCAGTCGGCTGGAACAAAGGGGCATTTTTAATCATTGGTTTTCTCAATCGGGGCCCAACAAAAAAGGGAGATGCGTTGCACCGTCTGGCGAGGTTGTTGTTGGTTGAGGGGTAGTTCCAGCACTGCATGGGCTGGCGAGCTGCGTGGAAATCAGGACAGCAATGCCTTGCCCTCCGCCAGTTCTTGAACGATTTGCCAGCATGGGCGGGTCAGAGGGATAGTCAGAGGGCAGAGCCCAGTCGTCGAGAACGCCCACATCGCAAAAAGTGGCTATTGCGTACTGTGAGGTGGCAGAAGGAGCACAATTTGGAAGGCGCAGTCCTGAAATCTGTTGAGGCGGAGCTTGCTGCTTGCCCAGATTTCCAAACAACGTCTTGGGAGCGGCGGCTACTGAGTGCTGTGAGCGCAGATCTGCTTCAAAGTAGGCGCGTTGCCTGGCTGAGTGACTAGGTGATCCAGCTGGATCAAAACATAGACAGGGTCCAGCCAAAGTTTCAGAAGACTCCTTGCACTTGCCCTGGGAGCAAATTTTGGTTCGATGGGCGCCTCATGACTCCGCTGCAGTTGGCAGCGCTGCAGGGGTTCGAGCTTGGGGCTCTCAAAGGCCTCCGCGGGCGTTTTGTACAGGATCTGGCTGGCAACGCCTTTTGCACACCTGTCATCGCCACGGTGTTTGTGTGCTTGCTGACAGCGTGGGATGGCTGATCAACCAGGGTTGGCCAAGTAGTGGTTGAGGCAACTACACTGCACCATCAGCTGCACCATGGCCCCTCTCAAGTAGGATGTTCTCCAACAGACGGCTAAACAAGTGGCTCGCCATGTGGTTGGCCTCGCCCCGCGATCAATTGATGGATCAACTGATGTCAAGAGGGTCGCACATTTTCAGCCAAGCGTGCTGAGGATGTGCTGTAGGGGAAATTTTGGGGACTGTCAGCCGGGCGATCAGCTGACTGCCGGAAGCGAAAAGCGGTGATGGTGAGGTCTTGGGCAAGATGGCCCAGCAGGTGATTGCGCATGAGAATGTACGACATGCGGCGTGACCATAACTTGTGAGGCTTTGCCGTAAACCATTGTTCAGGGCTGTCAATGACGTGGGCGGGGCCAAAACATATGGTACCAATCGCCGTGCAGCCCTTGGAGACATTAGGTCACATATTTGGCCAGCGTCTGCGCACTTCGGGCTTTAAGGTACTTGCCTTGGGGTCCGCAGGCTTTACACGGTCAGGGGAAGGACGTGCAAACAAGTAGGGAAAAGGGCTCTTTTTGTTACAAGGTGCAAAATCTGTTTTGGTACATCACACGTTGGAGGTGGACGCTGCTGAAGCATGCGCATGGGAGCGCAGTTACGGAAGGAGTATTCAGTGTTTGGCATAGGTCTACCATGCATGATGGATACCGCATGGCATGTATACAAAAAATAGATTAAGGTACCCTGCATAAGCTTTGGATATTGGGGGACTCGTAGGGGAATGGCCAATGAGTTAGCGATGGGGATGGTGTGGCAAGTTGCGTATAGCCTTTTCAGGGATGACGCACCGCCCCGTCTTCCACAAGGTGTCTCGCGAGAGGGTTGGAAGTGAATCGCTTACACATCCCATCGTCCATCCCATCGTCCATCCCTAGAGATCGAGAAAACAACAACTTCATACCAGGCCATATACCGGCCACAAAGCCTCATAAATATGCACGCGTATCTATAGAAATAAGATTCCCCCTATGACTCTCCCCGTAGCTTTATGGACAGACCAAATGTGTTTAGCCCTCGGAATGTATGGCATTCAAGCATCCATTCATGCGTTGGAGCCAATTGCGGGCACTCGAGTGTCATCTCGAGCTCGAGTGTCTAGCCGTCGGGGCCCGACCGCCGTGGCCCGACCGGGCAGACGTCGGGGCCCGACCGTCCATCCCATCGTCCATCCCATCGTCCATCCCAAGAGATCGAGAAAACAACAACTTCATACCAGGCCATATACCGGGCCACAAAGCTTCGTAAATATGCATGCGTATCTATAGAAATGAGATTCCCCCTATGACTCTCCGTAGCTTTAAACAAAAAACAAGCAACAAATAGATTCTCACAAGGGCAGAAATAAGGACAGAACTTCAAAATACATGGCGTATCCATTGTCAAGCCCATGTTCCAAAATGTTGGTCGATGGGGCCCGGCTGATGGCCCGGCTGCCGGGGCTCGACCTCTCAGGCGTCGGGGCCCGACTGTCGGGGCCCGACCAAGGAGCCAATAGGGCCCGACCTGTCAGCAGGAATGGCTGCAGACAATGCTGCAGGCAATAACAGAGGCATGGGCAGACCAAATCTGGTTAGCCATCGGGTTAGCCGTCGGTTTCTATGGCATCCAAGCATCCATTCAAGTCTTGGCGCGGACTGCGGGCATTCAAGATGACTGCCCATTTGATTGTCCAGCCGTCAATCCAGCTGCGGGGGCCCAACTGCCGGGGCATCTGCCGGGGCCCGACCGCCGGGGCCCGACCGCCGGGGCCTGAGTGCCGGGGCCCGACCGTGGCAGACGTCGGGGCCCGACCATCCATCCCATCGTCCATCCCATCGTCCATTATAGAGATCGAGAAAACAACAACTGTGTACCGGGCCATTTACCGGGATATATACCGGGCCACAAAGCCTCGTAAATATGCATGCGTATCTATAAAAATAAGATTCTCCCTATGCCTCTCCCCATAGCTTAAAACATATAAAGAGTAGTTTCTTACAAGTACAGAAAGCAGGATAGAACTTCAAAACACATGGCGTATCCTGGCGTATCCATTTTTAGGCCCACATTCCAGCGGGCTTTCCTTTTTGGGAAGTCGCTGCCGCTTCGCGTTTCGGTGGGATTCAAGAGGGCCATTTTTCACTATGCATGAATTTAGGTTCGGGGCAGATTTCAGCCTATGTGGTGTTCCGTTGGGATTCAGAGAATAGCGCTTTGTGTGTGTGTGTGTGTGCGCCAGTGCGTGCGCATGCGTGTGCGCGTGCACGTGTGTGCGTGTGCGTGTGCGTGTGCGTGCATGTGCGTGTGCGCGTGCGCGTGTGCATGTGCGTGTTTGCGTGCGTGCGTGTATTTGTGCGTTCGTGTGCCCGTGTGTGCATGTGTGCGTGTGTGCGTGCGTGCGTGCATGCATGCGTGCGTGCGTGCGTGCGTGCGTGCGTGCGTGTGTGTGTGTGTGTGTGTGTGTGGGTGTGTGCATGCGTGCGTGCGTGCGTGCGTGCGTGCGTGCGTGCGTGCGTGCGTGCGTGCGTGCGTGCGTGCGTGCGTGCGTGCGTGCGTGCGTGCGTGTGCGTGCGTGCGTGCGTGCGTGCGTGCGTGCGTGCGTGCGTGCGTGCGTGCGTGCGTGCGTGCGTGCGTGCGTGCGTGCGTGCGTGCGTGCGTGCGTGCGTGCGTGCGTGCGTGCGTGCTGTGTGTGTGTGTGTGTGTGTGTGTGTGTGTGTGTGTGTGTGTGTGTGTGTGTGTGTGTGTGTGTGTGTGTGTGTGTGTGCGTGTGTGTTTGTGTGTGTGATTGTGTGTGTGTGTGTTTGTGTTTGTGATTGTGTGTGTGTGCCTGTCTGTGTTTGTGTGTGTCTGGGTGGGTATGTCTGTCTGGGTGGGTGCGCACGCCTGGGCGCGTGCACGCGTGCGTGCGTTGGCGCCTGCGTGCGTGGGCCCTTGTGTGCTTGTTTTGTCGCGCGTGCGTGTGAGTGACTGAATGAGTGTATCTGTGGGCCTTATCTTTTGTTCTTATCATGTTTATGCTAATGTTGTTTACGCGGATGCTCCTAGTGTGATGATAACCATGAGAATAGAGCTTGCGTGAAATACTAAGCGAGTGTAGACATTCTTGTGTGTTTGAGCATGTGTTTTGGGTTTGCGTGAGCATTTGAGATCATTTGGGTTCGTGCTTGTACAGGCGCGCGCTTTAGCAGGCATGCGCGCTATCATGCGCGCTCACGTGTGAGCTACTGTGCAGTCAGCGTGAACTAGTGTGCGATGGTGCGTGCCCGCTCGTGCGTGTGCGTGTGCACGGGGTGCGTGAGACTTTGCGCCTGCGAGTCTGTGCGTCGTGCTTGTTTGCTGTTCACACACGCACACACACACATGCACACGCACACACGTGCGCCCACGCACAAGATCACATACAGACACACAAACGCACGCGCCAGCAACAGCGCTTGACCGTTCTACGGTTGACATTGTCATGCCATGGGCTGCAGGCATGAGAGCGTGTGATGCTTGCAGGGGCGCGTTTTGCACTGCCCGCCATGGCTCGATGCCGGGTAGGGCAAACCGTGTGAACAAGTTGCGGTGCGGTTGATAGACAATGGCTCGGACGGTCAAGCAAATGGTCAAGCAAGAGCCACAGGCCTGCTAGGTGAAGCAAGAGGCGCGGCCACCATCAAGGTCCAGATCTCCCGTGGTAAGGGCCGCCCAGAAGCGAGACCCAAGCCGAGTTGACTATTGCATGGGGTAGCTCAGTAAGTTCGCGCCTTCTGGGGATCATTCAGCCGTGGTCATGAGAATTGTCTGCCGAGGCACGAGCGCAACAGGACGAACAAGAGATACAGATTATCCGCAGATGATTATGCGAAAGTGAGCAAATATGACGCCGTCAGTCAAGAGCTCGAGTTTTACCGCGGTAGCCAGACTGCTCAACGCCGCGAACTGCTGCAGAAGATTTGGAGCCTTCAAAAGGAGGTGCAAGTTTTGAAGCAGAAGCAGAGGTCTTAAGCCCTGTGAACTAGACCCCGCAGCATTACTGGTTGACAAATGATATGAATGACAAGCCAAACATGCCGCGGTTGGCACGCATGACGCGTTTGCCTGAGAACACTTTTTTGCCGGGGGTGGCTGCCACTCGCAGCCAACACACGAGTGGGGCGTGTGAATGGCTTGTTGTGTAGCCGTGGCTGCGAGGCAGCGACAGGCACTTCTTGGAGGGCAAAGCCCGCACGCCTGCAGTCGCAGTCATAAGCAATGCGACAGCTGCAGCCAGCGGGCTAAAAACCAACTTGCTGTGCACAAATAGATAGCTAAGAGTACCGCAGTGCCGTGCCATTTGTTTGGTCTTGAAAGCTTGACATTTACTCTCTTCAGCAGCCAAGTTTGCCTGGTGAACATGAGTCAAAGGTCAGCTGTCAGAGAATTCAGCAACTCCTCGGGCAGGCTGTCTGCCACGCTGCCCCGGTGTCATCTGGTTCCTTTTCCCCACTGCGTGTAGGGATTGCTGGGTTGCTTTTTGTGGTGTATTTCTGGGATTCCATCGTTGTACCATGTGGTATTGTCACCAGACAGCCTGTAGTGCCTGACATTCAGCGCTGTGGCTTAATTCACTTCGGCCACGTGATCCCCCATGTGAAACAGCCGATTTTCGTGGCTTCTTTTTAAGCATGTGTGTTTGGGCCTGACTTGTGGCGTGATCATTGAGTAGCCTATTGGCCAGCCTGCAGGGCCTGACGCCCGGGTGCACATTTGTTTGATTGACTTCCCCCGCTTCAAACAGCCGATGCCGGTTTGGGATTCCATCATTGCACCATGTGATATCGCCACCACGCAGCCTGCAGAACCTGACATTCCAGTGCGCTGTTGTCTGTTTGCTTCCCCCGCTTGAAGCAACGGATTTTCGTGGCTCCTTTTTCCTTTTTGAGTATGTTTGTTTGGGCCTCGCATGTGGCATTCTCGGGTGAACATGGTCCTCCACGGTTTTCTCACGGCTTTTCATTGCCTCCCTCCCCCCAGAACATTCCATAGAACAACCCCCAGAACCAAGGAATGTTCTGGTCAAGGGAAATAACTACGTGCCCCCAGGGTACGTGCCCCAAATATATACCCCTTATATACCCCATATATAGGTTGATACCCCCAGTTTAAAGGGAATATATGGTTGGGGCACGTACCCAGGGGCACGTAGTTACTTCCCTTGATCTGGGGGGGCAGCCTAAACTGTGAAAGCAACCAGCACGTTCAACCAGTTGTTTGAGTCACGGTGTGCAGGGTTTCCCAGGTCTTCGAAGATCTGATCTCACGCACAGATATTTCACGCGCACACAAACTCAGAAATACAAACGCATACACTTACAGCGAACACTATATGCTGCGCATTGGACCTGCTGCAAAACCTGGCCTCGTTCTTCGCACTGGAACGCATTGCGCAGGGTGCCCGGAGGCCATGCTTGACATCAGGCTGAACCATATGCCAAACCGACATGCTCCTCCCCTGTTGAGTTGAGACGGATGCAGGAAAGCATGCAGGAAGCCAGGGTATAAGCCAGGGTGAGTTGCGCTGAAGGGCCCGAGACGTTGGAAAGAGCCTTGCACTTTTGTCCAGCTGGTAGATCAGCTTGTAGCTGGTTTTAAAGGGCCAAAGCGAAAACCTGCCAAAGAAGGGGCCAACGTTTCTGCATAAGTTTGTTGCATTTGCCTTCACAAGGTCCTTCACAAGGCCCAGGCTACGGATCTGCTTCTCACTCTTCTTGTCATTCTTCTTGTCTTGAGCCTTTGATCTATCTCTCTCGCGATGGGCCCTCGCCGCTGTCTCGTGTGCGGCGCGTCCTGCGGGCCGAGCTCTGTGACCCTATCTGAGCAAGATGCGCAGATGGCCAACCGCTTGGGTTGGATTGCGCATATGTCGCGCATGCGGAAGGTTTGCAAACGCTGCTCTTGCATCCGCGGCAATTCCAGCAGGGTGACCTCTGCCCTAGAACGCTGGGTGGCTTCATTTCTGTGCTTCGCGCAGCGGGTTCTTCCAGGCGAATACCAGCGTGTAGCAGGCGATGAAGTCTTGGAGAGCGTGATCGCTGATGACACCTTCTGCGCCACAAAGCATGGAATGGGCGATTACCGCCTTGATAGGGCCACCCTGCCACCTGGATGCTTTATGACAGCGTGTATGCTTTCGCTTTAGATATTCTTCCGGAACTAAGCGTTACGCTCATCCTTTCGCCCATCCTTACATTTGCAGATGCACTTGCGGCTTTGCGTTTCACAGCTTTGTTTGCCGGACGAACCGCCGGACGAACCCTTGATTCCGTTGTGAGTTTGGGGTTTGTGGGGCATGAAGGATTGCATGAAGCGAGGGGGCGCTGATATTCCCCAAAGCATGGCGGATCGCACGGCGAAGGGTTCTTTCTCTGGGTTCTTTGCCTAGCCTCACACAATGGACTTGCTGAAAACGTGCCTCGAGCTGCGAAAGTGCGGCACCTGCCACGCAAAACATTTCTCGAGCTGCGAAAATGCTGCGCCTGCGCGTCCATTCAAGTGCTATTTGCAAATCGGGAGCCTCAAGTTGCCAAAGTGCTGCGCCTGCCGCAGAATTTGAATCCCATGCGAGCAAAATTGCGAACAAAGTGCTGCGCCTGCCACGAAATCTGCACCTCAGGTTGCCAAAGTGCTGCGCATGCCACGCAAAACGGACCTCCGAAAACGTTTGCACGAGCATTACATTGGGGAACTTTCCGAGACCGTGGCGAACCCGTGGCGCACCCGTGGCGAGCCCACACGCAGAACGGAGGTACCCTTCGCGATTTCGCGCGCGACTTCACTTCTGAATGCATCCGGATCTGGTGATTCAACTTTTCGTATTACGGAAGTTCTCTGACTAAACTTCCTTTGATTAATATACATATCTATATTGCAGTACAAAATGGTTAAAAGGCATCATGCGCATCAAGTTATAGGTCTTGGGGTTGACCCACAAACATCGTTGCTGCCCTTCTTATATAAAACTGGATTTTCCGATGATGATGATGCATTTGTTGCAAACGTTCCCGAAAACACGCAACAGCCATGTAATTCCGACCAGCCCAGTTCAATGTGGTGGCCATCGAAGGCAAACAAACACATCCCCAGCAAGAAAATCAAGAATTAGCCCCGCCGGCCAAAATCCAGGAATAGACACACTCTTCTGACCATTGGAGCAGCCACATCCTCTCAAGTCAGTTTTAGCAGCAGTGTTTTGGCCAACTGTCGAAAAAGTGCTTTAGGGTCACTTTTTTGGAACGGACAGCCCCTCTGGAAGAAGCTTGCAGCTTGTGCAAAGAAATGGGGCGGGTAAGATATGGTATGCGCCGCGGAATCTGGAATTGTTGCGCCTGCAAGCAATCCTGCAAGCAATCCTGCAAGCAATGGGTGCTCGCGTGCCAGGCGCCGCGCTTTCGGAGTTCAAGGTACGTTTCGCGTGGCAGGAGCAGCACTTTCGCAGCTGGAAGCACGTTTCCCGTGGCAGGCGCAGCACTTTCGCAACTGCTTTGGGCAAATCAGCTTCATCCCGTCAATGGAGTTTTGCCCTTGGCGCAAGCAGACGTGAAATGCAAACTAATCGCTTCCCCCTAATAGTAAATACCGCCCCCCCCCTCCCCCCCTAATGACAAATATTCTCCCGGGCGAAAACATATTCATTATTAGGGTCCAAGGGTGTCCCAGGGGGTTCCGCTCCGTCCAAATGGGCCCCCCCTTGCCGGGCACCCAAACCTTAAAAATCGTAATACGCCGAGTCCATTGCCTGGGCACAGGCTCGTGCCCGAATCACATTCTGTACTAGTTTTGGGTATAGCAAGTTAGTACCAGGTTTTGGTTATGACTCATGTTTGGTGGAGCAACAACACCTATGTTCGCTATCATCTACCAGGGGTTAGCACGCTCAGACCTTCTTCGACCAGGGCAGACTTTGCCTGCACAATGTCCAAGTCGATTCCCGAGGAGTTCTGAACGCAAGGATCTCAACTTGCTATTCAACTAAAAAGGGGTCCCAGGGGAATGATGACTCTTGACTAAGAACCCCCCCACTTATTATTCTGGGGCTCCCCTGCAAGAAAGGATTCGAAACTGGAGAGGGACCCCCTGAATGAAAAGTTAATCAGGGGTCAACATTAGTCAGTCGAACGTGGCAACGCCCAAAGAGTTTGGACTTGGCCAGTCCACTCAGTTAGGGGGTGGCCTGTTTGTGCGGACCACCGTCATGTTTTTGTGCCCACACGCCCAAAGTGCAAAAGTGGCTCGCATCAGCAGATCGCGGGGCTCGCCTCAAAGGTGCGTTGGATCCTGCAGGGACCCGGAACCAGGTTTGCCTGGACCCCTGGTGGTGAACTCGGTTTCTCTTTGGTCTGAAGCAGGTCCCACAGAGATTCAGACACGTTTTTTTGCTGACATGTCAGATACCGTGGGCCCAAAATCGTGTCCCATGACCAGCTGCTCTTTGGTTGGACCTTGGGTTTGCCATCCGTCATGTTGAGTTTTACTTGGGGGATCAAAGTCAGAAAATGGGGTGGCTTCCCCAGTTCGGGGCCGACTCAGGGCCAGTTAAGTTTAACTGTTAAAGGAGTATGTCAAGACCAACCTGGAAAATCGCCGAGGCGCCTCAAACAGTGTAGAACCGCGCTTCAGGAGGGTTCAACCAAATCCAGCAGCACCTTCCGACGGCTGCTTTTGTCCCAGCTTCAAGCATGTACGCGGGACGTTTTGTTGGCCAGAACTATGATCTTGGACATGCTCAACAGCACATTCATTGGGTGCTGGCGGAAACCAGGGATGTTTATTGCCATGTTCAACTACTTGGATGTTCGAGTGGCTAGCCACTTGGCCTTAACAACAACGTTAACCGCACTTGAGACTTAGGTTACCAGCAGCTTACTAACTTGACCGAACACCTGAGTATTTTCCCGGCCAGGACTTCTTGAAGTCCTGAAGCATTGGCTTCCGGACCGGCTCAAGCGCTCGGATTCCGGAAGCATGGGTTTCCGGACAACCGCGAAGCCTCAGCCGGAAAAAGATCGGGAAGAGGGGGGAAGGGCGGGACATTTGTTGGGCGTTTTCACCGAAGGACACGTGGAGTTGCGACCTTGGCTGCTTTGAAGCTGGGGCAAAAAGTTCCCCTCACCGCAATCAACCATCTTCCGAGACTTGAGTCCCAAGGCTGCCAGGACTCTTGGGTCAATCACCGGGGTCAAAGAAGGCAGGAATACCCCAAGGGCCCCTGAGTACCTTGTAAGGGGGTATCAAAAGCTCCTGCAGGCCATCGTCCAAGTGTCGCAAACAGACAATTTGGTGGGTCTCCCTTCAAAGCCTCGGGAGGATTTTCTTTCCGCCACGATTTAAAGGAGGCCTGACCTTTTGGTGTTTGCTTTGTTGGCCTCTTGGTGTATTCATGGTCCCAAGTTCAGATTTCGATTTCTGAGTTCTTCTTTTGGACAAACCGATGAGCCCGAGGTAGGAGATATCGGTCTGGTCCTTGCACCCACACCGTTTGCTTGACAAATTTCGTACCCCGAGGAATCAAGGACAACTTTTGGAGGCCCATACAGTTTTCCAACGAAGTCTCAATAGGACACCCCTGAGAATAATTTTGTCCAGGATCCGTCCGGCTTTTTAAACGAGCGGTCGATTTCTTTTTGGACCGGGACCCTTTTAGAATCTTGGACAAGCATAGACTGACCCTCCAAATGTTCATGGACATCGTGACTCATGTCTTAAAGTTATTCGGCCTTCCCCCCTGTCCTTCCCAAACAAAGCATTCCTCCCTTGGAGGACTCCGCTGAACGTAAGGAAACTGAGATGAAGCGTCAGCTCTTGGAAAGGGCCTTTTGCACGTCCATGTTGGTTGGTGGGAGGATAAGTACTTCCTAAGTACCAACAACACCCTAGGGAATGAGGGGCTCATAGACATCCCATGGCAGGCGGCCGCGGCGGCGGCGGCGGTGGCAGGACGCACTTCCAATTCGGAGGCAAAGTGCAGCGTCCATCGGCCGAGGTGGTGGGCTGGTTAGGAAGGAACGGAGCTGTTGGGTTGAGCTTGAGTTTTTGGTTCGTGGGGGTCTTCGGCACCTTGCAGTGGTCATTTGTTTAACTGCTGTTTGGGGGGGCGATCAAAGTTAGAAATGGGGTTGTGTGCTAGCCAGGCGTGGCTTTGAGAGTAGAATAATGGGGCCTGTTTTAGTCAAAGGCCCGGAAAGAGTCCAACTTGTTGTAGCCATCATCTCATTGACTGTTGAACATGCGCGCTATGTGCATGCCATAGTTGCAGTTTCAACATGTTAAACTGGTGGCTTGCCATGACTGGCAAGTCGTTTCTTCAATTTGGCCGGCTTCCCTGCAAATGAACTACTAGGATGTTCGGCCAAGTTAGGTGGCTAGCCACTTGGAGTAACCCCCCAATAGCAAGTCAACCCCGCCAACAACTTACTAACTTGGCCGAACACCCAAGTACCAAACAAGCGGGCAGTCGTTTTTGTCATGGTCATTGGCAGTCTGGTGTGTGTGAACTTGTTTTGGTTCCCATCCGCCCAATGATTATTCCGGGCCGGTAGTGCCGAAAGCAAAGAACCGGAATCGGTCTGACATTTAATGTTTCAGCTAGTTTGGTCGACTTTTGGTCGTGGCACCAACGGTGATCGCCTTTCATACGAGGGTCTGCTGGAACGCGTGAATCAGTGTGGTGGTCTCAGCAAGTCTGCAAAGCTCTCATCCACCGGGATGCTTACCCAGCCAGTGAATACACTTTAGTTTTTTTTCTCGGTGGCTCTCTTTTCCTTTTACTTTAGTGGTGGCCCAAAAAGTGTACACAGTTGTCTCATTACCCACTAGCAGTTAAACTTTTTGCAGGGGATCTGGGAGCCCAGATAAACCTTGGCTCGGGGGCAAACAATATTTATTCATCATAGGGGGATTAGGGGTCAGATGGGATTCGGAAGCAAATATTCTCATCCCTTGAGGCGTGCCTAAATTGTAACATTGTAGATGAACTATAGTGCAAACTTTGAAAGGGAAAGACTCGTTGTGCTTGTTTGGTTTCGGTCATCACAGACTAGTGCAGGGTTGCTTGTTCAGTTGGTTGGAGGTGCAGACTTTGCTTGTTAAGCGAAGAGCCAGCAAATGCATGCCCCTTGGAAAGGTTTCAAAAGTGTTACTTTGTCCGTTGGTTGTAATTCGCAAGTTAAAGAAAACGAGGGGCCTGGCTCTTGTTCAATTCAGGCCTGGGGTTGCCCCTAATAAGGCTGGGGCTGGCTTGGGCGAGAAATCCGCCAGTTTGGTATTTGCTTGGAATTGGCCTATTCCAAAAGTAGTATCGGGAGCCCAGCCGTCTGGGAAACACAATTTAATAGGGTGCATCTATTGGTAGGTGGAAGAGATTCGATTTGAGTGGTGTTTAACATAGCATACCCGCATACCCTAGGCCGACCGAACGGGGTACATGCGCGGAAGTCAGTCTGCAAAGGCTTCTTTGAGCGGTCGCATGGCCATGAGCGACTATAGTTTGAATTATTCCGTGGGTGGTAGTCTCCAAAATCACGCGCCAGGCGGCGGAGGTGGCGGAGGCTTTGGAGGGCACGGAGCCTTAGCCTGGTTTATCTGGTTGTCTTGGCTTGGGCTGCTTTGTGCAACGGAGTTTTGTTGACCTGCACCGGCCAAATCGCGTAGCCACAGTACCCGTTAGCCGTGCGTCTCCGTCTCCTTGGGGGATTTGTGAAATAAATCGAATCACACTGTGACTTCCAGGTTGAGCCCCGGACTGAAGTGCACCTCTTCACGCATGAATCTTGCTCCCCGCGGGGAACGCTGCACTTGCCCTTGCGCGTTGGGCAATCGCTTCGGCCACACGTGGAAGACATGTAGCCGATGGACCTTTTTCGGGAGTTCACCGGAACATCAGCAGGGCTGAGCTCTTTGCGTTCTTCCAGGCTCTTATGGCTTCGGCAAGGTGGCCATTCTGGTCACATCTGGACAGATTCAGCCTACGCACAAGGGCTACGGAGGCTTCCGCTCCTGCTCGACCTCAAGGACATGCCCAACTCCCCCAAAAACCCAGTGAGGCAAGCTGATGGCCCTGGTTTTTGACTTTCGGGCGATGCTCCAAGAAGCCAAGAAACCCGACAGACGTCGGCAACACGTTCGAACGATTTGGTTTCAGCAACTCTTCCAACTGCTTGAGGTGAGTGGTGCATTTGTCAAGTTGGTATGGGGAATGGTTGTAACTGGTAGATATGCGTCAGCTTGCCGAGCAATTGACTCCCTTGACAAATTGATTGGTGACTTTATGTTGCGCCGCCTTTTATGGGGTTCACAAGGGGCGGCCACACTTTGGACAAGCGATTGGGGACTTGTTTTGCGGCCTCGGAGCGAGATTTTTGACCCCAAAACCAAGAGGTAGAGACTCAACACACAGGTTGTCTGGGTGGAAAACAGGCCCCTTTTGTATGCAGATGTGTCGCTTGTTGTCGTTTGTTTGGGCTGCGGATGAGAAACAAACATGCGCATCCGATTGGCACGCGAGGTTTCCCGGCGGCGGTGGTGGCGGTGGCGGCGGCAGAAGCAGCACGCTGAGGGGCTGGGAGATGAGTGTGGTTTGATGTGGCCAAAGTGCTAAAGGTACTTGCTCTTTTGTCAGCCGAGCCACGCTCAAAACCCGGGTAAAGGGGAGTTTCTCAAGATGGTGGACCCGCTGTTGGTTGACATTTCTTTCAAGTGGAGGCCAAAGGAAACCAACCAGTTTTGGGGTCTCCCTGTGTTGACATATACCTATATGAAGGTTAAGGGACGCATAAACAGGTGCGGATATCCGCTCTGAAGAAGTGCTGGGGGGGGAGGACTATGACCCTGCGCGCAAGTGAAGTCTCAGCACTTGTTCGCTAGGTGTTTGAAAGTGCCAGACTTACTGTGCTCCGTGGTGTCCTTGTTCCTTTTTGGTGGAGGGGATTTCCCGTTCAAAATCAACTGCCCAAAAAACAGGTGCCCATTTTTTCAAAGCCAACTACCCAAAAGGTGAGGCAACAACACAACTAGAGGAAGCGTATACTTTGATGTTCGGCCAAGTTAGTAAGTGGTTGGCCACTTGGGGTATACCCCCGCTTAATAGCAAGGTTAAGCCCACTGAACAGGGGACGTAGGTTACTGACAAGGAACACCCAAGTAAGGTTCGATTTATCAATCTTTGTTTTTTCTTCCCCGATCACAATAATTTATTTGCCCAGGTTGGAAATTGGATTTGTTGGGTCCTCCGACTTTCTCTTCGCAAGGGGAGCACCCAAGTGCCCCGTTTTTTTAATGGCCCCGGTCTGAGCAAACTTCGGTTCGCAGGTCGCGGCAGCAAGCTCGTCTTCAGCGACGTGCCCGGCACTCGGTTTTTCGGGACATCGGACCCGAAAGCTTGAATGTTCAAACCACATAGTCGAAAAAAGAAAAAGACAAACCTGAGCATGGTTCTAATTGGTTGGCAAGTATGTTTTTGCAGCATGGTTACAACCTGAGTGAGTTGAACATCCAAGTAGATCCCCTCGGATCTTTTGGAAACTGGACAAGTGTTCCCTTCAAAAGCCTCTTTCAGGGCCAACCAGACTCCACTAGCGGACCCATTGCGGTCGTTTCGGCGCTCTCCGGGATTCGCAGCGCCAGTTTTGGTCATCCAGATGGCCTTGGCTCTCCGAGCCCATTGGCATTTGCGGAACCCTGAAACAAAAAGTTTGCAGTTTGCAGAACCCGGCTGACCCAAAGATTTGCAGGGGCCGCGGATGTTTGGCTGGAAGTGAACTTTCAGCTACCCCGAGCAGGGTTTGTGAGAGGGGCGTATTCACCCAACAAGTGCCTCGACTCATCAACTAAGGTCGACTGTCTGCGACAAGGCTTGACAAGAAATTGGTGTCAAATAGTGGAGTCTAGACAAAACGCAAAACAGATACCCAATGGCCTACCCGTCTGAATGTCTGAGTTATGCGGATGTCGCCAGATAAATGGCCGCGATGTTTACTGAGCACCTGTAGGTGGTTGACGGGCATTAATCCCCATGTAAATGATCAGCAAAGGGCACACTGTGAACAGTTATACCCAGATGGGCGTTTTCCACAAGCGAACCCCCTAAAGAGAGTTGGTGTCCTTTTGGGTTCCCTCTCAAAACGTGAGAACCTCTTTTTTTCGAAATAGGGCGGTCCTCTACTTTGAGAATTTCCCAGATAGCCTATGCGTTTTCCACCAGAGGCGGGCGCCGAGCCTTTACAGGGTGTGGCTCATCAAATTGAGTACCACTTCTCTTGAGTCTTGGACACCAACTTGAAACCAAACGTAACCCACCAAAACCAATGCGCCCCTTTGGGTGATCTGCCAAAGGTAACCCGGCTTCATATTCTGAGTGTTCCGCTCGTTTGGCAGGCCTGGCGTCAAGGAGATGACGGCAAAGAGCTGGAAGGCGCAGTTTTTGCTCGAAGATCGTCTTTGAAGCCTTACGCCTCCCTTTTAACTACACATATATAATCTGGCAAAAGACGGTATGTAACTACAACCGGGGCGGGGGGGGGGGGGGGGCGGTGGAGGCGAAAACGGCGAGTTCCACGCGAATCGGCGAACTCGATGTGTAGGGGGCCTTATGTGTGCGTTTTGGGCGGGTGCTGCATCACCTTTCGAGACGAAACGTGAGTGTTGTTTAGAGATTTACTCTCCTTTCCACTAACATAGAGTACTCTGGTACGTTCCATGTTAAACACGGCACAGGGAGTTCCCTGGTTCGACACGCAGGAGGAGATGGAGGAGGAGAGCCTTCGCAGGACGGCGCCAGTTAGACCGCAAAAGTTCTGCAAAGTTGTCCATGGGTTCGGGATCTACTTACTAATCTAGGAGACAAGCCCAAAATGTTTTCAATTAAGAAGGCGAAGTGCCAGAGAGGCAAACAAGCAGTTGAGATTGATTGGAGTTTGGTTGGCCATGGGAAAGATGTGGGTGATGACTAACCACGCATTTTCGGACCAACATGCCGCTCTTGTAACGGGTTTTAGATTGGTGTCCCCAAATAAATGTCAGGGTGTGGTTCCTGGTCCTTTAATTCTCAAGGGGAGGTTGGGAGACTTGTCAGGGTGATTTGGCATACGCAAACACTGGTCTTCACGAGGCCCGGGGCGGGCTCTGGTTGCTCTTAAAAAGGCAGTGGATCAAGCATTGGAGTCTCATTCCCTATGAAGCCTTTGCCTAAGCAAGTAGCCTTCAGTAAACCTCAAGGCGGGTCGACCTGATCTGACCTTCTGATTTCCCCGCCTGGGAGTTTGGGTTTCTCCATTCGGGATGTCTGGATTCCCCGAGCTGGTTTCTGGGTTTCGTCCTTGGGTCATCCCATTGATCTCACCTTCGAGCTCCCGGCTCGCTTCGCTCGACAGGAATGTGGTGGTCCTCTTCTACGAGTCCAATCTCCAGGAGATGCAGGACCTGAGTCGACACACTTGTTTCTGCCAATTTTCTCTGGAAGTGAGGTCTCACTGACTTTCAACCGGTTTCTGGGGAGATTTTCCGGGATTTTCGGGCTTTCGACTTGCTGGAATTGTGGACTTCTCTGGGGAGTTTCTGGGATGTTCAACTTGTTTTAGAATTGTCGGAAGGTCATTTCAGTGGTACACAAAACGATCTGGACTTTGTCTAACCAGGAAGTGAGCCTGTTGACCTTTTTGCAAATTGTTTCTCCAGGAAAAGGCTGGCTTTCACCGACGGAGGCAGAAGCAAGACCGGCATTTTCCGAAGAGCCAAGTCCTCAAACCCAAGTGGGAGGCTAAGGGATCGCCGGAGTCGGTGCGGATATCCGATTGAACTCTCTGCATTGGATAGACCCTTTCAGTATGCCACGATTTTGACTCTTTGTGGCTGCAGCTTAATCGGAAAGGGTCGAGCCGATGTTCGGAAACGCCCAGCTGCTGCAAGCTGGTCCAGAAAAGTGATCAGGAATTAGAGACCATTGAATTGGTGGCGAAAAGGATCGTACTCCACAAAGTCATTTTCAGACGTCGCACCAGCTCCGCCAAGAACCCCCAACAAGTCGAAGTAACGTGCAAAGAACGGTTTGAAGCTGCTTGAGAAAAGAGCTGACGTAGCTTTTTGCAATGCATCCCCTGCCAATTCTGCTCAGGGATCCTTCTCTTCAAGAACCAGGCCCGCAATGATCCGACTACTTGTCCAACGGAAAGCTGTTCTGCTATTGTCATCAACCGAACTTCAACCAACATATGGTTGGTGCAACCAGGAGTAGACTAGCAGAAAACAGGACAGCACAGAGGGGAGATAGTTTCTGAACGATGGGTGAAAATGTGTAAGGGCCCTAGAACCATGGCACGTGGGCAAATTCTTGGAACCAGTAGCCAACCCTAGCTGCCTTGTGAGGTTTGTCGGCTGGACATGTCATGTAGAAACCTTCCGGGGTTGGCCTTCGACGCCAAGAGGAGGTTGCGGCAATGGGTTGCAAGCTGACATGGAACCCATACAAGGGGTAGGAGTGTCCTCTAACTGATATTAGGCCCCAAAACGAGGTGGTCAAGGCGATGTTTCTAGAAATGACGAGCCACTCAAATTGTGACTTTCGGGGGTTCCGTGTTCATCCGGTTTCCCCAAAAGGGGCCAGGGCCCTCGGACTCCTGAAAACTCGGTGAGCTGGCAAGGAAAAGGTTGGTGAGGGTGCCGTTGGAAAGCATAGGGCCCCCCCCCCCTAGGCCCTTGTTTGAAATTCTAGGGGCCCTCCCTTTTCAGCAGCAAATTACGGGACCCGTGACCCTAACCACAACTTTTTAGAATTGCAGGGACCTAACAACCACAAACTTCAGGGACACCCCCGAACCCTCCAAATCCGCTGGCCATTTTGGGGCCGTCACGGAACCCTCCCGAAACCCTTAGCGGCGAGGAGCTCAAGGACGCCATGCAGCAGTTCGCCTCGAAGCTGGTGGAGGCGCGGGGCACGTTTTCTAGGGCGCTACGGAGGGCGGGTTGGCGGGTTGGCGGGTGGGCGGGTGGGCGGATCAGCCACTTGGGGCAGGGAACTTAAGTGGATAGTAAGCATGCTTGCGTGCTCTTTTGTTTGTTTTTGCTAACTTTTGGACATTTGCATGGTTGACCACTTCAGAAGTAACCTGCCCCTTCAAGTGCGCTGTTGGGGATTTGAACCCCAGTTCCTTCTGAAGCCAAATTGTGGGAAGGTGCAGATACCCGTTCGCCATATTGCAAGTAAACCAACCAGACACCATGGCAATATACAGGGTTTCCAACTGGTTCCCTACTTTGCAATATCGAGTTGTAACTAACGTCCAAACCAAACCTCCACTTCGGGATAGGGTGAATTTCAGGGTAGGTTTTGGCGCGGGTCTTTGGTCTTTTTTTGGGGAGGGTGGTTGGAATTCCAGCCGGGCGCTTCTCAAAAGTGTTCGTCTCGATTTGGGGAACCTCTTTCTTTTGGGTGGCTTCCCTTTGTCTTCCCTTTTTTACAAAGGATACTGAGCCTAAAACGGACACACACAGAGACCACAGGGGCATCACTAAAGATTGTTGGCTTCTTTTGGTTTCCCTTCGACATACAGAAAAGGGAGGGGATCCCTCAATTTTGAGGCATCCCCTGTATCAGTTTATAAGGGACAACTCCAGTTGCAACAGCCCCACGTTCGGAATCTGGTTTCTGTCCCGAGTCAATCATTCTGTGGGATTTACCCTATGATAGCTAATGGGGACTTATGCACACTGGATACAAGAC
This sequence comes from Effrenium voratum, assembly GCA_963377175.1. Classification (NCBI taxonomy): domain Eukaryota; class Dinophyceae; order Suessiales; family Symbiodiniaceae; genus Effrenium; species Effrenium voratum. The sequence goes on from CAUJNA010003146.1 coordinate 361,216, forward strand.
ATCCGTGAAACCTAGAACTCCCCCGTCCCAAAAGCCAAAACCAAGAAAAACACCAGGGGGAACTATAGGCATCCAACATATGAGGTGCCAAACAATTGCAAACATGATTCTGGTAGTTTAACTAGTTCCCTACAAGCCTGTCCAGAGTAGCCCTTCCATGAGGAACCGACAGCCGTTTGGTGGTCGACTGTTGGGTTAGGGGAAATGGGTAAATCCACCCTTTAGAGAAACTAAGGGGCCTCATTTTGCCTATGCCCTCAAGAGCAAATATATTGTTCGGCACATGGCACGTGACCAGTCGATAAACAGTTTCCTTGGATTTCAGGTTCTCGAGGGTACGGGGTGGCTATTTGGGGAACAGGGATCCTATGAGACGATGTAGGCAGTAATTACCAAGGGTGGTTCGAAGCATCTCTCACTCCTTGAGTTCCGTTTCAGACTTTAACCATTTTTGGCGAAGACCAGTTTAGTGGTACACCAGAAGTTTGGCTACTGTTCCTGACAAATCCACTCAGGAAGGGTGAATTGCTTTGGAGAGCCAAACTTGGAGCAATGTTCCTTTGGCCCGGAAAATGTTTGTCAAGGGCTTGGGTCAGGTCAGCTAGAACTGGGGGCATCACTTGTTTGGTCGGATCCCTTTGGATGGCTGGTACACTTTGGTGTGACCGAATTTGATCCCCGCCTCCCTTCTTTTTCAACCTTGAAACCAACTTGCTTTTCCACCAAAGCTACAAAATATGACTCACTTGTCCAAAGCCTTTTGAACTTCTGGTTTTCCTATCTTGGTCCAGTTTTCGTCATGGCCCGAAAGGTGATCGCCTTTGGGCCAGTTAGATGCTCGACCTCCGCAAACGTCAGGCGTCGCTGGTCTCCTTGGGTGCTGTGAACTGTGGGAGGCGCCTGCGACAACAAACGCTGGGGGGGGTGGGGGTTAGGCGTTTTCCATCCCTCAGGAAACTCGCGTTCAGTTTCCTTGGTTGGTTGGTTGGTTGGTTGGTGGGTGGGTGCGTGGTTGGGTGGGCGGGTGGATTGATTGATTGATTGGTTGGTTGGTGTAGGCAAACGAGGAAACCCTGGTTGAAGTTGCGGTTGGAATAGCTGATTCGCCTTTCGCAAATTAAGATGAAAGCCCCAAATAGAGTTCTCCAGAGGGAGGTTCTTCTGCAAATGACGGTTTCTTGGAGGTTCCATGCGAATCTGCAGGGGAGTATCCTTGGAGAAACACCAGCCGAAGGCTATTGCGCCATTGAAACTGAAGTGGAAAGGGACATCCACAGGCGAGTTGCCTCGCATTTCCAATCCCCACATGCAGACACCTGCATCCAAGCAGATGGGATCTGATATGTCTGGGCGAATTATCGTGCCGTCGCAAGGGGTTTGTGTGCGACGTCACCCAGAAGGCTCCTGTTTGGGGTGTTTTTTGTTTTCCGGTTGGCGCATCAATATAGGTTGCCCAGAGAACTTGGTGAATGCTCAGGTGTTTTCCCCCCCAACTGGTGGCTTGGGTTGGTTGGGGATTTGCATCCTTGATTCTTTGCAGAGGGTAAATGGGAAGCCGTCCGGAAGCACCAAACCAGCAAACCGGGGGAAGCTTTCAGGTTGGGAAACTTCACAAGGGTTCTCCAGTTTTGCGGTCTCTTAACACACATGCCATGAGCAAGGTACGGATGCCCTTACTATTGCAGTGGGGGAATCAGGAAAGCCCCCCACTTTTCCGTGACGTCCCATGGTTTTACGGGGTGTGGTTGGTTTACGTGCAATATGGCTGTGGGTCAAAACCATTCACCTCTGGTGAACATCAAAATAGGTGGTACATGGGTGTTCATCCGCCACAAAATGGAGGCATAGGTTATGACCCATTGCCATATGACGAGGGCATCCACCGGGCTTCCACGGCGGGCAATTGGAAGGAAACTGCAGCGAGGTCCGAAGGGCTGTGCCAGAAGCAGGGCGTCAAGCGCCTGCCCACGGCCGTGTGCGCCAACTGGGCTCGTCTTTTGTAGGATTACCGCACAAACATGGAAAACCGGTTTTCCTTTTTGGCTTCTCCAGGAAAAAAACGAACACAAGGGGTACCCTGAAAAACGACACACAGTGAGAAGCTTGACATTTTGGGCCCTCCTTGGGTTCCATATGCGATCCTCTGGGTCATGAATTTTGAGCCAGAGCCATTTGCGTGTCTTCTGTTTTTGGCGTACCCCCTTTTTTGGCGGCTTTACCGGGACTCCAAAAGGAAGCCACGCCATTTTGGGGGATCGCCTTCAACAAATAACATCTTTGTAACACTGTCGCTTTTAAAGGGAAGTGGGCATGAGAACTAGGATGCACTGTTTCGCCAAAAAACGTGAAGCCCTCAATACGTGTATACTAATATGTAAGCATCTAAAATCATAAGCATCTATTTATATATATATATGCACACACGCACACGCACACGCACACGCACACGCACACACACACACACACACACACACACACACACACACACACACACACACACACACACACACACACACACACACACACACACACACACACACACACACACACGCACACGCACACGCCCGCGCACGCGCACGCGCACGCGCACCCGCGCACGCACGCACGCACGCACGGACGCACGCACGCACTCACGCACGCACGCACGCACGCATGCGCGTGCGCGTGCACGTGCGCGTGCGCGTGCGCACACACACACGCACACCACACACACACACACACAAACACACACACACACACACCCACACACACACCCACACACACACACACACACACACACACACACACACACACACACACACACACACACACACACACACACACACACACACACACACACACACACACACACACACACACACACACACACACACACACACACACACACACACACACACACACACTTAAACTCCAGATGGAGAGTGCTAATCTTTCGAGTACAACTGATGAGTCTCGAGTACAACTGATGAGTCTCGAGTGGGTGGGATTCGGCTTGCAATACACTCGGTTTCACTCTAGTGTCGAAAACGTTACCCGAAAGAACAAGAAGCACAAACAGCGCCGCAACCAAGGGGGCCAAAAGGACGTTGCATCACGGCAGGTACGTCAGTCCAGCGTCCTGGACTGATTTCACGATCCAATGGTGCGGTCTTCGTTGGGCGATGCACACCAAAGGAACCATCGCCCCCCTGCCCCTGCTGCTACGGAAACTGTTGTGGTGGCAGGGTTTTCTGCCACTCCGCACACACACGCCCCTCTACGAGGGGCGAGGTTTCTCTTTTTCTGCAGGAAGATCACATGCTCAAACTCAAATCTCTATCGTTGACCAAAATATCCTCCACGGCGAGGGGAGCGAGACACTGCCCTAAACCGCTCAGAAGACGGGAACGAAAGATCACAACGTTGAGCATTGCGAGTGTCGCCATAGAGGACTGAAGCGACCTGCGAAGCAGCCGGGCGATCACCATGAGAAAACGGAGTGGCATAGGTAAAGGTCTCCTCAACTTGAACGGCATCGGAGTTGTGACCTTGACCAAGAGTCTGATCATGTGAATAGTGAGTTGCGAAGGACTCAATCCGAGACAGAATGCGCTGGTACCCTTGGTGTTGCCAGTCACGGATGTCCCATGCCTGGACTGGCGCATCAGGATCCGTCACCCGCTGCCATTCACGAAAAGAATTTTCAGGTAGATCAGGTACGGTGTCACCACGGTGCCATCGTTGAGGTTTTCCCGGAGTGTATATCCGCACCCACTCCTGATCATGCCAGACCGAATATTCGAGCCATGGATACTGCTTGGACTCATCGATGTCCATGTTGAGGCAAGAGGCAAGGATGGTCACGGGCTCCGATCCAGCTAGTAGATAAACAAGCACCATGCACAACCATGTTCAAACAACAGCAAAGCAAGATCATGCAAGTGTAGAGGCCACCCTTATTTTGTACGCTGCGCTGCTCATGCATGTCTAGTCTTCAGTCAGCTCGAAGACGGGCCTCATCTTGTCTTGGCCGCTGTCGGACGGATTCACGGGCCTGTAGGGATCGGAGACCCCAATCGTCTCCGACGGAGTGTTTCCACGCGATGCACGTACTGGTTGATGAGGGTGGGAAGCCTGACGTGCGCGGGCCGTCAGTTGTTGAGAAATCCCCTCCTGGAGACGAGTCAGTTCTTCAGTGGAGAAATCAGCCGCATCCGAGGACCTGAGAATCGCGTCTAACAGCTCCGGTGACATACTCAATGCCGCAGACTGCGTGGCCACGCTGTGGTGATCGGAGGGATACATGGAATCAAATTCATGACCAGCGTGGGGGGCAGCGATTCTCCGATAGCCTTCAGTGGCCCAGTCTCGTTTGTACCACGTAGTGACTTGGACTTGCCCTTCGACTGAGTCCTGGTTGGGAGCATAGAACTCCCGCCATTCTCTAAAAGTATGCGGAGGAGGTGGAGCATCATGTTCTTCTTGAGGCGTCCATGGTCCCGGATGAAAGATCTTGACCCACTGGGCATCTGGTTGTTGAGGATCCGGGCACCATTCCAGCCACGCCATGACACCGCAACCACGGTAAGACAAGTTGATAGGTGTACGGCTGCAGACAACAACAAGTGAAAGCAAATCAACTATCAAAATGCAAAAGACCACTTTTGTATCACTGTGCGGCGTCAACATCAAAGTCAGACTCTCCAGGGGGGCGAGGACGGGCATCAGCTATCATGTGAATTAGATGATGCCGAGGAGGAGGTCATTCCAGCATACATGAGGTCCGGTGCACCCGAAGCGAAAACTGGCCTCGCTATGCTGGGATGTGGACGACCCAGGCGTTGGTACCCCCTGGTGACCCAGTCCCTGTAATACCAAGTGTAGAAGGTGGCGTAGGATACCGGTTGCAGAACCGCGCTTGTAGTTGTGCCGCCCGTGCTTTCCCTGGGCCAGTACACTTCGAAGTGGTAGACCTTGCGCCATTCCCGATAGTCGGTCGGGTCATCCGGGGCTGGTCCCAGGGTGTCAGGGGCTACCGGATGCCACTGACCCGGTACATAGATTCGAATCCATTCCACCCTCGTTCCTGCTGGCCCATTGACGATGTCATAGTCAAAATAGCGAGGTAGGACCCATCGTGCTGCACCCTGCACCGTACTATTGAACATTTCAGCCCGACAAGCTGCTCAAAGTTTTCACGGAAAGCGGCGGACACAGAGAGACAACATGCACAGCACCAAGCAAGACAACCCAATGAGAACTCACATACAAAGCAAGCACAACCGCATCTTTATCCAACATGCTACTGAAGTGTCAATCCGAATCATTCCAAGGATCATGGAATGGCGGCGGTGACGGTTCCCGCCACGCCCCATCCGGTACCGACGAGCCCACCGAGGACTCGATGTCTGCATTGGCGAGCATCGCGAGTCCGATGGATTGGACAGGAGGTCCAAGTCGTTGGTACCCTCGCGTTTGCCAGTCTCGGTACTCCCACACGTGATAGGACACATAGGAACTGGGCGTGGCTATAGGATCCATTGTGGTGCCTCCGGTGCTGTCTTCAGACCAGTACACTTGGAAGTGATATGATCTGCGCCACTCCCGAAACGTGGAAGCGTAAAGTGGGTCCGGAACTGGCGCCTCCTCAGGAACGGGCCTCCAAATGCCCGGAGAGTAAATTCGAACCCATTCCACTCCTCTATCGATCTGGTACTCGAAATACTGGGGGTTCATAGCAGCAATACGGGCTTGCACGACTGCTAAACCAATCGAACGTCTGCGGCAAGGACACACATGCATGGCCAACCGCACACATCCACTGAGGAGCAAGGCAACTTTTCAAACACAAGGTGAAACAGATCAACAAGGTCTGAAATGTCCGACACCTGGCTTTCACTGTCTTTGATGTCGCGCACACCTGCAATGATAGTGACCTGGTCGTCTACGAGCACAAGGGGAAAGACATTTCCGTCCATGGCGCAGGATGGCGTGACAGTAATGCTTGCATGTTGCCGATGGGGGTTGCGATGGACGGCCAGCACGTTTGGAATAAAACACTGTAAAGGGTCGTCGAGATCGCCGCGGCGCTGAAGCTGATGCCGTCCGAGATCGCTTGGACGAGCGCCCTGGACTGCGTGGTACTTCATCACGGGAAGGGTCAGTGCTGTAGATCGAGCGGCGTGTGCGCTGCGATTTCGAAGAGGTAGGGCAGGATTGTCCGCGAGGGGCTGAGATCGAAGGGCTGCGTACCGAGGGCATAAACTGTGGGTGTAGAATCACCGGTGGTGGTGGTGGTGGTGGAGGAGGAGGTGGAAGAAGCAATGGCAGACTTGGCGGGGGCGGAGGCGACGTAGTCAGCCGAATGGGTCTGTCGAGTAGAGCACCGGGTCCATGAAATTGCAACCACGTCGGCTGCGCTCCATGGGTCCAGGTAATGTACGTCTGTACAACTTGTTCTGACATGATTTGAGCAACTCCGGCAAGACAGCACTGCATGTCAACGACATCACACAACACGACAAGCAAGAATGAGTCACGTGCAAGCAAGCAAATATCATGTGGTCAACAACTCGAACCGGACACACCGCCGCCGCTCATCATTTGGTCCATCAATGGTCGCTGCTGCATTTGCCGGGCATGTTCCTAGCCGCGAGCCTCAAGTTGTTGATAGACCTTCCATGCCTGCTTGACTTCCTCAATCGGCTTCTGAAGAAACCGCGCAATGGTCTTATAGGTGGGCCTGGAATCCTTGTCTTTCTTCCGTCTCACCATTTCATCCAGCTCGCCCTGTGTCCATGCCGTGAAAGGTTCACGGTATGCATTGCGAAGTGCAATGGTAAATTCTTGTAGAAGTTCACGAGGACCATGAACCACCGTCGGCGACGGCCGGAACGACGAGGCACCTGGATGCGGATGTACCGAACCATCAGAATCCGAATCAGGCGTCGTGGGCGTCGTCTGTCCTGGCTCTCGTCCTCCGTGTGCCGCGAAAGGAGCAAGGGGACGAGGCGGTGGCAGTCGATCCAACACCGATTCGGGCCGAGTACCAGGATTGTGATCACTAGCATCACGATGCGCGGCTCGAGGCGGGGACAAAGCCGGTATGTACCAGGTAGATGACGTGTCCACCGGTCGAGCCCGAATGCGTGTGGGGGAACGAGATCGGTCAGAGGAAGCGAGCTCCGTGATGATGCGGGGCCGCAACCCATGTCTGGAGTTCCTTGGTGCTCTCGGGGTCACCACCGTGTCTGTCGGACGACCACGCTCCGTCATCAAGGCAAAGTTCAGTGTGTCCAGAGCGGTTGCAACTTGGGATGCAAGAACATTAAGCACAGCCACCAGGTTGTTCACAAACTCAGCTGACAACTGCATGGCAACCGATCAAACCAAAGGGTCAACTCACGCAAAGCTGCAAAGCGATAATGCTGCGGCATGACAGAGATACGGTGCATGGAAGCATGAACGAAGCAAACGCTGAGGTACTTTTGTCACTGTTGCTCCGTCACCGTTCATAAGACAGACCTGATGGTCTGCAAGCTGGCATGGCTTTGACCGCCGGTGGATACTTAGGTGTGTGAGCATGACGTCGGACCACTGGAACCGCATCAACAGGACGGTCTGGAAGCCGTCGATGATGGCTGCGGGATCGTCTCCGGTGCGGCTCTCGATGTCTAGATCTTCGCCTTCGTCTGTGCTCCCAGGAGGTGCTAACACTCGCCGTGCGCACGTGAGCAGGGTGCTCCGCACGGCTATCCGTGGTTGCCACAAGAGTGACTGGGGTTGCCATGTGGTCAGGCCTGACCGATGTTGCTGGCAAGTACGGTGGCGCCGTGGACGGCGGAGGCAGCGGCGGGGGGTGAACTTCCGGAATCGGTGGCGGTGGGGGCGGCTGTGGATGTCGCTGCTGGCCTTCAAGACGCTGCAGTCCAGCCAAAAGTAAACTGATCTGCGATGACATAGCGAGTAGCATGTGCCGACAATCGCGTAGCAGATCCCCATGATCCATCACAATCCCGGAAAGATAAGACAACCAGGGCCAAATCAACCCGTGATGACTAAAAGCGGCGACGGCAAGCATTCAGAAGGCAAACAACCAATCATGCAAGCAACACCGCAAAAGGAAATATCAGAGTCAACCATGAGCCACGGACAACTCAATGCGTTTTTCCGGAAGAGGAGCGTCATGATGTATATCACGAAAACAAAGCGCACACCACTTCGGGTCAGGAGCAACGCTATTGTAATGGCATGCCACCTTGGTTCACCAGAAGATGCCCATGTAGCTGGGGACTGCGATCGAAGATCTTAGTTTCCACCTGCCATCCTTGGCATGAATGCAGTCATAGTAGTGGGAGGCTGCTATGTCCGCGTACACGCCGCCGCGGGGTATAGTGCAATGCTGTTGTCGGAGACGAGCAGAGCCACCAATGCACACAGGGCGGTCCGTCCGGATTCCACCGAACTGCGCTGCAGATTGGATTGCCGCTTCCTGAGACTGGAGACTGCCTCTGCAGTAGAATCCCATCGGAGGCAACCAGACTTCGTTCCAGTTGGAGCATTCACGATTGGGGGAAGGGTGCTCTTGCCACTTCGAAGGTCGGATCAGTTCGTCATCACGTAGGATTTGCATGGCAGCCTGTATGTTGGTGTTGTGAGACCAGAAAAATGTGGACTGCGATTGAGTGCGCTGCTTGTCCGGCAACAATCGGCGTGGCACAAATGAGAAGATGATCCCAAAGAGGTTCTTCTGCGAGTTCTTTTTGTCCGCGGAGAAATGGTGAAACGTCCGCGTGGTTCTGCTGATATATGGCCACTTCTCCTCGCAAATGCCGAGCTGGACGATGAGTTGCTGCGGTAGAGACCGCCGAGAGATCTGGAAGTAGTCCGAGATGTCTTTGAGCACTTGCTCCGTCCAGCGTCCCGGAACTCCATGTGGCGGCTGAGCAAACGGAAACTCCGAAATGGACATGACCCGCTGTTCATCTTCTATGATGCTACGGCGGTGGGGCATGAGGCTCCGGTAGACAGACTCCCATGATTTCTTCAACAGCTCCGGTTCAGGGAATACCAAGGCAGCAATCGAAGGCAAGGTGTAGTAGAGGACGTCATTCACTTCGATGGCGATCTCCTCGATCCGACACCCAGTGCGTAGCTTGAAGCGATGAACCCCCAAATCAGGCACCTGCCGACGAACTGTGAGAGGCACCAGCGCGATGCGGTTCTCAGAAGGACTGGCATGAGCAGGGGGAAACGGAGGCGAACGTGGCCTCCTTTGATCACTCTGGGCGCGTCTGCCATCACTCCTCCATTCACCCCAATCTTCTTCCTCTTCCGAATGCCCTTGCGGGCCCGGTGTGAGCTGGATCCGCGGAATTCGTGACCGGGGGGAACGCGATCTGGGCTGCTCAGTGAGTGCTGGTACATCACGTGACGAGCCGTGGGATTGCACACTTTGCTGGTGTGCTATGCCGTGAGTCCGAATGAACATTTGGATCTCATTGCCGTTGATGAAGTTGGGGAGGTGCTCGAGCGTCACGCGGCTCGTAGTTTGTATTGATCCATCCGAACGCAGAGTGCTAGTAACCCTATATTCCGCCATAGTTCTGAGCCAGCTACATGCAAACAAAGCGCAATGCAACAACAGCAGTCCCAAGCATGCACAAGAGGAGACAAAAGGACAAGCTCACATGCAGATTTTGTCCCAAGTCGACGGCGAACATCCCGCAGAAGGTGAGATTCAAAACCTTTGGCCTCATAAAGGCGTTTGAGAGCGTCGAGCCCATGTTGTTGTTGAACCGCCGGTTGCGCACCGCGTATGATGAGCCACGAGCGAGAAGACCAAGAAGAATAAGTGAACATCCGATCATTGGCACTCCGAATTCCTTTGATTTGGGAGGGATGATCAGGTAGCTGTGGAGTGATAGTTCTGGATGAAGAATCACATCGGTAACCCAGAACTTTGTCATCATGTTGAACCTCAAGCATCACTGGCGGGCGATAGAATTCCAGGGAAAGAAAGTTCATGAGCACGGGTGAGTGTGGGGCTGAGTCTCGAAGGAGAATGAAACGATTGTCGACGTAGCGCTCATGCCAAATCACACCAATGTCGGGCATGCAAAACCGCAGAGAAATCATGGTTTGGTGCCAGAAGAAATCTTCAACCGTAGCAACCAAATTGCACAACGGTGGCGCGGCTGGTGATCCCATAGCGACTCCTCGTTCTTGGCGGAACAAGTATCCGTTGATCTCGAAGTGACTGTTGTCAATGACGAAGTCCAGAAGGTGCCGGAGATCTTGTTCACGAAAAATTCGAGGGATCTTGGTTTGTCGGCGCCACTTTCCTTTGAACATACGGCGTCGATGATCTGACTTGACTTCGTACACGGACCATTGCGAGGAACCGCGAAGGCCAACAACTTGATCATATCGATGGAGAAGCACTTGAAGCGCCTGATGGAATCGTTCCGTAGGAATGGACGTGAAGAAGCCTGACAAGTCTTGCGACACCAGGTGGATGTACTCATCAGGGTCTGCTTTTGACAGTGCTTCCCACAGCTGCTGGATAAGTTCTTGTACTGAGAGTTGACCTGCAATGTCGGGGAAGGCCGCCTTGGTGAGTTCAAATATGAGTGCACCAAAGACCGTGAGGAAGGGAGCTGCCCATGTGCGAAAGAATGAAATGATGGGTCGAGCTTTCTGCCAGTCCTTGGTCGGCTTTGGGAGGATGCGCGCTGTGGGCAACGGTGCTTGAAGTCGAAGTCCCCATGCGTATCGTTGACGTAGGAGAGAAGGTATCGTGGTTACCACTTCAGAGCGAAATGATGCTGCGGATTCGCGGCAAAGTGAGAAGACATCCCCCGTGCAGAATGTCTTACGCATCAATATGGCAAACAGGGACGGGCACATCACATGTGCGCGGGAGGGAAAATGATCCGCCGGGATAACTACCCACGAAGACAAAGAAGCCACAGTGCGTTGCAACGATGTCGATGACCAATAAGCCCGATCTTGAAGGTTGATCCGATGAGTGTCTATTAACTGAGTCACAATTGGCTGTAGATCTGAAAGCAGACCGGAACCATATACATGCCAGCGGCGAGCAAGTTTGCGAAGTTGTGTGGCGAAACGTTGATGCAATAAGTCGACATCACCGAAAAACTGATCCTTCATTGAGGCGGCCATGATTTCAATGTTAATGTCCGCATTGATGCGAGAAAACTCATCCACCATTACTGCGTGACCATGTGCACGGTGTAGATGGCTATCATCGATGTCCAAACAGCGACACGGAAAGGATGTGTCAGGCGCCCATTTGCGCTGCCATGTGCGATAGTTGTATATCTTGTCGCCCAATGTGGCGCTGCGAGTTTCCACAACCCGGATCTTTGGAATGAAAAGAGACGGGAACAGATCCCGATGAGAAGCAATCCAGCTTTGTAACCATGTGCCCAGTAGAGCTTTCCAATTCTGGACATGCAGGGGTGGCAAGAGTAGCTGCGTTAAAGTGGTAGGTGGTTGTAGCCGTCGTTTGCGCAGTACCTGGGCGAGGAGCTTCTGGGCCTTGGAGCGGAAGGGCTCGTTGACAAAGACTGCGAGCCGCAATAAGTAGTACAACTGAGTGGGAGGGAAAGCGGCTGACAGTAGGTCACGCATGACTTGGAACGACGCTCCTGTATTCGATCCCAGCTGATAGAGGAGCGAGTAGTGAGCTTGAATGTCATCCAGGGTGTCAGGTCGTAGTTTCCGTTGGAGATCCGGATGTAGTCGTCGTCGAAAGCGCTTGTGCAAGCCGAGGGAAGTGGGAGACGACAACGAGTGGCGTCGAAAATCTACAAGATGTTCCCGGAAGCCCACCTTGCGCAAGATTCTGTGTACCCACGGCGCATTCAAATGCGGGCGTAGCAGGTATTGCCATTTGCTTTCTTGAGCCCACACCGAGGAAACTGGAAGTTTGATTTCCACTGGTACAGCACAGAAGAGCCAGTAATTATTGGACCGTTTCCAGTAGTGAAGCGCCGGTTCAAAGAAGGCATGCCGTCCACGAATTAGTTGTAGAAATTTGCGACTGCGCGAGTGTTCACGCCGTAGAACATCCTGATCAGTCGCCCCAACATAGTACGGTGTGTGCCATGGGGAAAGTCGAATGTAGACGCATGGTTGTTGGTGATGACCTGGATCATGTATGAAGTCGTAGAGGTCAGGAAATCGTGCCCGCAATGAGCGTAGATGTCGCGTGTCAGCAAAAGTTGAGTGCATGATTTCACACAAGAGAGAAGTCTTGTAGAAGTGAAGGACTTCGAAGAACGGCGGGAAGTAGCCGTGATCCTGCGAAATGAGACGTTGTAAGAAACTGATCAATAAATATGCAGCGCACCGACATCTGTGAATTTCGTACCTGTTGGCCACGGTGTGCTGAGAGCTGGACATAGCGCAATTCGGAATCTGGAGGGCGATCCGGACCACAACTAAGACCTCGATGATGAGACCCAGCCACGGCAATTGTGTGATGGATTCGTACTCCTCAATTGGAATCGACGGTGGTGGTAGTCCAGGGAAGCAGTAATGCCAGCACGTCGAGAATATGGTCAACGAGTGCAGAAGGTCTTCCAGCGACTGCCATTGTGCAACATCATCATAGATTCCGCAGTGGCGAAGTTCATCCAACATGGTGAGATGCAACCAACGGAATCTACCACAAGGCGGCGACATGAATACAAGCATCACAGACAATCACACAAGAGGCAATGCAAGAACAAGCAAGTACAAGATCAATCATGTGCAACGCAAACACTTGACGGACGAGTTTTCACCTGGACTCATCCGTGACATTGTTGCCGCTCCGGGCTCATATGAGAACGAAGGTCGTCATGATGCCTTCTCATCCACAGAGCAGGCGAGCGGTCACGATGAGGTGACTCAATGCCTTCTCAGTGAGTTTGGTAAGGTACCCGGGTTCAAGACCCCATGATGCTGCCATTGCACCGAGTGTGGGCGCATCGCCCTTCGGCATGCGTTGCCTGGCCTGAAGAAGCTGCGTCGCCATAGAATCTAATGACTTGTTGCCGTTGAGCCGGGACGGGTGATTGGCCCACTTAACCAGCGATGCCAAAGTGGTTGTTGTGGGTGCTTGCTTGAGGAAAAGGCGAGGTTGGTCACTGGTCCATGTGTAGTACTTGACAACTTCATCCGGCGTGCTGTGCATGGTGAGCAATTGTGACGCCGCCGGTTTGGACGGTGGTGACGACACTCCGTGAAGAGACTGCATGATCCGAGGTTGCACCACGCTATCAAACGACTTGCCATCCAGGGCGGCAGCGCTGGCTGTGGGAAGGGAGCTGGCAGGTGAAGAGGATGGTGTGTGGTTGACCGGTGGCGGTGTAACCAACTCTGCATCATCTTTCTGGTTTGTCATCGTGGGCGAGGTCGATGCGCGAAGTGATGCAGAATACTGAGCTTGGAGAAGTTCATGTGCACGATTCAAATCATTGAACTTCTTGACCATGTCATCGGTCTGGGCGGCAGGTGCGAGAGAGGTGTGATGTTGTTGAAGAAATTGAAGTACCAGGTTGGCCAAATGGTCGTGGACCTTGATGCGCTGATTGAAGTCATCAATGTTGAGACCCAGCGTGTTGGCAAGGTCCTTTTCCAGGGTGAGCAGGTTGAGTGACTGCGATCTTCGTAGTAATTTGGAGCAGGTACTCCAAAGTAAGGCCTCAGTGCGGGTGCGAAAGCCTTCCCACGTCACGAATCGGCCGTGTGCAAACGGCCTGAGTAGCCAGTTGGTGAGGCCCCCGTGGATAACCTGAACCAGGCGTACGTCCCTAATATCCATGCCTGACATGTCGCGAAGGTTGCCATGTGGAGTGTTGGCAACAGTCATGGGCAGGCTGAAGTTGTAGAGTTGGTTGACATCAAACATGCCGTCTCCAGGTGTCCAGTCAGGCGAGGGAGTAAGCCAGGCTTTCTGAGGACGAACCGGTAGAGCTGCAGGAGGTCCAGGTGAAGGTGTGGGTTGGGAAGTAGTGATCGGTGGTGGCATCACTGGTGGCATGAACTTGGATGGCGTGGGATCAGGAGGAATCGGCATCATGTAGTTGATCGCCGGGTATTGGAATTGCTGTGTGGGATTGTGAGTCGATTGAAAATTGGTAGGCACCATCGGAAAGTTGTTAGCAGCGTTGTAGCCGGAGTTGTGTTGCCATGAAACCAAGTTGTTCCAATCCATGTTCTCCGAGGCCTGGTTGTCATTGTGCTCACGTCGGCGTGCTTTGTGAGCTTGAGGGGACGGACTCCGATCACGTCTGCGTCGAGTCCTGGATCTATCACGATCATCACGCCGAGACATGGTGACGCAACTGAATCCGAATTTGCGCACTTCCACCTTGAGAGCATCAGACCCGACAACATGCAAAGCAATGGAAATGCAAGTTCGCGGCCCTCAACTGCAATGGTCGAGCGAAATGTACAAGGCAAAGCAAATACAAGTCAGCAATCGACAACCGCAGTGATACGAACAACAAGTTCAACCAATAATCAAAGTATGCAATGAAAATCGTCAGCTACCAACTGTGGTGAGACGTCGCTATGATCTGACGGCTTTCTTCCCTTTAGTGAAACCTCGTTCCTGGTTAAATGTGAAATTCCGCTGTTCTATGATACGCACGTTGAGGTCAAATTTTCCGACAGAGCCGGCCCGGGGTCACACAATGGGTACACCCGAGGATTCCCCACGAATGGGGTGTACACACTTAAACTCCAGATGGAGAGTGCTAATCTTTCGAGTACAACTGATGAGTCTCGAGTACAACTGATGAGTCTCGAGTGGGTGGGATTCGGCTTGCAATACACTTGGTTTCACTCTAGTGTCGAAAACGTTACCCGAAAGAACAAGAAGCACAAACAGCGCCGCAACCAAGGGGGCCAAAAGGACGTTGCATCACGGCAGGTACGTCAGTCCAGCGTCCTGGACTGATTTCACGATCCAATGGTGCGGTCTTCGTTGGGCGATGCACACCAAAGGAACCATCGCCCCCTGCCCCTGCTGCTACGGAAACTGTTGTGGTGGCAGGGTTTTCTGCCACTCCGCACACACACACACACAGACACAGACACAGACACAGACACAGACACAGACACAGACACAGACACAGACACAGACACAGACACAGACACAGACACAGACACAGACACACAGACACACAGACACACAGACACACAGACACACAGACACACAGACACACAGACACACAGACACACAGACACACAGACACACAGACACACAGACACACAGACACACAGACACACAGACACACAGACACACAGACACACAGACACACAGACACACAGACACACAGACACACAGACACACAGACACACAGACACACAGACACACAGACACACAGACACACACAGACACACAGACACACAGACACACAGACACACAGACACACAGACACACAGAACACAGACACACAGACACACAGACAACAGACACACGACACACAGACACACAGACACACAGACACACAGACACACAGGACACACAGACACACAGACACAGACAAGACACACAGACACACAGACACACAGACACACAGACACACAGACAGACACACGACACACAGACACAAGACACACACACCAGACACACAGACACACAGACACACAGACACAGACACACACACAGACACACAGACACACAGACACACAGACACACAGACACACAGACACACAGACACACAGACACACAGACACAGACAGACACAGACACAGACACACAGACACACAGACACACAGACACACAGACACACAGACACACAGACACACAGACACACAGACACACAGACACACAGAGACACAGAGACACAGAGACACAGAGACACAGAGACACAGAGACACAGAGAAACAGAGACACAGAGACACAGAGACACAGAGACACAGAGACACAGAGACACAGAGACACTGAGACACAGAGACACTGAGACACTGAGACACAGAGACACAGAGACACAGAGACACAGAGACACAGAGACACAGAGACACAGAGACACAGAGACACAGAGACACAGAGACACAGAGACACAGAGACACAGAGACACAGAGACACAGAGACACAGAGACACAGAGACACAGAGACACACAGACACACAGACACACAGACACACAGACACAACGACACACAGACACACAGACACACAGACACACAGACACACAGACACACAGACACACAGACACACAGACACACAGACACACAGACACACAGACACCACAGACACCACAGACACCACAGACACCACAGACACCACAGACACCACAGACACCGCAGACACCGCAGACACCACAGACACCACAGACACCACAGACACCACAGACACCACAGACACCACAGACACCACAGACACCACAGACACCACAGACACCACAGACACCGCAGACACCGCAGACACCGCAGACACCGCAGACACCGCAGACACCGCAGACACCGCAGACACCGCAGACACCGCAGACACCACAGACACCACAGACACCACAGACACCACAGACACCACAGACACCACAGACACCACAGACACCACAGACACCACAGACACCACAGACACCACAGACACCACAGACACCACAGACACCACAGACACCTCAGACACCACAGACACCACAGACACCACAGACACCACAGACACCACAGACACCACAGACACCACAGACACCACAGACACCACAGACACCACAGACACCACAGACACCACAGACACCACAGACACCACAGACACCACAGACACCACAGACACCACAGACACCACAGACACCACAGACTCCACAGACACCACAGACACCACAGACACCACAGACACCACAGACACCACAGACACTTCGACCTCTGTATATCTATCTGAGGTACTGGCAATACTCACGTGCTTGCGGGATGTAAGAGTCGCGCACATTGTGTTGGACAATCACGAAGCCCGGTAAAACAATAAGGCGCAAAAAAACGATAAGGTTGAACATACATCTAATGTGTAAAACGATAAACTTTGACGCAAAACCGATAAGAAAACACATGTGCAGCCCATTTCAATTGAGGTTTTGCCGTGGCCTCACGCTTGGCGGAACGACACTTGTTTCTGCCATTTCATCGAACGCCTGCAGATCAATGAAACGCTGACGCTTCGCACCTGAACTTCTTGGATGATAAATAAACGTGCCTAGATAGTCTAATCACATTTGCACATGCATAAGTGATTCCGCTTGGCCTTTGCCCCAATGCTGTTCTCATTTGCATCATCATCTTAGAAATGCCGAGGTTACCCTTTTTTTTCTCGAAAGGACTTGCATGGAACCTGAGAATTGAAAAAGACCAGCTTCAAAAGGAATGGCAACCACACAGTGGTGGACTTGTGATTCAGATTTCCTCCGTCGGTTTCGTGGGATGGATTGGACATCCCCGAGTTGTTTCAGTGGACGCGCAAGAGGTAAGCCGCCTGCAGAAGCGGCACACAATTGGCCCTGAGTTGCAGACACGTAGTCGTGACGAACCTCCAAAGATATTGACTGGGCGGATGGTAATCACTTCCCTGAAAAGAAGGCACTCCAGAACAACGGTTGTCCTTTTCCCAACATGTAGTAGTGCATCTAGGATCTGCAAACTTTAAAGAAGGAACCCCCAAAACTTGCCCCCCCCCCCAAAACGAAAATACACAGGCCGGTGGTTTCTCTCACTTCACTGCCAGAGACGCTTGTCCATTGGAACGGCACCAGGAGCGTCCGAGGTACTTTGGCCCCGAGGGGGAGCAGCCAAAGAGGTGCCTCCATTCCCCCCAGCGCACTTCGGACGTGCGCGCCAAGCGGAACGAGGTGTGTGATGGGTGGAAGGTTGAGGGGTGAAAGCTACAAGCAGGCAAGCAGGTGTTGGTCGACTCAAGCGCTGTTTTTGTTTATACAGTTTGTTTAGGGCTGATTGAGGCTGGATTGAGGATGGACACCGTTTTGCCAGTGTCGCAGTGTGTCAAAACTAGATGAAACCTTGAAGAAACCAGACTGACACCAGGCAATTCTGAGAAAAGGACACGATGGAAAGGAACACTATTCTGGTTGCAAAAGGGAACCAGCTTGACACTAAACGGTTCTGAGAAAGAGGCCTCTTGTTGCCACATCGAGGGCCTTCCTGGTGACATGAAGAAACCCATTGCGGGGAAGCAGTTGTTCTTTGGTTCGACCTTCAACAACACCTCTTGCACAAAACCGCATGTAGAAAAACACGGTCATCAACTTCTTGACGGGGTGCCAAAGTGAAGAAACAAGCTTGGGGCACCTGGACCTTCGGTTGGGCAGCGTCAGGGCTCCCAACCGTGGCTTTTGTTTGAGATGCCGAAAAAGGCCCAGTAAAGCTTCCCACCAAGCGACTCGCTTTTCGTGCAAGCCTCGCCGCTTTGGTGAACTCGGCCGGTTCTCGTGGGCCCTTTTTGTCTTGCAAGATATTTTCTTGCATCTCATGTGTCATCTCTTTGATCACCTTTCATCCCAAGAAAGTGTTTAAAGTAGCGATCGAGTTTTTTTGTTTTTTCGTGGGCCCTTTTAGTCTCAGCTCGGATCCCGCAGCTCGGCTCGAAGCTTCGAGATTCCGGACTGCGCTCCAAAGTTCGTTTTGGGGGGGAAAGGCCCTCGACTCCCAGGCGCGGCCGCTTGGGTCTCCGAGTGTGTCTTCATTTGGGGCTGCCTGAATCGGATTGACCTCTGGAAAAGGAAGGTTTCCCTTTGTTTTTTTCTTTTCTAAAACCACTCTGAAAAGGCCCCAACACCAGAAAAGAGAAAACCATTTGCTGGCCGTGACTGGTCCTGGGCAACGGGTCGGCCTTGTGGACGATGTGGCTCAATCTTGCCTCTCCGCGGGTTTGTCAGCCAACAAAAGGTAGGATATGTATATATACTCCCGAATTTCGGCAGGGCTCCTTAAAAGATACATTTTGCCTATTTGAAACATAAGATGGCTTTTTCAACCAAAATAAAGGGAAACCACCATTTACAAGGCAATGTTCGGGTGTACAATGTAAGGATCCCTGTTCGGGTGGTGAAAGAAGCCACAGTTGCAAGACGACTTCATTTCGGGCCCCCCAACATCTTTATGAAGGCACATCTTGCCTGTCTCAGAATGGCTGATTGCATGCTTCAAGCTGGCCTCGGGTCCTGCATGAACCGGCATGTTTTTGCACGGAAGGCCCGGTGAACGGATCGGGCGCGGAAGTTGTCCACAAAAAAATACGGATAGCAAACGTTCAGATGTACTTTTGTGTTTTTTTGTTTTAACAGATTGAATGGGTGGTGTTCCTTTTGGTTTCGCTTTACAACCACAACAACAAAGGGGTACCAGTACCAACTCTGGAAAAAGACTCCCCCAGATCTGCGAAAAGGGAGCCAACACGCATGCTGCTCACCAGTCAACTCGTCGGAACATGTGAACGTGCAGGATCTGAGCTTGGGCGCGCTGTGAATGCGAACCTCGGATCTAAACCCGTCCTATCCAACGCGGGGGTGTTCCCTCAAGTGGTTTGCGTCCCCACTAAACCTTGTCCTTGAGCCCCGATCAAAATCAACCAGGGGTCTAGGGTCGACATGATATGTGTTCTTTCCAAGGGACTTCCTTGTAGCTCTTCAAACCTGTCAGACTGTTAGTCCAAACAACCAGCCTCCAACTAACTTCCAATGACTGCTTTTTCTTGAAGCCGGACATTCCTTTCTTGGAGAGGGAGTCTTCGGGTGCTGGAAAGGGCGCCTTGCTTTCCTATCCAAATGACTGGAAATCACCCCAACGCCCAGGCAGATGTCTGACGTGGTAGACCTCCTGGAGGAGGGGTGAAGTCCTTGAGGTGTGGGAAGGATCCCTGGGTGAAAAGGTCCTCTTGGGAGTTCAACGAAATACCCTGGGTCAAACCAAGCCAGAAATTCAGCCCTGTCCCATGCCATTCCATGCCTTCGGTCCGTAACCCGACCCGGTTGCTACATCGACAAGCCGAGTGCCCAGTTCCCAGTGCTCTCCGAGGGTTTGGTACGGAGATTGCGGTGAAACAGGTCGCCAACAGGACCCAACGTTTCGGGGGCCTTAGGGTGAGCCTTATTCTTGGTGCAATTAGGCAAACGACTGTCGTTACGTTTGTTTTTCTTTTACAGAGAGTCCTTCGTAGATTGGTGAAAGGCCCCCAAATCCACGCTCAAGCCCGGCAGTCAAGTCAAGTAAACATTGGGCTGAAGCTTGCACATCAAAGTCGCCAGAGCCCACATAGTGAGCTCATTGAAGCTCTGACCTTCTGCCCTGATCGGGTGGAACCAAGCCACCTTGTCACCTTGTTGACCACGCACATAGTGTGTCATGAGTGAGTGTGTCATGAGTGAGGCAAGCCGAATTCTGAAGCTTGAGCTTGCTCTCCAGCTTTTGAAATCCGCAGTCTTTGGCGCAACCTGTGCCTCGACGAGCTCTGAAGCTAGGCAACACCTTGTTGCCTGTGTGCAAACTGGTTTCGCAACAGCAACGAATGTCGTGTGGGCCCGAAACGTCCCAGGTTCCCTATGGGTTGTCCACAGAAGTTGTTCTCTTCGATGACATCAAGTTAGGCTGACTGGGCCCCGAGAAGCAAGTGAATGGCCGTTGGACGGACTGCGAGCTCAGGGAGTTCCAGTTAAACGAAAGAGGACCTTGGCACGAACAAACCCCCTTTTGAGGTAGGAAGGCCGCATGCATCACATTCCATCATGGCGCTAGATACAAATGGTTTGACAAATAGATAAGTAAATATATAGAGAAATAAACAAGTGAATATGTAGATAAATATAGAAAATAGGTAAGCAAATAGATAGACGTAAGCAAATATATAAACACAACAGTTATTACATAGACATACAAGTAAATAAATCACACATAATCCACCAGATATGTACATGTATATATATATATATATATATATATACAGAGTTCAATGTACAATCACACAACATTAAATCTCATATCGCTGGGCCGCAAATTATCCCCATGAGGACTCCCCTGCGCCGTCTCCGCCGGAAGCGCCACTTCCGCCCACAGAGGCGCAGCTGCAGCAGGCGCGCCGAAAATCCGATGCTGGCCGCAGATTTTGGGCGGCCCGTGGTTTTTTTGGGGTTCCCGGGGACATCATGCTTCTAGGGGTTCAACCATCCTTCTTGGCAAAAACCAGCTGTTTTCCCAGGGTTTCTGGTAGTTTTCTGGAAAGAAGGATCCCTGGAAAGAATGGGGAAGCTACCCTTAGAATGTTCCCGGGGGGGGCGGTGGGGGGGTAGAGGTGACAGTGCAGAAATTCTTACTTGGATGTTTGTTGCCAAGTTAGTGAATTTTGGTTGGTAACCTAGGCTACTCATTCATAAGTACGCCATTCAGTAGGGTGAACCTTGTCGAACGGGGGGTACCCCAAGTGGCGAACCACCTTCCTAACATGGCCGAACATCCAAAAAACGGCCCCGATATACGGTAAGTTTGAAAGAGCAACCAAAAGCATGTTTGGGGATTTGCATCCAGAAAGCAACACTCATAACTGTTGTGGATGGACGACATCCGCACCAGTCAAAAGATAGATGAAATCCGATTTAAAGAGTGGGATACCTACCAGCTGGTGCCTAGTGGATTTGTCCATCCCGGTAGTTTGCTTACTTGATGAACCAGATCCGGTCATTATTTAGGTGTTTATGATGGTTTTTGCTCATATTGTTTGTACTTGGGTGTTCGGCCAACTTACAAAGTTGCTGGAAACCTCGGTTATAAGTCCCCCTAAGTGGGGTTAGCCTTGTCGAGTGGCGAATCTTTTACTAACCTGGCCGAACATCCAAGTATTACCTGATGAAAAAAGTGCCGGGTGGTCCATAGATCAAGAGATTGATGTAGTTGATCTATTTCATATCTACATGTGCATTATATATATATATGTCCATATCTCTGAGATCCACATATATATATATATATCCATATCTGTTCCCTCTGGCTTTTGGCAGCACTCCCGACGGCGCATGTTCGAAGTTATGGGTCGAAGCCAGGTGATCAAGTCTCTGCTCCTCGGCAAAGACCTGAGCACCATCTCGCTGAAGGCATGGCATGCGCATCGCATCGAGCGAGGGATTCGTCGGCTTGGATGAAAACATCGCATTGTCGCACTTAGTCACCTAGTTTTGTGGAAGTTCTCAAAATGGTCCCTTAAAGTGGTTGATTTTGTTTGGCTTCCCTACCTCTTTGCCTTTTTTGTGCTTTGCTTCATTGCCTCTTGCAAGTTTGCGACGTAGTTTGGGTAGTTGACACCAGGACATACGGATGTCAAAAGGTAGCCCCTGACTTCAAGTGGACGGGACGGTTGATCCTCTTAAGTCTTGCAAGCAGATCAAATTTCTACCGGTGGTCCAACCGAAAGAGCCAACCTGGTTCTTAGCATGCCCCGCAATCGGCACTTCCCACCAGAGTAGCTGCTGATCTTTGACCCCCGTGCAACAAAACAATTACCACTCATGGATTTTGCGAGGGATAAAGAGTCTCAAAGCAATGGGTCCAATTTCAAGCATTTCATGTTTGTTTTCAAGAGTCGTAGTCATGAGGGACAATAGTCGATGCGATTTGTACAGCATAAGTTAAGAAGCAAATCTGCTGGTGCCACAGACTGCGCCACTCGCCGATTTGTGGACTCGTCACAAAAGCGCTCAGGCGCTGCGCCTGGACGTGGAGAAGAGCCCGGAGCCCCGGGCCTGCGGTTGAAGGCACGCCTCCCATGAGACAAACCCCAAATATCCCATGACAGACCTCCGGCGCCCTCTTTGTCGGGCGCGGATTGTACGTCAGGTGCGGCAAGTAGCAGTCGGCGGCCTTTGCCTCACTCACGAATCGGCGGGATCTGAGCTTGACTCGAACTTGACTCGAAGCTATTCACAAGACTTGCTCCTCCAGAGTCGCGGTTTGTGGATGGGGTTTTCGGGCCACTTTCTGATTCTGTACCGAGGGAATCCCCTTCAAAGTGATCAAGTGGCCATCTGGGCACAAGTCAAGGTGACGGACCGTGCCAGCTTTGCTTTAGCCAAGAGTTTTCCACTCGGGACACATGTCCGGCGGAATCTGAGGTGCCGGGGTAAACAGTGGTTTCCGAATCGGAGCTTGGCAAGTGAGCCACGATCAAAACCGATTCGGGTAGATGAAGTTTAATAAGGCATAACCCCAACAATAAGTGGGTGCCATCGCCGCCTTTCCAATTCCTTACACGAAAACCGATCGGTTTTGAAGACTTAAGTGTGTTTGTCATTTTTTGGAGATTGGACCCCCGAAAATGGCTTCGGCTGTCCTTTGCTTGCTGGTGCTCAGCAGGGAATGAGGGAATGGCCCCTATAAACCATTTTTCGTGGTGTCCTTTCGCCGAGCCGGTTCATTCCATTTCTCATTCCCCCACGGAAAACCCCCCGAAAAGATGGTATGGAGTAGCGCGATGCTTCTCGGACAGTATAAGACCTGGTCGGGCCACTAAAGTTGGGGCGGTCCAGATGTCCAGATCCTCCCAGGTACCACCGGGACCACAACAAGTCCAGCTAAACGGCCCGGAAAGTGGGTTGCTCGTGGCCTTGGGCCGGCAGATTTGTCCGGCCGGATCGAGGCCTGCAGCTGCCCGCCGGGGGCCTGGACGCGCGGAAGCAGGAGATCCGGCAGCTGGCGCAGGACCTGGCCCGGAGCCCAGGTCTCCGTCGAGTCCGCGGAGATGCGCGGATCCCGCGGGATCCCGCGGATCTTGGCATAAACGTCCAGTGGCCGGATTTTGCTTGGTATGAGTTTCACTCATCATGTTTTCTCCGTTGGGTTTCAACCGGACTCAATTGCGACATGTGGGCGTGTTTGTTGAAGTGTTTATCTTCTTGTCCAGGGGACAAAACGGCAAATGGAAGATTTGGTTGGACGTGACACCCCAAGTGCCCCAAACTGGAACTTACCCCTTTGGCCTCCTTTGGCTCTGACCGCCGAGTTTTGGGCACCTGCCTGGGCGCCTGAAGGGACGTCCAGATTTTTAAATTCCATTCCGAATCCGGTGTTTCCGTGTTTGGTAAGACTGGGCCGTCACTGTTGTTCGCAGGTTGTTGGATTTTTAGGGTTTTTGGTTCTGTTCATGTTTAGAAGGGGGCTGCAAAAAGCGAAGTTTTTGCTACCCTACCAAGGGTTGGAAAGTGGGTGAATGGAACTTGACTGGCCTTGGGTTCATCTTACGACCAAATGACCCGTGGAATTTCATTTATGGTGCTTTGCCAGAAAGGGGTGACATGTCGTGGGGAAGGAAGTTTTCGTGTACAGTGCACAGCCTGTTCCAGTGGAAGGGACATCAACCCCTGGAATTTGTCATTGGCAGGATCTTCAAACAACAAACCCACCTAGAATGGCCGATCAACTAAGGAAGAATCAATGCAGGTAGGCTTGGGCTGCCACACGCCACTCACCATGAGCCAAGGGAGTCTACGGCGGCAGCATTATCAGCGGCCAAGCAACCATCTAATCAACCAATCTACCAACCAACCAAGCAAGCAAGCGGCCAAGAGACAAGTCTAAGTCGGGGCCGGCATGCATCACCCACGCGTGTCGTTTCTTTGAGGGTGCCCGTAGGATCTGTTGTTGGATTCAAAAGGAAACCAAAGGGAACACCCATTTCGGCCCCGGCGGGGGGGGGGTCCTATTTCTCCTCCTGCGGGGTGCAGCCCGAGGTCCTGGAGGCGCAAAATGCGCCGCAGCAGGCGAATGGCTCGCTCGTCTTTTGTCCTGGAATTCCGGGCCCCAGGACCCAAAGTAAACCGTAAAGTTCGTTGCGCTAACGTGAAGCAATCCACCTGGAACTCAAAAGGGTACCCCTCAAAAACCCCACATGGAGGTTTTGGGTTCCGTGTCAACACCTCCATGGCTCGGGCCGTTCGCGAACGTGAAGAAATCAAAATCAACCTGGGGGATCAGTTGAGCCTATGAAAGTCGGGCGTGAGTCCCATGCCTGGCATGAACTCCTTGAGCCGACGGTTCCAGCCTTTGCTCAACGACACAACGCAGACTCCCTGCCAGCGTCTGCCTATTTCATGAACCAGGGTTGTTGTAGTATCTTTCTGGGTTCTCATCACTGGAACATCGACAGGAGTTTATCTGGATATTGTGCAGATATCCTGTAGATTGTCCTGCGTTCTTGAGTTCTATTTGGATTTGATTCCTCCTGTCTTCAATTGATTGACACCAAGAGCGGGGGATCCAGAGGCAACTTTAGAGGGAGTTGGAACATGTTCGTTGTTCATTCAGATTTTGGCAGGTTTGGGGGTGTCATGCGAGACAACATTCCAGAGATGTGGGGTGTGGTTTCGATGTCTTTGATGGCGCCCTTAGGGTTTGTTTTTAAAGGCAAAAGGGAAGCCACCTGGAGGCTGAGGGACAGTGCCAACCACAAAGCTGTGCGGATCTCCGCGGCGTCAATTCTTTGCTCTGGTTTTTGCCAGGTCTTGGAGGCTCACCTTCGGGGTGTTTTCGTTCTGGTGGCTTTCCGTTTGGGGGCAGGGGCTGGTTGTTACACACGTCGCGCAGCCTTAATGCGCAAACGTTGCCATGCAAAGAACCTTGGCTTGGTCCTTGGTGAATCAGTTGAGGGGTTTGGGGAAGGAACCCTTTAATACCCTACATATCAACCAAAGGGGTCGGTTCTCAGGCATTTCAGGGAGTGAGGCAATTCACTCCATCGAGCTGGTGGTCGAAAGGGAACCATCTTGGGGGGACCGATTCGTGTGTTTTTTGTCGGAACTTTCCAAAATTCGCTTCGGTTTTCCTGAAACCCCAGGCCAACATCAAAAAAACCGGAGCCGCGCCCATTTCGAGCAGCCATTTGACTTGACGCGCATCAACTCACCCGAGCGCCGGCAGGAGCCGGCGGAGCCCGCGGCCAAGAAGCGAAGGACCTTGGCCCAGGCGGGGGAACCGGAGCGTACCATGCACGACATCCACAAAGGCATTGGATGAGTACAGAAGTTTGGGCCGTTTTTGTGGTCAAAGAAGCTTAGGTGATTTCCTCAACTCCATGCGTCCCCAGAAATCGGAGCCGCCCCATGCATCCCCGAAACCCTTCTCGCGTGCGTCCCCGGAAGCCCTGCTCGGAACTGCCCCGTGAATTCGTGGGGACTCTCCTCAACCGCCCTGTGCGCGCCCGGATTTTTGTTTGAGGAACCCCTTTCCTCGGCCTTGGAGCCGGCCCGTGCCGTCTGGATCCCTCCGAGGAAATGCGCAGGGCTCGCCCCAGGCTCAGCGTGACCGCCGCGCCCTTCGAGCGCTTCGGCTTTGACGTTACGTCAGACGCCAGTGACGCCATGACGGTGCCGGAAGAGCTCAACCTCGAGCTGGAGACGCTGTATGGATTCCACTGGTTTCAGTTGAAACCCCTGAAACATGTTTTTCATCAAGGTGGTTTCAATGAGTATGGACCAAACATGGGCCAGAATCAAACATATGGGCAGCGGATGTCGCGGCGAGGTTCAGATCGAGTTGACCACTTTTTGGGGCCAAACAAAATCAAGCAGCTTTGCTCCTTCTAAAATGAACAGTTATTTGCAGAGGTGTCGCCTCAAAATCGACCAGCCAGAACGAATGAGTTTCCTTGCTGTCAACGTAGGTTTTCCTTGCTTCCCTCCAGCAAAAGGGCATCAACCTGTCCCTCTGGGAAGGCACTAGCCGACTGAACTTTTGGTGGTTACATGTTTAGGGCTTGTGCTTTTGTTTCCTTGTGGCCCACGTGGGACACAGTCGATTTTTCTGCTGCTTGGTGGCTCTGGAATCATTTCTAGATCGTCTTCAGGGGCCTCCGAGAAGGGGCCAGTTTATCCAAAAAAAGGAGACAGGTGGGGGGGGGGGGGTCGGACAGTCGGACAGCAAGGGGTTCCGAGCTGGGAGTCTCGCACTATTGCCTACTGCAACATCGCGTTCGTCTTGCAGCGTTTCTTCCTCAATGCTTGCGCTATTTCGCCTTCCGAACATGTTCATGTTTCCGCAGCTGTCCTGGGTGTTGGTGCAAGTGGCATCAAACCAAAGTCATTTTGGGGGTCCACTTTTCTTGAGGGTAGGAAGGGTTGGTTTCAACCTTTTCAATGTCGCTGGGTTTGGGCACTGCTAAATTGGGTTGGTTGGTGTCCTGGTTTCGAAACCTGTTGAAGTTGGGTAGAGCCCTTTTTAACTCAAGGTTCTGATCAAGACGTGCGGTGGGATTCACGTGAAAGTGACGTCCTCAAGATTAGCCTCGAATTAACTGATCCTGCAGCTTCAAACGACTAGAAAAAAGTAGGTGTTTTGGTCATTGTATTGCTTTTGCCTGTTTCGTATCGGTTTTTTACCGCAAAACGACTAAGACGCCTAGAAATTTGAATTATTGGGTGTTTCCTTCTTGCACAGGGCTTTCTCTCTCATTCAGCTTGATATTGCCCACTACACCAGATGTTCGAATCTTCAGAAACTTCTAAACACTTCGAATCCTTCCCTCCATCAACACCCTTCAATCCTAGCTGTGCGGGGGAGTGGTGCGCTCTAAACATGCTTCGAGTGAGAAACGCACTTTGTTCGTACCACTTTTGGCCGCAAAGCGAGCGCAAAAACCCGCAAAACGCCCGCAAAAACCCGCAAACAAGCGCAAATCCCAAAAAGTGGGTCAATTGGGGTTGTTTCATGCACTGCCCGCTCAAAAGCATGCCCTGATTGGGCACCGATGTAGGGTCATGCTTGCAACGGGAAATGCAAGCACCGAGAAAGGAAACTATATTGATATGTACTAGTTTTCCAGCGGTTCGCACTAGAACCCCCAGTTTTTCTCCAATCGTACCCATTACCCAAAACACCCAGAAATTTCTGGGTGTTTGAATCTCCAGGATGCTTTAAAATGGAAACGAGCCACCCCCACAAGTTCTTCTCAGAATCTCTCGAAAATCTCATGCCGAGCTAAGGTTCTAAAACAGGGAGGGACATAGAGGGACCAAGTGTTCCTCTCCGACCGCATCTGCTCTTCCGGCGTTGTCTGCCGGAACTCCGTAGGCGCCGGATGCTGCCCCGGCATCCCCGGTGAAGACCAAGGCGCCCAAGCGCAAGGCAGGTGGACGTCTCAGGTGTCCATCGGCGTTGTTATTGGTTGGGTAGACCAGTTGTTTTTAGCGGCAAACAAGAAGTTTGGACATTTTTGGCCAGTCCACTCAGGAAGGGGGCAGAACAAAAGGTTAAAAGGTCGGCTTTGGACAAGTGAGCTCATTGTTGTCTTGAAACACCATGGAACAACTATACCAAGAGATCAAACCACAAGGAATCAAGTCGGAAGGTGCCAATTCTGAGTCTTTGATTGTCAAGGCCTGTTTTGCTGTGTTCTGCTTCGTCACTTGTAGACCCCAAAACAAAATCTGCAGGGATTGTCCTAGCTTCCTGAATCAGATTGCAACCACGCCGTGCGGTTGTCAGAGCTTCAGCTGGTGCATGGAAACCTCCTGACTACAACGTGTGCATGATAGCCAATTCTAAGCCTGATTTGCCTGTCTCCAACCAACAGCCAGCCAAATGTACACATAAGTGTCCTTTTCAGAAAATCGATGGCCCCGGCAAGTTCTGAAGCACGTCAACCAGAAGATCGCGATCTACAAGAAACGCCTATGGTGTTGCCCCTTTTGGTGCAGGTTTCGTCAAGGTTCCCACAGGTTCACCTTCCAGTTGGTTCGAGGAACTGAGTCCATTGGAGATGGATCCAAAGGCCGCTCACCTGGAGAACCTTGCGCCGTCAGGCACTGGCCACTCAACTCATCCAGTCACAGGTCCAAGACTTGGACAACCTTTGATGCCATCCTATGTTTTGTTCCTCTACGAAAATGATGATGGAAGCAGCGATGAAAATCCCTAGGTTTGAAGGTTGAACGTTGGCCAAGATGTGCTTCGCGGCCTCTTGAAGCCTGCTTGAACCCGTGGTTTGATTGGGGGGGGGGGAATCCGCACAAGAGTAGGGTTCGGGACACAAATCCAACCACTTCCATTCCAGCTTTGGGAAGAGCGGTGTGGCGGCCGACTGTGCAAAATGGGAACGTGGATGCTTCTCGGATTCTTGGTTCGGTCGCATTTGGTTTTGTCTTTAGCAGCTTGGTTCTGTGCATATGGGTGTGTCTCTCCATTTGGGGGAACCTTTGAAAATCAGTTTGTTTTCCCTTGATTTCGCATTGTAACCTCCCAAGCTAAAACAAGACACAACCCTAAACTTCCATTTGGTTAAGATTTGTTTCCTCCTGTTGGTTTTAAAGGGAATCTATCACTAGTACTGTAAATATTTTGTTTTTGTCCAGGGGACTGAAGCAAATGGAGGTAAAAGTCGTGGGTTTCCTGCTGGGTCGAGAGCCCAACAAAAATTGCGCCCGCAGAATGCCCCCAGCGCCTATTCCTTGTGGGCCCTCGAGCACCGGGCGACGGTGGCCGGAGCCTCAGGCAACTCAGCCAATCCGAGTTGCCAGACTTGTGGGTGTTCGTTCAGTTTGAAGACACCGCGGGCTTTGGGTTTGTTTATAAACTGCACTGGCGTTGTTTCGCGTTTTGTTCCTTTAAATAGGAAACAAACACAATATGCAAGACTCCAGATGGTTTTCAAACCATTTTGGAAGGGTTGAAGGTCCTAAGAGAAGTGGGGGCTCCGGTGAATCGCCAGGCCTCGGATTCGCATGCGAATCCGAGGTCGAGGACTTAGAGAAGGAGCTGCAGCGCAAGCCAGGGACCCAGCTCCAAGGGCTTGGGGTCTAAGGAAGAGCTTTGAAGAGGGAAGCCTCCAAAATGGATCCCACTGAGCTAACGGATATCGAAAAGAGTCTATCTGTCGGGTCTAGGTTCAGGTATAGATTTTGCGTAGCTCGTGTCTGTGCAAGGTGGGTCTGTGAGGGTCCGTGATGGGATTCTCAGACTGCGTTCATTCCCCTAGAATAAGACCCTTGGTTGGTTTGGGATGGGGTTCTGCGCATACGCACATGTTGTTTTTGGGTAGGAACATCCGTTGGAGCGGAGGCCTTGGTGAACATGAGCAAGCCAGTGCACTCCAAATTGCTTCGTTGTTCTATTTGGTTTTCGTTTACAAAAACGAAACAAAAGGGTACCCTCAAACCAAAGACACTCCCAGTTGTTTGTTCGCCCAGAATTCTGGTGTTTCCGGCCGATGAGCTGTTGTCTCTCATTTCTTCGTTGGCCACATATGCGGACCCGTGTGCTCAGCAACACTTTTGACATGAGGTCTCTTTTTGTTTTATGTTTTGTCAAAAATCTGCTCTGGGGTCTACCTTTGTTTGTTGGTCTATCGTGTATTCGTCTACCTCTAGTCTGCCTTTTTGAAGCCTGCTAAGGGATGGTTTCATGCGTTTCAATCATCGCTCATGTCAAAAAGTGCTCATGCCCTCAGTTCTGGGAAGGATCCCCAGACAGATCGAACGGGGGACTTCAAAGTGGGTTGCAGCCTAGGTTACCGTTACAACTTCCCGACTTGACAGGCCGAACACCCAAACATAAAGCCAAACTCCTCACATCCCAGAGATCCGCTTCTTGTTTCGGGGCCTCCAGCCTCCCGGGGCACCGCCCGGCCCCCTCCTCCTCCGGGAGAAAGGTTTCGGTCGACAGGCCCACCTTCGGGGAGATCAGCAAGGCCGTGCCGGAGCGCTGGAAGGCCGTGGACGAGGCGCGGAGGTGTTCCGCGACTTCCGGCAACGGGGCGTGGGAGAATGAGGGGCTGGGGTCCCCTAAAAACCATACATACATACATACATACATACATACATACATACATGCATGCATGCATGCATGCATACATACATACATACATACATACATACATACATACATACATACATACATACATACATACATACATATACATACATACATACATACATACATATACATATACATATACATATACATATACATATACATATATATATATATATGTGGAACCAGGAGAAATGCTATTGGGGTCCTATGCTCATTTGCAGGGAAATGTAAGACCAGCAGAAGCCTAGGATGAGCCCGCGCATGATAACGGGCTTCATAGGACCATGGGTACCTTGACAAAAGATGACATCAACGTAGACAGCTGAGATCATCAACCGCTAACTTGAGAGGTAGACCTGGCCAATCCCTCAGATCGAATGTTTCAACAAGCGGGGGGTGTTCCCGTGGCCCAATGATGGACAGCTGGGCCAAGCCATCCACAACCCTCCTGTCCACTTCCATTTTCTTTCTTTTCTCGAAAATTGTGCAGTGCTCCACTTGGACCCCCAAAAGGGGTGGGAAGAATGATCCATTAGAGATGCCTTGATGAGCCCAGAGTGGACAGTAGACCTGGTTAGCCTCAGGAACCTACGCAAACAGGTCCGTATATCCCCTTTGGGTGGTTTTAAACATCACGTTTTGAGCCAGTCTAAAGTGTCACACGACCAGGATATTTAGAGGACATGCAGTCAAGACCGCAGGCCAACCTAAAGCGATTTTGTTTTGGTGGGGTGATGCTCGCAGGGGAAATATAGGGAGCCAGAGGACCAACCAAGGTTTTTGAGTTCTTCTGCTTGTTCAGCATCGCCCGGGTCTAAGGTGGAGGGAACCCCCTATGAATAGGACGGCGTGTCCTACTTGGATATTGTGTCAGCAATACAAGGCAGCTAATGTAGGCAACTTTCAGCCACACAAGGGGCGGATGGTTTGCGACCGGCTTCCCCCCTGTGACAGAGGAGTTTGCGTGATGAAATTTTGATATGGGGCAATCTTGGGCCATAGGTTCCTTTTGTAAGGGCTTCGCAACGGGGGTTTGATTGTAACTTACCCCTAACAAGCTGTCAAGAGAAGCTTGATTGTCCCGCAGGAAGCAACATGGGCGGGTACGGGAGCGTCGCGTCTTTCTCTGGGTTTTGTTTTTTGCTCGAGGCTGAGAAGGCCCTCTATGAGCAGAAGGCCAAAGTGGCCAAGGCTTGACTCCCGGCGAAGCGAATTCGAGCGGGACGTGGTTGGGACTTTGGCCCCGACGATTCCTTGATTCAAAGAGGCCCAGCAGCCTACCCCAAAATGTGGGCCGGCCCGCAAGCTTTACATTGGTTGCCGTTTGCGACCGAAACAACAGTGGATCACGTGCTGCCGGTCAGGTGGACCAACTCGTTGAACATATAATTCACCCGCTGAATCGGCATGGGTGTGACGATTGGGCATGAGTTATCCTCATGTCAGGTTCTCATGTTCTTAAAAACAAGAAACACACACATGTTGCATCCTTATGTCAGGTAACCACAAAAAAAACACATGTTGTGGGGCCCCAACAAGTTAAAGTGAGCTTCCCCGTTTCACTTTTCAGGTGCTTTCAGGCCGTGGCTTTGATTCTCTGTGACAAGAGCCAGCATGGAAGAACCTCAAGCCGTTGATGCCCTAGATTCTGCGCACGGCAACCTGTCTGGGGGAACAAGCTTCAGGCAGGTGAGGTCCTTGGCTCCTTGGAGTGGGTGAAAACTGCTGGCTGTGGGCTGCGGGTCAAAACCCTGTACCCCTGTTGAACATCAAAATAGTTGGTACATGGGTGTTCATCCGCCCCAAAATGGAGGCATAGGTTATGACCCATGGCCAGTGAACAGGGTTGTTTGGGTTGCGGATCGCCGTTCTTGGGAGCTTGGAATCGTTTTTCCCCCGAAGGGTGGCATTTTGAGAGGACCGGGGCTTTCCCGAAGGTGTGTTTTTCCAGAAAGTGCACTCCGCCCAGACCGCCGGTGTTGGGTTTCCCTCGAGGAATTCAACCGGGGTTGGCATTGACGCCACAAAAGTTGCTTCCTGGGTCCCGTCCGTTCCTCGGGAGAAGATGGCTTTCTTGGTTGCCGGATAGCTAGAGTGCTGTACAGGGGGAACTATGTTTCTCTTTCCGGCAGTCCGTTCATCACCTCTTGGTGGCCCATTTCTCTGATGGCCGATGACCAAGAGCACTCATCCTTAAGGAAAACCAACTTAAATCTTCGTTTCCGCGCTTGAATCCCGAGTTCCCATTTTTTAAGGGTCACCAGTTGAGTTGCCCCATTTCAGCTGACCAGGAACGAACGTCAAACGAGTCCAGCGTTTTGAGCCCCCATTTTGCCCGACGTTTTTTCTCCCCCGCCGGGCCCCGGGCGACTTCTCGGCCGAGCGACTCGCGAGGACGAGCCCCGGGAGGAGAAGCCGAAGCCCAAGGCCCCGAAGCCCAAGGCGGGGCTCGTCCGGGCTCGTCTCAAGGAGGAGCTAGGTCCAGCGGTTGGTGCCATTTGCCGTTTCGTTTTTGGTTGGGAGATTCGGTTCCCCTAAAATAGACTACAGAAAAACAAAGTTGGTACCCTTATTCTATCTTATTCTAACCTCTCTACTGGAGGACCTAGACAAGCCGAATCTGAAGATCTTTTAACTTCCTGAGTTCCGTTTCATTTGTTTGGTGAGTTTCTGGTTTGGAGAAAATTTTAGTGAACCAGAAGTTGCAGGACTTCAGGAAGTGAGATATGGCCATGGGTCAAAAGCCCGTACCCCCAGTGAACATCCCAATCCCCGCTAAAATCCCGACTAAAATGGGGGGTGCACCTGCCCCAAAATGGGATACCATTGGTTTTGACCCACAGCCATATGAGCAGAATCAGAACACTTTCTTTTTATCCTTTGGTATCCCAGAGTTGGGCCAGTAGCCCAATGGCTCCCTACCGCTGACCCTGTGCCAAGTTCGGGTGGGAAACGACTCGGTTGGTTCCAAGGTCCCAAAAGGAGGGCCCCCCCACTGCTCCGCAAGTTCCACAAACCCTTCATGGCGCCCTTTTTGTCGGCTTTTTATTGGGCCCCCGTCAAAATAATCGGAGAGGCACTGGAGTCTGGGCTATGAAGCTCAAGTAAAGCATCATGAATCGGTTTTCGCTTGTGCCGAATCGGTGGAATCGCTCACCACAAAAAAGAAGGCACCTGGAGCCGAAAGAGCTAAGCCTTAAAAAAGAAATTCAGTCCACAATTCTGGGGGCAATACCCCCATCTTGAGAGACGTTTGAGGGTCCAGGTATCCTCTTTCCAACAATGGAAGTGCAGAGGGAGCTAGTTCAAGAGCACTGTACCCTTCCAGAACCCTTCGGTCAGTTTGTATTGTTGGAAAGAGGGTCGATTCATTGCCCTGTCTTACCGCCAATCTCTCTTCCTCCAAGCTCCAAGATTATTGGCACAGCCTTGGAAGGAGTCTTTTTGGGTTCTTGGCCCTGTGAAGCTTTCGAGTAGATGTTCATGTCTAAATCCTTCCACGCACGGATATTTGAGCTTCTTTTTCCCAGTCTCTCCATCCCAGTCTGGTCCGCTCGACGCGGGCTGCGGGCCCCACCTGTCTCCCACTGAAGCTGGAAGAGTCATGCAGGGCCAAAGTGATCCGTTGGACAGGGTCCGGAAGGACAAAGGAGTCAGGCTTTTGATGGGGAGGCTAAAAATCCACTGGTCCCTTGATTACCCTTTGAAGCCCAAGTGAGGCAAGTAAAGTATGGATGTGGGGGGGGGGGGGTTGGTATTCTACTACGTATGGCTTGTTGATTAGTTGTAGCGGTGTTTTTCAAGGGAGTCATGGTGGGTTCCTCATTGACAAACATTCATTCACGGCATGATCTTGCCCGCCCGGAGCCAACACATCCGTTTCAACCTCATGGAACATGACCAAAACGGGAAAGTCCCGACGTCCATCGTTGGATGTTGGAAAGCCCTTTCTTTGGGTAAGGCAAAAGGAAGCCCACCGCTTGCGATGTACGCCCCCTAGGCGGAAGGCAAAAAGGGCCCGGACGCTTGGACCATTGGATCGACGGAGTTTCTCTTGTGCGCTTGGGACGGTAACCTCAGACCAGGGCGTTTCTTTCGTCAACAGGGCATGGCTTTCCCCAAATCAGAAGTTGATCAATTGACCGGTTTTTCCCTTACGATCCGAACTGGAGGGCAAAAAGGGAAATGGCTCGGACGCCCCGAGCAAAGTCTGGAGGTCTAACCCTGAGAATCCCGCAGCCTATGTAGAACTGGCGCGAGTCCCTATAACCGGGACGTCGTTTGACATCATTGTTTCATTTTAATGGATTTGAAGGTTCGCAAAACATGGACCAGAGTCCAAAGATGTATTTTTCCAGCAGCCAAGCACTGAAGTAGTTTCGGTGGGTTTCAACAGCAGCTGCTTCCCATGTTTTTCCCCCACCCGACAGGAAGGGGTTGTTAGATTTTATGTTGGAATCCGCGTTTGCGATGCTTCTACACCACGCCCCCACCCAGTATCCCGCCAGAGCGGCTCGCCAGTGGATCTCGACGAGTATCCCGCCAGAGCAGCTGGCCAGTGGATCCCGCCCAGTATCCCGTCAGAGCTGCTCGCCAGTGGATCCCGCCGAGTTGATGTGGATCTTTCTTACGGAGCCCTGCCTGATAGTAGCTCGCCATTGGATGCCGTCCCGCTGAGTGTCCCAGAGTAGCTCGCCAGTGGATCGCGCCGAGTATCCTGCTGAGTATCCTTTGCCGGTGGATCCTGCCGAGTATCCGGCCAGTATCGAGCCGGAGGGGCTCGCCAGTATTCGCCAGTGGATCCCGCCAGAGCAGCTCGCCAGTCTGGTTTTGCTTACTGTCCCGCCCGGCGCACAGTTGGGTTTACATTGCGTGTTGGTGTTTTCGTGTTTTGAGTGCGCCCTGAGGCTCGGAAAGGGTGATGCTTTTGTGTTGCTTTGGGTTGTGAATAAGCAACTTCGTTTAATCCCCTTTCGGGTTTCTTTTTGGAAGGGGCTTGGCTTTTGTTAACGGAACCGATGTTTGAGTTCTCGAGATCGGCTCGCAGACAAATGGAGTTTGACACACAGACAGGTGGACAAGGCTCTCAACGCAAAGCAAGCCACTCGAAAACCATGCTTGAATTCACACAACCGTGTTCACGGTCGTAACCTCGTGAGTGTGGAGGGTGGGGATCGCTCGAAGCGGTATTTTTCTTTTTTCTTTTTTATCTCGATGGGTGTCCTCTCAGGATGGTTGCACTGAAGGTCTTGTGCCAAAGCCAAGGCTGAACCAAAAGAACACCGCCATGACGAACACTGTCAAAGGCTACATGTGTGGACATATTTGCGATTTGCCTTGGTCTGGCTCATATCCTAGTTTTGAGGATAGGCCAAGCATAAGGTTTGGAAAGAGAGGCCAGCAGTGTGGGCCCGCGGCAACATGAGCCCGGATGGTTTGCCTTTGCTTGCAGGGCACCCGATCCCTCAATGGTCCAGGGCTCCACGAAGAGGCAGCCAACCCCTTTTCCCTGGGCCCCCCCCCCCGTATTGTTCGAAGGCAAAGGCAAGGGCAAGGGCAAGAAGGACGAGGACCATTGGTGCTGTGCCCGGGGAACCGAACTGGGGAACAAGGGCGTACGTCCAGGAATCGGATCAACGACAGGGGCTAAAGAGACTTCTGCCGTCTAAGATGCCCATGACCCCTCTCTACCTGGGACGCTGGGCTTTCGGAAGCCTTTGCTTTACCCAGACTGGTGCCCATGTTTTCTCTTCCATTGAGGGGGCTTTCCTTTGAATTAACCCCGACAAGCCTGGCCACTCAACCCCTTTTTGCCCTACTAAATCGCTGAATAAGGTGGTTTGAGCAGAACCTTTTGGAACGTTTTTGTTCAAGTCAGTGTCGATGTAGAAAGGTTAGACAGCAGCGCTGAATGCCTTTTTTTGGTGGAAGCGGAGAAGACTTCTACCCTGCACATGGACCGGACACAACGAACGTGTTTCCACCGCGGCGCAGCTCATCCAAATCTGATTTTGGAAAGGCTTTCGATGCTGACCCCACAGGAAGGGCCAGGGATAGTGAGTTTGTTGGGTGCTAAAAGGGTGCGAGTCAACTACAAGGCGACTCCAGGTTTTAGTCCCTGTGTCCATTTGCCACGGTTTCCAAAATGGGTACTAGTACCTATATTGGACCCACAGCCGAATGGCGTGTGTCTACAATTGACCCTTCCATGAAAGGAATTGAATCGGATCTGGGGAAACGGGAAACTCTGAACCACAAGGCCGGAACCCACCATTTGGGGGGTAATTACTTCAAACCAGGGGTGCTGCAAGAGGGGTTGGGGAAAAAACACAAAGAACTTTATTAAACTCTTTGTTTTGGTTTCCATTTCGGGGTAATCTTGTGGCAGTTTCCCATAATGATGCTGGAAATTCACCAACCTAAACGTAGTCCGACCTACCCAACAAGGGGTCCACCGCAAGGCTGAGTTGGTACTGGGGTGTTCGGCCGAGTTAGTATGCTCTTGATATCTTAGGTTACTCACTAATAAGTCCCCCGTGAATGTGGGAAAGACATTGTGAGGATGAAACAAAGACAGATGTTGCGGCAGCCGACATCCAAGTAGGTGATACCTAGGTCCCCCAGTAGTGCCCTTTTGCCCTTTTTGGGAGAGGGTTCCCCCAAAATAGACTACAGAAAAAAGGGTACCCTAATTCTAACCTCTCTACTGGAGGACCTAGATACTTGTTGGGAAGATCATGTTAGCGATAACCAAAAAAGTTCCAGGACTTCTTTCTTCGACCAATCCGCTCGATCGGGAAGCGGGTGGCAGCACCCAGTTTGAATCGGAGGACGCACCCAGCCGCTCGGACTTCTTCCGGGCCAGCCCTGTGATCCATTGCGCTGGGGCGCCAAGTCGGAGTTTTCGAGTGGTTTTAAACGGGGTGGTTCTGAAGGGAAACCTCCTTCTTCCATTTGCCAAAGAATATGTGGATTTTCCTCCCTGTGAACAGGGAATCTATCACTGGACAGAATTGTTATAAGTTCTCATTTTTTTAGGGGGACACACAACGCAAATGGAAGCCTTGGGGTCCTCTTTCTCTGGGTGGGTTTTTGTGAAAACCAAGAAACAAATCAGCTTTCCCCGGGGTCGCCTTTTGACACATACCCATGTTCTTGGACAAGTTTCCCTTCGTGCAGCAGTTGAAACCCAACAGGAGAATGCTAGTCTTATGCAAATGGAAGCTGGAAGGGTACCACAATCATCATCCAGAAAGCAGTTGAGCACACACAAGAGCCCCTTGGCAGTCGTTTCACCAAGAGGTAAGAAGACTCCACACTCGGGTTTGAACCCCTGATCAGCCAAAAGAGGCGTCAACGAAGATTCTTACGCCGAATGACCTGACCTTTTGCCCGTCGAGGGAGTAGCAAACGAATGGCTTCACATGTCCGAGGATCCCAGGCAAAGATCCCGCGCTTTGGTTCAGGATTCCGTGAGCTCAGCGCAACGCAGTCCTTGACGGCAATTTCTTGCGTAGATTAAGGCCCCCGAATCAGGGGAGTCGCTGTCCATGTGAACTCTTCTTTCCGCAAAGGCCCTTGGCGCGTCCGAACGGAGCGGCTGTGTTGCGTCGGCCAGTCTCACGCATGCTGAAGTGAGAAGGGAGTTGCTGGCATTTGGACTGCCTTGTTTTGTTGCTTGAGCACTTCACTCGGTGGAAACTGCATTGATTGTTTTTGGCAGTGAACAATTAGCAGGTTCTTGTTTTTTTGTTGCTTTGTTCATTTTTAGTGGTGGTCTGTTTGGCTGGCTCACACACGAACTGCCGGGTGTCTGAGGTTTCTGTTGGCTGGAACCGCACAAACTCCGGGTTGATTGGAAGCGCTTCCACCGAGGCCTTGAAAGTGCCTGGCGAGGCACAGGCAGAGTCGGAGCATGTGTGCCAATATCCGATCGCGGAGGTTATCCATGCGTTTTGTGGATCTCAGATCTCTCCCACAAACAAACATGGAAGTGCAAAAAGGCCCTTTCCCAAGAGGAAAGCAGTCTTTCTACAGGGGTCTGTGCACCAAACCATGTTAGCTGGTGGGAGGGCAAAGATGAGGGCCTTTGACCCCCAAAGAAGATCTCAAATAGGGTCTTGGGACAGGGCCTCACAGTTCAGTTCTCTTTTGCGCGGACTGGAAAGATGGAGTTGGGCGACCCCTCAAACGCCTACCGCCCTACGGTGGGAGGTCTTCATTCGGCAGACACTGTTCAGGTATGCTGGCCGAAACTGAATCATTACCAGAACCATGATGAAGCAGCTACTTCGTACTAAACTAAAATGGTTCAGGAAGCACATATCGGTTTCTTTTTTAGTGGCTGCTTTGGTCATAGTCTGGGACAACAGGACCCTGACCCTGAATCTCCCATTGTACGGGACCCCTGCAGGAATGAACCACCTTGTGGATGGCGTGTGATCTATCAAGGATTAAATTCAGTACCCCCAAACCACTATCCCCAGAGGTTAGTGGGACAAAAGGCCACTATAAAGCCACTGTATAAGGGGGTATATACCGCGCTTTCCCTTGGGCAGTGTTTGGGGGGGTAGTGAGAAACCATCTCAATCTATGTGCAGGACTCTGAACGCCTGAGCTGAAACTACATTCTTTGGAGGGGATCGTGCAGCACATGTCAATATTCACCAATGCCCATTCTGGGCATTTGTGGGTACACCTGGGTGAAAGGAGACGGCGCAGGTTCCTTTGATTTTGTGGGGGAAGCAACGGGGATGACTAAGGATGACCGACCCATCTATTATTATCCAACGGTAAAGCAAATACGGTCTTCTAGCCAAGAGTGCAGCTTCATGGTATGACACCAATGAGTTACGCTTTGGGATCGTTGCTTTCGCTTGGCAAACGATGAATGCATTGTGTTGAGTTAGCCTCAGAACGTGTTGCAGACCACGTTTGGCAAGGCAAGGTACGGCGCTCAGCAAATTGGATTGGCAGTGGGGCTGCCACATTGCGGCCTCTGCAGCCACTTTGCCACCAGAGCGCAGGGTCCGAAGCAACTTTCACCTCGCAGCCATGACGCAGCAGACACTCGCAGTTGAGAAGGCAGCTGAGAAGGCAGCCTTCTCTCCGGGCCACTCTGCACAGAGCAGCCCCACCAAGAAGAGGCGGCTTCATTGCATGGCTACACTGAGCGATCCTTTCGATTTTCTTGTCAATGCACTCATCCTCTTTGAACGTGTTTGTTCCTTGATTTCCTGATCATTCGCGTTGGAGTAGCATTTATTCAAGGCGGCGAACGTTTGCGCAGTGTTCTGTATCCCGCGCAGTTGTTTTTTACAAGCTCAAACTCGGCCTGCTTACTCCAAAACCAGTGAGAGGGTTGCCAACTGCAACAACTCAGCCTGTGTCCGCTAATGTTGGAGCATACATCAAACACGGCTAAGACACAAGGAACACACACACACAACAAATACAGCCGCATTGCTAGAAAGATAGAGATATACATATACATTTATTACGTATACGTATACGTATACGTATACTGCATATATATATATATATATATATACATATTACATATTATTATTATTATTATTATTATTACGTATTGTTATTTTATTTATGATGAGATGATGATAAGATAAGATGAGCAGATAAGATGTGATAAGATAAAGATGTGATAAAGATGTGATTTCTCAGACAGATGCAGATTTATGATGCTACGTGAGATGATGTGATAAGATGATGTGATGTGATGTGATGTAGATAGATAGATAGTGATGTGCAGATATGATAAGATGTGATGATGATGTGATGTGATAGATTGCAGATAAAGATGTGATGTGATGTGATGATGTGATGTGATGATAAGACACCATAAGCTAATCGAGATGTATTTAAGATAGATACAGGTGATGTGATAAGATGTGATGTGATGTGATAGATGTGATGATAGAATATGATGTGATGATGTGATGTGATGTGATAGATAGATGTGATAGATAAGATGTGATGATGATGTGATGTGATGATGATGATGATGTGATGTGAGATAGATGTATGATGTGATGTGATGTGATGTGATGCATGTGATGTGCATGTATATATATATATATATATATATATATATATATATATATATATATTTATTACATGTATATACGTATATATTTATTACATTTATTGGCCACGCATATACGTACATACGCATATACGCATATTACGCATACGCATATACGCATATACGCATACACGCATACATTTACACACGCATACTACGCATAATACGCATACGCATACACGCATACGTACATACGCATACGCATATACGCATATACGCATACGCATACGCATATTACGCATACGCATACGCATATTACTTCGCATAATGCGCATACGCATACACGCATATACGCATACTACTTAGCAGATATTACGCATATTTATTACGCATACGCATACACAAATACGCATATTTATTACGCATACGCACACTTTACGCCTACGCTTACGCTTACGCTTACGCAGATAAGATAAGCAGACAAGTACAGATACAAGCAGATAAGCAGATAAGCAGATACTAAGATGCTGCGACGCACACGCGCACGCGCACGCGCACGCGCACGCGCACGCGCACCCGCGCACGCGCAC
This sequence comes from Effrenium voratum, assembly GCA_963377175.1. Lineage (NCBI taxonomy): Eukaryota > Dinophyceae > Suessiales > Symbiodiniaceae > Effrenium > Effrenium voratum. The sequence goes on from CAUJNA010003146.1 coordinate 402,629, forward strand.
GCGCACGCGCACGCAACGCACACGCACACGCGCACACGCACACGCACACGCACACGCACACGCACACGCACACGCACACGCACACGCACACGCACACGCACACGCACACGCACACGCACACGCACACGCACACGCACACGCACACGCACACGCACACGCCCACGCCCACGCCCACGCCCACGCCCACGCCCACGCCCACGCACACGCCCACGCCCACGCCCACGGCCACGCTCACTCCCACGCCCACGCCCACGCGCACGCGCACGCCCTTGCGCACTCGCACGCGCACGCCCACGCGCACGCCCACGCCCACGCACACGCACACGCCCACGCCCACACGCGCACGCGCACATGCACTGCACTATGCAGACTTACACATGGGCAGTGGTATGGCGAAAGGGTAAAGCCGATGGTGCCAAGACGTCACTCAAGCATGGAAAGTCAACGACAGTGAGAGAAACACTCACGTTTGTCATGGCAATCCATCTCCAACACACGTTTGGCATGCAGTTCGGCATGCGCCAGGGAGAGGGCGGCCCAGATCCGGAAGAGCTTCCAGCGGCCCAAGTTCTGGGTCATGGGCTTCGGCTGGTGTTTGGCGGCCTGCGCCGGCGCGGCCAACGTCATTGCCTTCAAGAGCTGGAACTTGCAACGTGGGTTGCAACATGTGGGTATGCGTCAAGTGGGGATTTGAACCCCCCAACATGGTTGACAACACAGATACACCCATGTGTTGAAACAACTCCCCGGCCAAAGAGGTTTTGGGTCAGCACCGAGCGCAGCACAAATTCCACTGCTTTGGCACAGGTTGTTTGGTTCAGCAAGTTTGGACCGATAGGGGGCGTGGGCATGACCTCGCACGCACAACAAATCAAGGTACGCGTCCCACGTGACGGGCAGCACGTCCGCCATGGCCTTCCGCTTGGAGGGCTACCATCAGGGGGAGTTCGGTTCGGAGAGTTTCCGCGAGGCCTTCTTCCTAGTCTTCTCGTTTCTGGTGGGCGCCTACACGTGCGGCCTTCTCATTGACAAGAACCAGGTGCCTTGAGTGGGTTGGTGGCAGCCGAATTGGTTTCAGGCTTTGAGTTGCACTGGGCGCCGGCAGTTTGTTGCAGCATGTTTGTCCCATAGAGCGTTGGGGTGGGCAGTTTGCAAACATAGCTTTTTTGGGCCTGCAATGACAGGAGGGGGCCCTGGCCAGGTGCACTTTGGAGGCAAGTCCTTCTACGGCCTGGCCCTTCTTATGAACTCGTCCCTCCTTATCCTTGCCGCGTTCGTCCCTGGTCGCCTGGTCCCTGCGTGCTTCGTTGCTGGCGCATGCGGCTTGCAGAACGCCATGTGCACCTCCCACTTCGGCGCCATCGTCCGAACCACGCACGTGACGGGCACGGTGACTGTCCCTTGCCAGCATTCGGCACCCACTAAAAATTCCGTATCTCCCGGCCAGTTGAATGATCGTTTGGCCGACTTGCCGAGGACATCGGGTCCACGTTCGGCCGCATCAGCATGATCTACCTCCGCAAGGGCTGCCGACGCTCCCGGTTGGACGACATTGAGCGTGCTGAGGTGGGTGTAGACGCGCGGAAGCTTGCAGTGCTCTTCGGCCTCTGGAGCTTCTATTTCATGGGCGGCTGCTCGTCCGTTTTGATTCTGAGGAAGACGTTGGCATTAGGATTGTGGCTTGAGATCCTAAAAAAGTCAGCTGTTGCCTGAGACACTACTCGTTTGCGATTATTCTCCTCTCATTTGCACAAGAACCGGGTCACTGAAGCCAGGTCTTGCCTAAGACTGGCCTTTCCAGCTCCATTCAACCGAGGGCTGATCGGCATCTACATAGAGAACCTCATCCCCGGGCCTCGTGCCCTGCTGGTGCCCGCCTTTTTCACTGGCAGCCTGGGGCTCTTCTACATGGCCTTCCGCAACCTTCTCAAGGCAATGATTGCCGATTCGATCCGATCTGATGGCTGCTGGAACATTCCTGCCAGGTTGCAAGTATAAGGTTTTTAAGAGAAGGACCCCCCAAATTTACTGTAATTCACCTCTGGTGTTGGGGCTTAGCGTGGCTGCAATATGACAGGGGCATCCGCTATGTACTTATTACTAGTTTGAAGTGCAGCGTCGATTCTCAGTCGGGATTGATACTTTTTTGTTTGGTATCCACGCGTTGCTTCTGTGTCAGTCCTTGGTGTTCAATGAGTTGTGCTTGATGCACTTCTTGCGGTTGCTGTGATTGTCTCCGTCCTTGCTAAAAAGACTCAGCTTCCATGTGCGCAACTCGACACAAACACAGAGTGAGGCTAGCTGCTAGCTGCTGGCAGTTTGCCTTAGGTTTGGGGTTGAGTACGTCAGCTGTGCTTGGGTATGACATTATGATCGGCTTTGGTGACGGTGGGTGGTGGCTGCGTGGGAGTGTTAGCTTGTGGTAGCTTGGGGTAGTTGGGGTAGCTTGGGGTAGCTTGGAAGGGAGTCGTGGGGACTTGCCCTGATCTGTATGGGTCATGCTTGAAGATTGATTTTGTGATTGGGTTGACTGTAGGCTGACTGTCAAAGTGCGAATTCAACTCGTGCTACGTTTGCTCGATCTTTGTCTTGCCGTAGTTTCTTCGGCATACAAATTTCAGTGATCTTGCACGTTTCCGCACGGCACAGCTGGCACAGCTGGCACAGGAATACTTCAAGAAGCTGGAGCAGGAGCGGTTCGAGGCAGACCTGAAGCAAGCTCAGGAGGCCATTGCGCACATGGGCACGCGCCTGCATACCCTGGAAAGTGGCAACCACGATGGGCTGGTGGTCGAGTTGGACGAGGACTTGCTTTGTGCGCCGTTTGCTTTGGGGAGGGTTTTCCCGACTTGCAAGGCCTCGACTCCAGTACCATCTGTTTTGAGGGTACCCCTGTTGGGGTGGTTTTAAAGGGAACCCAGAACGACATGAACCGTTGGTTTGGTCCTTGATTTTCAGGCTCTCCCACATGATCAGCGTTCTAAATGCCCTGCACTTGAAAGTAGTATTCGAGAGGAAATATGGATTTGAACATGTTGCTTTTCCCTAGGTCGCGGAAGACTGCGAAGGGTTCGCGGAAGGGTTTTACCGCTTGCCCAGTCGAAAGGTTCGCGTAGCCCCCTTGGATGCCTTCTACGAAGTTGTTGCGTTTCCGTCCATTGCCGTAACAAAGGCTCAGGCGCAGGGTGTGGCATGTTTATTTTCAGAGACGTTTGCAGCGGAATTCTCCCCAGGAGATGGGACAAATGATCGAGGCCCTGCATGAGGTGGAGGCGGATTTCGACAGCTTCTGCCGGCAGCACAGCAAGGACTGGGCTCTCCAAGAGTCCGTTCTAGTTTAAACCCGTGCTTTCCGTTACCAGTATAGAAGGCAACCAGCGGCAACTATGATGTTAAACATGCTGGTGTTTTACTCTGGTAACTGGAAGGACTGGGTAAGGTGGACAAAAGACGAGACATAATGAGAACCATTTGTTTCCGTGCAGCGCCAAGAGGACTCTGTCAGAAGCCAGAGGCCGACTGTCTGAGCTATGCGCTTTCGGCCGAGGGGCTTGCAAGCGCCGAATTGACTTTTCTGCCGGGCCCGAGGAAAACGGAGACCTGCGGAGAGAGTCTGAATTCACACGGCTTTTGACCACCTCAGGCCACCTAAGTGATCTTGCCTGTGTGACCGACGCGAGAAGCCTGATCCGGAAATCTGTTGCCAGGTCCCAAGAGAAATAATTGCCACTGTGGCAGTTTCCAGGTCGACTTCTTCTCATTGTCACACTGCATGATTGTGGCTTGCAAGTTTTGGGCATGGCGGCCTGTCGCTAGAGACAGAAGTTGCCAACAGCGACGCATCCCTGGAACACTCCAACCGAGGCTGAGCCGTCATCCGTCCTTCCAACTGCATAGTACAGCAGGATTATTTGTGCGTCAATTGTATGGGTGACTGCTCAAAGTGTTTGCAGAGCCCGGTCGCTCAGGGAATGCAGCCAGGCCAACATGCACGGTTCGTGGCTCGACAAGAGCATCAAACCGAAACCCTCAGACCACGCGTTGGTGCGGGCAAAAAGATGTACGGCAACGAGCACCCCTTAACTAAAGGCGTACTGTCTTTAAGCTGCTTTCTCCTGCCCACTGGCACGCAACCCACGGTGTTTTTAGGTGACGTTTCTGCCATCGAATGCAGTTTTTTTTGTTGAGTTTCGTGTGAAGCCGGGCTCGCCCGGCTGGGGTCGGATATGAATCTGGTGAAATGGGGGGTTGAGGCTTGAACATGTGTTGTGGCTGTCCGTGGGGTTGCACTTCCATCGAGTCTTTTCGGCATCGGGAGTCGGGGCCCTGCCATCACCTTAAGCAGGCAGCATTTTGTTGGACTGAACGATGGAGGGCTTCTTTCGGCAGTCGCATCTAGCAACTGCTCAGTTATGCCGCCGAAACTGAATCATTACCAGAACCATGATGAAGCAGCTGATGCATCGTCAATTAAAATTGTTCAGGAAACACAGCGCTTTCTTTCTTAGTGGCTACTTTGGGCAACCATGGTAGAGAATAGTCCCTTGGAGCTTCGGGACTTCGCCCCTGAATCTCCCGCATGAACGGGACCCTAGAAAAATGAATATATCACCCGATGGCGTGCGATCTAACGCGATGTCAGTGGGACACATAGCTATACCTATAAACCCAGCAAATAGGGGGCACATATCGGCGTTTTCCCCTTGGGGGCTAGTTTTGGGGGTAGATGTGCATCACTCTGAAACCCCTCAAGCTACACTTTCGGACGGGGATCACATTAACTTGCACATGCTTAAGCAGCACATGCCCATATTCACCAAGGACCGTTGTGAGCCGTGAGCGACTTGTTTCTTGCCAGCTTCCACAATTTATGGGTACACCTGGGTGAAAGTAGATTGCACAATGTCCTCAATTATGTGCAGAAACATAGGGGATGACCCATCGATTTTTACCCCAACGGTAAAACAAATACGGTCTTCTACCCAAGAGTGCAGCTTCAGACCAATGACTGAGTCACGCTTTCCCTTGGTGAACGATGAATGCATTGTGTTAAGTTAGCCTCAGAACAATTTGCAGACCACGTTTGGCAAGGCAAAGTACGGCGCTCAGCAAATTGGATTGGCAGTCGGGGTTGCCACATTGCGGCCTCTGCAGCCACTTTGCCACCAGAGCGCAGGGTCTGAAGCAACTTTCACCTCGCAGCCATGACGCAGCAGACACTCGCTGTCGAGAAGGCAGCTGAGAAGGCAGCCTTCTCTCCGGGCCACTCTGCACAGAGCAGCCCCACCAAGAAGAGGCGGCTTCAGTGCATGGCTACACTGAGCGATCCTTTCGATTTCCTTGTCAATGTGCAAACCATCCTCTTTGAACGTGTTTGTTCCTTGATTGCCTGATCATTCACATTGGAGCGGCACTTATTCAAGCCCGCATACTTTTGCACTGCGCCGTACCCCGCCCAGTTGTTTTTTATAAGCTCAAACTTGGCCTGCTTGCTCCAAAATCAGTGAGAGGGTTCCCAACTGCGTCAACTCGGCTACCTATGTCCGCTAATGTTGGAGCATACATCAAGCACGGCTCAGACATAAGGAACACATACAACATATACAGCCACATTGATATGCATATAGACAGACAGAAAGATAGAGATAGACAGAAAGAGAAAGAAAGATAGACCTATTGCTAGATATATGCACACCATCGCCGCCACCACCGCCACCGCCACCACCAGCACCAGCACCACCACGAGCACCGCCAGCACCAGCACCAGCACCACCACGAGCACCACCAGCACCAGCAGCACCATCACCACCACGAGCACCACGAGCACCACCAGCACCACCAGCACCAGCACCACGAGCACCACCACCAGCACCAGCAGCAGCATCACCAGCAGCAGCAGCAGCAGCGGCAGCAGCAGCAGCAGCAGCAGCAGCAGCAGCAGCAGCAGCAGCAGCAGCAGCAGCAGCAGCAGCACCATCAATGCTGCAGCCGACACGCAGCACCACACAGCAATGTACAGGCACACACGCACACATGCACTGCACTATGCAGACTCACACGTGGGCGGTGATATGGCAAAAAAGCAAAGCCGATGGTACCAAGACCTCACTCAAGCATTGAAAGTCAATAACAGTGAGAGAAACACCCATGTTTGTCGAGGTAGTCCATCTCCAACAAAAGTTCGGAATGCGCCAGGGAGAGGGCGGCCCAGATCCGGAAGAGCTTCCAGCGGCCCAAGTTCTGGGTCATGGGCTTCGGCTGGTGTTTGGCGGCCTGCGCCGGCGCGGCCAACGTCATTGCCTTCAAGAGCTGGAACTTGCAACGTGGGTTGCAACATGTGGGTATGCGTCAAGTGGGGATTTGAACCCCCCAACATGGTTGACAACACAGATACACCCATGTGTTGAAACAACTCCCCGGCCAAAGAGGTTTTGGGTCAGCACCGAGCGCAGCACAAATTCCACTGCTTTGGCACAGGTTGTTTGGTTCAGCAAGTTTGGACCGATAGGGGGCGTGGGCATGACCTCGCACGCACAACAAATCAAGGTACGCGTCCCACGTGACGGGCAGCACGTCCGCCATGGCCTTCCGCTTGGAGGGCTACCATCAGGGGGAGTTCGGTTCGGAGAGTTTCCGCGAGGCCTTCTTCCTAGTCTTCTCGTTTCTGGTGGGCGCCTACACGTGCGGCCTTCTCATTGACAAGAACCAGGTGCCGTGAGTGGGTTGGTGGCAGCCGAATTGGTTTCAGGCTTTGAGTTGCACTGGGCGCCGGCAGTTTGTTGCAGCATGTTTGTCCCATAGAGCGTTGGGGTGGGCAGTTTGCAAACATAGCTTTTTTGGGCCTGCAATGACAGGAGGGGGCCCTGGCCAGGTGCACTTTGGAGGCAAGTCCTTCTACGGCCTGGCCCTTCTTATGAACTCGTCCCTCCTTATCCTTGCCGCGTTTATCCCTGGTCGCCTTGTCCCTGCGTGCTTCGTTGCTGGCGCATGTGGCTTGCAGAACGCCATGTGCACCTCCCACTTCGGCGCCATCGTCCGAACCACGCATGTGACTGGCACGGTGACTGTCCCTTGCCAGCATTCGGCACCCACTGGCATCCACTCAGAATTCTGTACCAACCGGCCAGTTGAATGATCATTTGGCCGACTTGCCGAGGACATCGGGTCTACGTTCGGCCGCATCAGCATGATCTACCTCCGCAAGGGCTGCCGACGCTCCCGTTTGGACGACATTGAGCGTGCCGAGGTGGGTGTAGACGCGCGGAAGCTTGCAGTGCTCTTCGGCCTCTGGAGCTTCTATTTCATGGGCGGCCGCTCGTCCGTTTTTATTCTGAGGAAGGCGCTGGCATTAGGATTGTGGCTTGGGACCCCAAAGAAGTCAGGTGTTGCCTGAGACACTACCCGTTTGCGATTCTTTTCCTCTCATTTGCACAAGAACCGGGTGACTGAACCTGTCACCGGACTTTTGCAAGACCGTCCTTTCGGGCTTGCTTCATCCGAGGGCTGATCGGCATCTACATGGAGAACCTCATCCCCGGGCCTCGCGCCCTGCTGGTGCCCGCCTTTTTCACTGGCAGCCTGGGGCTCTTCTACATGGCCTTCCGCAACCTTCTCAAGGCAATTGCCGATTCGATCCGATCCGATGGCTGGAGCATTCCTGCCAGGATGCGAGTAAGGCTGTTAAGGGAACCATGGTGAACCCCCCCCCCCATGACCCCCCCGAATTTGCAGTACTTCACCTCTGGTGTTGGGGCTTAGCGTGGCTGCAATATGACGGGGCATCCACTGTATGCTTGTCAACTTTCAATGCAGAGTCCATTCTGTTGACATGCTTTAGCCGGGATTGATGCGTTTTTTTATTGGTGTCCACGTGTTGCATCTTTGCCAGTTCGTGGCGTTCAATGAGTGGTGCCTGACGCACTTGCTGCGGTGATTGTCTCCGTCCTTGATGCAAAGACACAGCTTCTATGCGCAAACCGGAAACAACTCCACACAAATACAGAGTGATGCTAGCTGCTAGGTCCGCTAGGTGTTTCCGCACGGCACAGATGGCACAGCTGGCACAGGAACACTTCAAGAAGCTGGAGCAGGAGCGGTTCGAGGCAGACCTGAAGCAAGCTCAGGAGGCCATTGCGCACATGGGCACGCGCCTGCATACCCTGGAAAGTGGCAACCACGATGGGCTGGTGGTCGAGTTGGACGAGGATTTTCTTTGTGCGCCGTTTGCCTTGGGGAGGGTTGACAACCAGGCCTGAGGGTACCCCTGTTGGAGTGGTTTTGAAGGGACACCAAAAAGACATGAACCATTTGTTTGGTCCTTTATTTTCCGGCACTCCCATATGATCAGCGTTCTAAATGCCCTGCAGTTGAAAGTAGTATTCGAGAGGAAATATGGATTTGAACATGTTGCTTTTCCCGAGGTCGCGGAAGGCTGCGGAAGGGTTCGCGGAACACTTGCCCAGTCGCGAAAGATTCGCGTAGCCCCCTTGGATGCCTTCTACGATGTTGTTGCGTTTCCATTACCGTGACAAGGGCTGAGACATAGGGTGTGGCATGTTTGTTTTCAGCGACGTTTGCAGCGGAATTCTCCCCAGGAGATGGGGCAAATGATCGAGGCCCTGCATGAGGTGGAGGCGGATTTCGACAACTTCTGCCGGCAGCACAGCAAGGACTGGGCTCTCCAAACATCTATTCGACTTTAACCCAGTGCTTTCTGGAAGGACTGGGTAAGGTGGACAGAATACGAGACATAATAAGAACCATTTGTTTCCGTGCAGCGCCAAGAGGACTCTGTCAGAAGCCAGAGGCCGACTGTCTGAGCTATGCGCTGCAATGCCGAGGGGCTTGCAAGCGCCGAATTGACTTCTCTGCTGGGCCCGAGGAAAACGGAGACCTGCGGAGAGAGTCTGAATTCACACGGCTTCTGAACACCTCAGGCCACCTAAGTGATCTTGCCGGTGTGACCGATGCGGGAAGCCTGATCCGGAAATCTGTTGCCAAGTCCCAAGAGAAATGCTTACTACTGTGGCAGCTTCCAGGTCGACTTCTTCTCATTGTCACACCGCATGATTGTGGCTTGCAAGTTTTGGGCATGGCGGCCTGTCGCTAGAGACAGAAGTTGCCAACAGCGACGCATCTCTCTGGGGCACTCCCACCGGGGCCGAGCCGTCATCCGACCTTCGAACTGAATGGTACAGTGTGATTCACTGTGCGATAATTGTGTGGGTGACTGCTCAAAGTGTTTGCAGAGCCCGGTAGCTCAGGGAATGCAGCCAGGCCAACATGCACGGTTCGTGGCTCGACAAGAGCATCAAACCGAAACCCTCAGACCACGCGTTGGTGCGGGCAAAAAAGACGTACGGCAGCGAGCACCCCTCAATTACATGGGCGTACTGTCTTGAAGCTGATTTCTTTTGCCCTCCGCGGTGTTTTTTTTGGAAGCAACATTAGTTTAGCTGACGTGTCTGCCATCGAGGGCTGTTTTTGTTTTTCAAAATTGGGTTTCGCGGGAAGCCAGATTCGGCTAGGTCGGGTCGGATACCTCAGACCTCATGAATCTGGTGATATGGGGCTTGAGACTTGAAGATGAGTGGTGGCTGTCAGCTCGGCGTCGGGGCGAACGATGGCTTCTTTCGGCAGCCGCATCTAGCCACTTGTCAGTGACGCTGCCAAAACTGAGTCAGTACCTGAATCTCCCGTTGAACGGGACCCTGGGGGAATGAACATATCCCCCTCCCATGCGATGGCGTGCGATCTGTCAAAGACGATTCTCACTTCCCACAAACCACTATCCCTGGGGGGTTAGTGGGACAAATAGGTACTACCTAGAGATTCCAAAAGGGTCCAAATTTTGGTAGATTCATGAATTCATACCTTTTTCCACCAAACGGCGAACTTTGGGACTTCCACCATTGCAGCGATTTGTGACAAACATTCACCATTGAAGATCATTGTGGACCATAACTGCCTTTCCATGGTTCCTCTTGCTATGGAACCGAACAAGAATTGGGACTTATGCTCTGGGGGCATCCAGAAGCATTTGGCTCCTCCCGGACCTTTGCGGACCTTGCTCGGAGCGTGCGCCCTTCCTGCATCCTTTTTTCGCTGAACTCAGCGCAGCTATCGAGCAGGTACGTGCGATGGCCGATGACTCTCCCTTCAAAAAGCCCAGGCTTGGGAGTACGCAATTGGGCTTGTTAGGCTTTCAGGCCATCAGCGTGCTACCGCTGGGGTTGCCAGCTGTGAGACGCAGTATCAGTAAAGAAACAAAAGGGAATCCGAACGCACTTTCGGTTCAATTTGTTGACTCATTTTTGGGGGAAGCGAGTCATTTAGGCACCTGTGTCCTCTTCGCAGCCTTGCCACTCAGCCCGTGGGGCTTCCAACCTTGGTGCGATGTCCAGGCAAGATGAGCTTTGGCAAACGCTGGAGCGCAATGACTTGTTGAGGAGGCGTGCGCGGCAGAATGGGCAGCTTACGGTGTGGGCCAGTCGTGAGGTGACTGGCCAGGGCAATAACAAGAACTGTTGCTTAAATGAAATCCTCCTGGTGGTCACGGCGCAATGGTGGGCCGCGATCCAACCAAAACCATGTGCAGTGCCAATAGACATCATGCGCCAGCAGGTGCGGGTTGATGCAAACAAGTATCACGAAACCGCCTCTGTGGAATTTTGCGTTGCGTTCTGCAAGTCGAAGTGTCTTGAGATCCCTGAAAAGGTCCGAAGGTTTCGCCACGAAATGGTCATGGAATCCAATGATTCCCTTGTATCCTTGGATGCCTGGGGTATGAAGAAAATGTTCAGCTACTGCACCCGCCGCTGGATGGAAGCAGACCATCCGCGCGTGCCACAGTTTATCGAAAATCAAGCTTTTGCAAAGCTTATTTGGTGCTTGTAGTTCTCGTTTGGAATTATTATTGCCCTGAATGCTTCGGTTGAGGATGAGAGGCTCTCTTACGTGTGGGAAATCTTTGACCTGTACTGGGGAGAGCGAGGAGGCCTTGATGGGGAAGAGCAAGATTCCTTGGAGTCTCGGGAGCCTCCCTTGCTTGCTCTTGAGGATGGTCATGTGGAAGTGGTTGATGGCTACGACGACCCCGAAGCTTTTCAACTGCCAGGGGATGCCCAAATGAACCCCAACCCCCCTACCCTTCGAAGATCGGACACCGCCCCCGCCTCGCCGCCCATGTCGGCAAGCCGCATGGATGACGAAGCTCGCCAGCGAGTTGTGGAGCGCATCGCCCTCCTGAGGCACGCGTGGGTACTAGCGTTTAACCTGAAATTATTCTTTTGCTTTTCTGAGGATGTTGGGGTACAGGGAGTGGTGGTTGTGAATTTTGGATCCAAGCCTACACAGGCAACAACTTGCAGCCGCTGCGCCACCTGCAGCTCATGCCCCTCCAGCACAAGGAGTGGCGGGTAGCTGCAAACAATCGAACAATTAGGTTTTGTACTCAACCCCAGTCTTGCATGGGGGACCAGGAATGGACGCGGCAGACACGCTGCCTTACAACATGGCGACTGAACCTTGGGTGCCTCCACTTGTGGGGCTTCAACGGCTGTCCGTGGCGCCTCCTGAAGAAGACCTTCCACCAACCCAGGACCCTTTCCACGGCGAAGCGCCACCAGAGGAAGATCCAACTTCAGAGCCAGCGCTCACGAAGCTTGCTGAAAACAAGGCTAAGAAGGCCGAGCTCATGCAAACCATTCGCCTGGCAAGGCAGGCCTTGCGAGAGTTGGGCTTCACAGCCGAGGCTGAGGAAGCCAGCTCCTGTGGGGCTAAAGACCAAAAGAGCTCTATGGCAAAGGTCATGCCGAGTGAGGCTTTTAGCCCTGCCAACAAGGTCATCAACGGCGACGCGCCGAACGCCAGCGCGGACAGGGTGGCCGCCAACACCAGCAAGGACAAGGTGACTGCCAACACCAGCAAGGACAAGGTGACTGCCAACACCGGCACGGACAAGGTCATCGCCGAAACCAGCATGGGCAAGGCGGCCGCCGACGGCAACATGAACAACGTGGCCACCAACGTCAGCAAGGAGGAGGTCATCGCCGACACCAACATGGACAAGGTTGCCGCCGACGCCAGCACGGACAAGGTCGTCGCCGACACCAACATGGACAAGGTGGCCACCGACGCTTACATGGACAACATGGCCGCCGACGCCAGCACGGACAAGGTTGTCGCCGACACCAACATGGACAACATGGCCGCCGACGCCAGCACGGACAAGGTTGTCGCCGACACCAACATGGACAAGGTGGCCGCCGACGCTTACATGGACAACATGGCCGCCGACGCCAGCACGGACAAGGTTGTCGCCGACACCAACATGGACAAGGTGGCCGCCGACGCTTACATGGACAAGGTGGCCGCCGACGCCAGCACGGACAAGGTCGTCGCCAACATCAACATGGACAACGTGGCCGCTGACACCGGCGCAGACAAGGTGACCGCCGACGCCAACATGGACAAGGTGGCCGTCATGGCCAGCAAGGACAAGGTGACTGCCAACGCCAGCACGGACAAGGTTGTCGCCGACACCAACGCAGAGCAGGTGGCCGCCGATGCCAACGTGGACAAGGTGGCCGCAGACGCCATCAGCGCGATTGATGCCCCCGTGGGCCAGGAGTTGGCGTTGAACAGCGACACAGCCGGTGACCAGCTCAGCAGCGACGGGTACGAGGTGGAGGGTGGCACGCTGGCGCATTGCGACAAGGAGGTGAAGCTCGCAGCGGACGGGGAGCCGGATGCTGAAGTGGAGGTGCTGGACAACAAAGCGGCCCCGTTAGAGGAGCTGGAGGCCCTTCCCTTTCCAACGCTTTTCAGAAATTTACTCGCGATGTCACTAAAAAACCCCAACCGACATGCATCCCTGCAGGCACGGCTGGTCACACGTGAGGAGCAGATGGAGGCCGCCTTGGCCAAGAGAGGGAAGAAGAAAAGCAAAGGAGGCAGTGGGCAGGGCAAAGCAAACAAGAAAAGCCGTGACCAGGGAGACGTCGTCGACCTCGAGGCGGAGAGCGGCGATGACACAGCCAACGAGCGCAACCTGCCTGCCAAGGCCAATGGCAAGGCCAAGAGCAAGGCCAAGAGCAAGGCCAAGAGTAGAGACACGGACGACGCCAAGATGCACAACACTGGCACGGGCAAGGGAGAGGATGGCGAGGCGACGAGGGCCTTCCAGCCTGCAGCTGCCGCGGCTCCAAGTGACAGTCAGCCTGAGAAAGCTGATTCTTCAAAGCGACCAAGGGCAACTGCAAAAGCAAAGTCGAAGGCCAAATCCAAGCCCCAAGACTTGCTGACCAATGCCGATGAGGGACAGGGTGGCGCCGAGCTGCCCGCCCCGCCCACCAAACGGAGGCGCTCCGCTGACGGAGTCACGGCAACCTTCGCGAGGCGCTACGTTCCCAAGGCACCCGCCAAGAAAGACCAGTGGAACGCGATGAAGCTGGTTTTCGAGAACCACGTCAAGCCCCGTGTCCAAAGAGCATCCTCGTTGGAGGACAAGTTGCGGCAAGTTTCCCCCAACACGTAGCGAGGACCCTTTGAACAGGGGATTTCAACTCCCATGCGCTGGACCCAAGTCTCAAACACCAAAACAGTCTGTTCTTTACTTCAGAATTGCGCATTCTCCTTGAAAACCGTGTCCGTTTGTCACAGGAGCCGTTCCTTCACCTGTGCACCAACGATGCGAACTTCCGGGCAGCCACCACTTATGAAGAATACGTGGCAGCGGCAATGATTTTGCAGAGCACCTTCCACTGAATCTCGGCTCAAATTGGCGTCAGGAACTTCTCTTTCTGGTCTTTTTCAGGTCATCTTTTCCTTTTGGCAGGCTCTGCAGAGCCAGTGGACTCTCCTCCTACAAAGTCTTCGTCTGGCAAAAGCGCCAGCGAGAGCTCAGGTTGAAATCCTAGGTAGAGCTGGGTGATTTGGGGTCTTCAGCTCAACCGTGGTATCTCGACACTTATCACTTATCCCTCACCCGTCCTGTCCGGGGTGGTCGATGGATCCAGTCTCGGCTAAGCCTGGGAGATTGCAGGAGAGGGCCGATGCGCAACAAAGTGCGGAAAAAGCACAGCTGCTCGCAGTAGCCTGAAAATGAGGGGTTCGGTTAGCGAAGTGTTTGTGGCCCAAAATGTCCTGCGAAAGGGGGCCTTATTGAGGTTTGCACACTTGCGTGCGTAGATTTGCGGGGTTCGCTCACCCGCCCCGTTGGCAGGCTGAGACCTGGGCGTGCGTGTCAGCATGGGCAGGCCTGAGAGCATCAGGAGCTTTGCTTGGTGATTGCATCTTCCTGTAGGCGAAAGACGTTACCTCATTGCTTGGTGGTGAGCGGCTTTGCCCAAGAATTCGGCTTGGAAGGCCACGTCGGCCTGTTTGCCAAACATGTCAAACAGTTTGCAAAGCTTTGATGCACAGTGGAAACATTGCCGTCCCCGCAGCCATTTCCGTGGTGTTAGTTACGATACAAGCTGGGGCGATGGAGCCTGTGCAATTTCGCTTAATGATGTGGAGGCTTTTTCTTATGGGTTGCCCGTTGGAGCCTTGGAGCAAGACTCATGCACTTTGTGCTCTGATTTTGCTCTCCGTGTCTCAGCTCAGGACTTCTTGTGGCTCGTCGTCTTCACGAGCTGGATGGACTTGTCCCCGCACGACCTCAGAGCTCTGAAGCTTTCGGTGCTGGAGCTATTCGCTGGGTGTTCGCGAATTGCAAAGACTGCCAAGCATCGGGGCTGGTCCTCCCGAGCCTATGAGATAAATTTCGACAAGGGCTGGAACAATCCGGGGAAGAGGGACAAACGAGGACAAAAACAAAGATCGTTCATGGACATGAATGGCCAAGCAGGTCTGGCGCACCTTGGCGGACCAACAAAAAGAGACTCATTCTAGGAACAGCTTTGCTTTTTCTTTGGGCTTGTTGGTTTGTGAAGCCCTGGCCTGGAAACTGAGGCTGGCTGTGTCCCTCCTTTTGGCAAGCCAATGGGGAGGATCCCTGACAACGATTGCCGTTGTCTGTTCAACCTTCGTTCCGGTCAATTTGTTCACAAGCCAACGTGACGCACTGACCCCGCTCGGGGCCCAGCACATCACCGCGGTGCGACAGGGAAATAAGCAAACATCGAGGCCGGCCCACAAATTTGCATGCGATTTGATTGCATGCTCCGCAATGACAATGCGCAGGTGCGCCCTCTTAATCGCACTCATCACTGCCAAAGATTCGATTTGGCTGCTTGAGAATCCGGGCGGCAGCACAATTCTAGCTCACCCCAGGCTCCAATGGCTCTTCGGTATTCTTGACAAGATGGGCCAAAAAGCGCCTTTCCCAAATTAAGTAGCTTGTGGCCTGCGGCAGCCTTGCTGCTGGTTCACATCCAAGGTGCAGAAAACAACATTCTGGATGAAGAGATTTGGATCTAAAACTGCAAAGAGAACCCTGATGGTTGGAAACACCAAATTATTGTCAAAGCTTGATCGGGGGAGAATGCGCCGTGCCCAGCTACAATCCTTGCCTCAGCATGCTACCACACGACGTTATGAAGATTCACGTGGCCAAGCTCGCTTTGCCGGCAACGCCGCCTTAAAAAAGACACAGTGCCTTGGTGCGATGAGGGTTGCGGCGGCACACATGGGGCATTTGCGCAGTTGTTGACAGCTTGGTTAAGGGAGTATACTCCAGCTTTTGCAGCAGCAATACTGGACCTCTTCCCCTCCATGATTGAAGAAGATCGCTCTCTACCAGTGAGAGACGCTTTGCCTTCAGTCGAGGGGGGGAAGGAATCCTTTGAATCGCATCCCAATCTAGACCCACCGCATGCCAATAAAATCCACGAAAGCTTGGGCATGAGAATTTCCACACTTGTGAACGCATAATCGAAAAAGCTGGGGATGATCAAGACGCAGGGTTCCTGAGATCCTTTGGAGGGGCTTAAAGAAGGCCGGGGGGGGGTGCCCAAAGCCGGAACTGCAAAGGCCACCGGACAAAGAGAAGTTGAACACGACGAGGAACGCCTCGAATAGAGATGGGCGTTGGGGCGTTGCCGCGCCCACGGATTCGTTCAGTTATGCATTTTTGGACCATATGTTCCCAACACAAAAAGCACCTTAAACATAGTTTTTCTCTTCAATCTGTTTCCCAACGCAGAAAAGGCACTTCAGACACAGGGCTGGTTTGACAAGTGTCGTTTTGCTTGTTCACGGGGCTGTTTTTAGAAGTGCCTTTTTTGCCCTTTTTGGATCTGTTTCCTAACGCAGAAAGGGCACTTTGAATGTGGTTTGTTTGTTTCATCTATTCCCAAAGACGGCAAAGAACACTTGTTAAACAAGTTGCTTGCCCCCGCAGAATCCCAGAAGCTTTCATGTTTGGATTTGCTTACGTGGCGTTTTTTAAACAAGTACCGCCGCTTGCCTTTTTGCACCTGCTTGAGTTGTCCCAATGCGAAAGGGCACTTCGAACAAAGGAGACCAAGGTCATTTACATTGGCTGGTTTACAAGTGTTTCTTTGTTGTATACAGTAATGTTATTAAGAGAGGTCATGTGGTGCACTTTTGCGCACAGTGTGAGAAACCACTTCTCACAAGCTTTGGGGTATGAGAACTTGGAAAACCCTCGTCATACTGTTTATGGGAGACTTACCCTCAACCCCCCCCCCCCTTCACACTTTTTGGGGCACTAGAAGCTCACCCTTGAAATCTCCTTTTCGTGCTTTTTCGGGTACGGGAGGTTTCTCCTTGAAACACATTGTTTTTGGAGTATTCGGACCCCTTTTTTCTGGCACCAGACCTTGCTCTTGGATTCCTGTTTCGCCCTGGGGTGTTGAGAACTCTTTCATTGGGCGGGCGCCATGCTCTCACTGTTTGGGGTATGAGAAACAACACATTTCCTCAGCGCAAAGGCAAACTGTTCTACACTTGTGATTGAAAAATGCAGGACAGAAGTATGACTTGCAAATTCCGATCGGTAAGTCCAGGCCAAGGGTAACTCTTTACTGTGGCGCCGGGTCTTTCCAAACTCTGCCAAATCTTCTAGAACTGGGCTACGAGTTCTGGCCAGCAACAGGCCTGAAAAGCAAAACACCATTCCCTCCATTGTCTTGAGCAGTGACACAAAGGGTTCAGAACTGCGATTTCAACACCGAGCTGGCCGTCTGAGGATGTGTCTGAGGCAGACTTGCGGGCGATGTTCACGGCTGCTCCTTGGACTTCCTGGCCTGAGGCGGATGTGAGCGATGCCTGCATTTACCTCCGGGCTAGCTACCGTTTGAAAATTCCATCGGACTGGGCTCCAATAGTTCCGTCCCTTGAAGAGTTCCAAGCTCGGAGGGCTGCTGAGCCTGCCTGAGAGGTTTTCACAACAGGGGCCTGCCCGAAGTGATTTTTGAATCGGCGATCTTTGCCGGTCAAACGGCGATCTTTGCCGGTCAAACGGCGATCTTTTGCGAGCCATTTTTGGGGGTGTGTTGACAACACTTTGGGTCGCGCCTAGCGGCCTCTCTCCCCTTAAACCTCCCACGTGGCGACACCTTTCCGAGAATCAACAGATATTACTAAGTTCTGAAGCCACGAGGTCTGGAGGGGAAATTTGCGCCGCTTTGGGAAAACCGCAGGTTCATGGTTGTGTGGATGCGTCCACGCGATGGCAACAGGGAAGTTGTGGCGCAGTTGCTGCTTGTGCCTGAAACCTCTTGCTCGAGCCTTGTTTTTGGCACTGACGCGCCTTGTGCCAACCATGGAAGGAACAGGCACTCGGACATGGTCCGCAGCGACCTTGCTGCGTGGAGCAAGCGCTGTGATGGCCCAATCCCCCATGTTGCTAGCAACTTCGGATGAAGATCTTCTTCGAGAGTTGAAGGCTACATTTAGGGTTTGACAGCATTGCCCCTTTTTCGGGTTCCACCTCCCCCGACGCACGCTAGTTTGTCGGTTCCCCTCAAAAGACACCCTTGCATGATGCCGACTTGTTTCCCCAGTTTGGGGGATGAAGCATCGCAAGTCTGTTGCCAATTGAACGGGCTTTTGGTAAAGGACCCCTGTAGGCACTTCGTTTTTGATCCCTACGCCACCCCTGTTTGTTTTGGAACAGGGCCAGTTAGTAAATCACAGATTTCACACAACGCACTCACGCAAAGAGTGATCGAATATTTTGTAACAAAGCCATGTCTCCCGAAGCCCTTGGGACACCCTATGTTTGCAGGGCCCATTTGAAAATATCGCTTGGTCGCTGGACGCAAATTTTGTCAGGGTCTTTTTAAGCTTTGGGCTTCCCGAAGCTGACCTTTTGACGAGCCCAGAGTCAATGACAAGGGCCACGAGGCACAACGCGCAGCCTAATGAAACAACATATTTTAAGTTTTTCTTTTGGTTGCGAAATGCTCGACAGTCCACGAGGGCTCCTCCTTGCCCAGAAAGTAGGCAAGATCCCCAAAGCGAGTTGTAGTGAAGTTTTTCACCTTTTCCTGGTTACCCAGCACGGACAAAATGCAAAGAAGCAGTGTAAGAGTTAAAGCTTTGTTGGGTCATCTGGCTCCAAAGGCAACTTTTACAAGCCCCTCGTTGACGGAACTTGAACAGGTTGCAGGAAACTGCGAAAGGGTGTGTTTGGCTCCTTTTTGGACACGCCTTTCATGACAAAAAGAGGTGTGGACCAAAAGTCCAGCACGTTTTTTCTCGGGTGTTTGCCGTGCGGTTTTGGAGTGTTGATGATGAGTGAGTCGCGACACTTGTAATGTGAAACGGTGCGGTGTTGGGCTCATTTTGGACATACGGGGACCCATTGCTGAACCCTTGAGCGCGTCGCCAGCATCACCTGTTCGCATTGCCGTTCCTTGATTTCTGCATTGCACGCTTCAAGGAACACAGTCAACATCGCCAGCAGTACGCTAGCAAGCATCGCCGTTCTTTTACTCCGCAATTGGGCGCAAAAAGGAACAAGCCCCGCATCGCCAACATCGCCTGTCCGCATCGCCAGCATCACCTGTTCGCATTGCCGTTCTTTTACTCTGCGTTTGGGCGCTCAAAAGAACACGAGCTGCATCGCCAGCATCACCTGTCCGCATCGCCAGCATCACCTGTTTGCATTGCCGTTCTTTTACTCTGCGTTGGGGCGCCCAAAAGAACACGAGCTGCATCGCCAGCATCACCTGTCCGCATCGCCAGCATCACCTGTTTGCATTCGTTTGGGCGCGCAAAAGAACACGAGCTGCATCGCCAGCATCACCTGCTCGCATCGCCAGCATCACCTGTTTGCATGGCTGTTCCTTGACTTCTGCATTGCGGCTCTGCAAGGAACACACTCAACATCGCCAGCATCACACATCGCCAGCATCACCCGTCCAAAGCTTAACTCGTATACATCACGGCCCTACGTGTGTTCGGCTCCATTTTTGCTGCGCACGCGCGGGCTTCTCTGGTAGGGCCCCGGAAAAAAATTCAACTGACCCCTAAGAGCAGATCAATAACTTGGTGATGAGTTCCCCGAGATACCTTTCGGTAAAAAAAACATGTCGGTTGAACGCAATGAGGTCTGGTTTTTGAAGGGGTTTGTTTGGGGACCACTATGAAGAAGTCCGTTTGGGACCGCTATTGGCTCGAACTGGTTGGACCTTACTGGCTTTTTTTGAGCATCTACAGTTGACGAAAGAACAAAACCACATTCTTTCGAAGACTGGTTACATCCTACCAAGACCGGCCTATTCAATGAAAGTATGGTTTTTGATGAAGGGATCCATTTGTTTTGGCACCAGTATGTATCGCCCAATGGCCAAGACCAACGGTGAAATCCAATGGCTCACCGCTAAATTCTGCCAAGCTCTTCAATGAAGGCCCTTTCAAAAAAACATAGGACAGCTTTGAAGGTCTGTTTTGAAGGGCCGTGCTATTTCAACAGTTAACTTCTGAGTTGGCTGACTGCCCTGAAGGAGCTGGAGGCCCAAGCGGCCCAGGTGGCTTCTCGTGCAACATCGGCAGCGTCCTCTGAGGCCTCGCCCATGTCACCTGCGCAAGGGCTAGGTGGTTGGAGCCAAGATGCGCAGCCGCGGGATTGGTTGGTGGCATCCCCGGAAATTGCTCACCAAGGGGGCGAAATCCAAGTAAGTTGTCAGCATTGGATGGTTGACCCAAAATACTTCTCGAGACATTGCTGGGTGAAGTTTCATCCTAGGAAGCGACCTTGCCTGGCACCCAAGTGGACAGCACCATGAAGACCTTGGCAGAGCCGAGCCCGGTCATTCCAGCAGCCAAGGAAAGTCAGGAAACACCTCCAGCCCGACGCTTGAAGTTTGCTTCGCCAACCCCGGAAAATACAAATCCTAAGGTTTTGGACTTGGAGTTGGATGATGAGACGTCCGTTGAGGACGCAAACAGCAACGAATCAGAAGATGTTGACGATGCAAACATCCCGGATATCTTGGACAAGTCGGCGCCCAAGCCAAAGCCGGGGGCACTTATCTCAAAGGCAGCTGCGCGGCATCGCTTGCGGCGCGTTATGCAGCCCAACTCACGGGGTGGGTTTAAAGTGTCAGAAGCAGTGCTACAAGACTATCGGTCAAACGGCCCCGCTCGGAAAAGCATTGAGAAGATCTTTGAAATGTGTGGCTGCAACCCGGACCGTTGCTGAAAAGTTTCAAACGTGGCTTCCCTCCCCAAATAGCCACTGCCCCACTTCGCAGGAAGTGTTCGTCCAGGAGTGCGAGATCATGCGGCTTGAGATGCAGTCCAACGAAGTGACAGTGTCTGGAGAGTATGTTTCAAAAAAGTGGATGCTGGAAGAGTGGAAATGGACCAAGCGCCTTGTTCCACATTAGCTGAGGCAGTCCCAAGCCCTTAGCAACATGTTTCAGCTGCGTTGCGTGGGTCCGAGGCAGCGTGTGGACGCTGTGATCAAGCATTGCAAGACCAATCCTGCCCGGTTGATGCGGCTCCCTGCCTGAACGTGGCACCTTGTAAACTTTAGCCCCCTGGCCGATTGTTTTTTAACGGAGCTTCTCTAACGAAATCTCAGGCGTGACACCTATGAGGACATCACCCTCTACTATGCTGAGACAACCATCGTCGGAAACATGAAAAACATGAGCCAGTCTTCCTTTTCTCGCAGGCTTCGATTCCAGGAGACCGGGCTGGAAGGTCTCGGAAGTGCGGCTGCTGCAGGGATCGCCGACCTGACTCCTGCCATGCCCAAGTGGGACAAAGCGCAGAAGGAAGGCCGGGCCACTGCACTTGCCCACCCGCAAAACACTTACACTTGTCGGGGTAACAATTTCACAAGGGCCACTTGCGCCAATGCCTAGGCTCTAGCCCGCAAGAAGCAGGCAGTGTCAGTGACGATGACAATGACACCGATGCCGTGGAGGAGAACAAGCGCAACCTGAGGAAGAAGGCCGGGCTTCCGGAGCTGGCCCATGAGGCTCTCCCATCGGCTGCGGCGCCAAGAATGCTGACACTCGCTGGCAAAGCCAAAAGCTTTTGAACTTGGGCTCCAAAAAGAATCAAACGTCCACTCGCTTGTCTGACATTTCCTGCCTCGAATGCCTTCCAAACTGAACAAATGCTTAGATTACCCTTTCCTGAGTGGCTTGGTTTGCTTTTTTCCGTGGCCCACCCCCTTTTCTGGTTTACAAAGAAACTGGGGTGGTGGTTGGTGCTGCGGCGCTCGGCAAGTGGCTCCTGTAAGGATTCTTCGCACGGGGTATTCCTGCTTGCCTCTGCAGAACACAGCTTTGGGTCTCAGCACGGGTTTGCAAAGGAAACTTGCAGTTTGTTGCCCGCTTCAAAACTTGTGGTGCGCCCGCAAGGGCAGTTGCCGCCTGAATTTTCGCGCTTGCCCCCACACCAAGCAACGACCAACCCTGCCGTGCCTGGCACTCTCCGCCGCCATCCGAGGGCCTGCGTTTCGAAGCGGCTGGGGAAGCTGGAGGGCTGCAAGGAGACACTCACTTCTGCGAACAGCCTCACAGATACACAGAAGCGGCCTCTTGGCGAATGCTGCACTTTACTTCTGCACTTGCAATTTTCGCCCGCCCCGCCCCAGCCAGCCTGCTGCGCTTGTTCGGCCCCAGGATGCTGGGCAAGCTCGACGAGTTCATCACCGCCTTGTCTGAAAAACATGAGGCCATCAACACCATCTACGTAGAAGGCCTTGTGGAGGGGCTGTCCAAGAAGCTACTTGGCACCTTGCTCACGCATGTGCTGTTTCGATCCCTCAGTGTAAACGGGCTTGTTGCTCCTAGGATGGAGGACCAACTCCGAAATGTCTTTCTTGACTCCCAGAAGATGCGTCTGGGCTTGAAAGGCAAGGGTTGACTCTTTAGAATGTAGCAATCCTGCAGGGCCCTGGAAGCGCTGGCGCTAGAGGGGCGACTGAGGCAGGGAGTTTAGATCGCACGCCCCCCGTGCTTTGCTTGTAGTGAAACCCGCGCATGCTCTGCCCAGGCAAGTCATGCCAAAGACCAAGGCAAAGGGGGCCAGGAAGCCCAAGCCATCGTCCGCACGAGCTGCAAAGGCCAAGGCGAAAGCTAAGGCCAAAGCGAAGACCAAAGCCAAGGCTGAGCAGGACTCACCGCCTGCCAAGAAATCCCGGCGCAGCTGAGTGCTGCATCTTTCTTTAGTAGCTTGCTGAGGGGTTTGTTGCCCCAGCTGGGGTCTAATTGCGCTGAAGGGTGCAATGTACAATCACCAATTCAGAGGATCATCGCTTTCCTCGGAGCGGTGTTGGGGGAAAAAAGTCACCGCGCTTGCTGCAAGCAGTCAGCAGTCAAAATCATGCGCAACTACGCGCGCAAAGTTGCTTCTCCCATACGGGGCTTTGGTGGGGTGCGCCAGGTACCCAAGCCAATGAGCGTCAAGCTGCGGAATTTTCTGAGTGTCTTGCTGATGGCGTCTGACACTCAGTTTCTGAATCAGTCATGGGACACACTTCGTCGGAGTGGCTTGAGGCTTCTGCGCAACACCTCTTGCGCATGGCCTCTGCGGCACCACATCCAGAAGCCATTGCTGCGATTGGCCTGGGCAAACGCGGGGGCCCAGCAAATCAACCGCATGGAAACGCTTCGCGGCAAGTTTACAGATCCCTCGTGCGTCTGGGTCTGATGTGGAAGGTGCCTATGACCACAATCCAGCACCCCACAGGGAACCCCAATGAGTTCCTCAACGTGCCGTTCTTGCGGCCAGTCGATATGCTGGGCTTTCTCATGAAGAATTGCCCTGACCTTCTTCTTGGAGGGCACAAGGACTTTGTTCGCAGTGCCAAGGAACTGTCTTGTTTCTGGACGCAGTACAAAAAATACCACCCTCAACACATGGTCTTCGAAAGTGGCTGCCCTCTTGATACAACAGTGCCTATACTGTTGCACGGGGATGAGGGACGAGGCTTGCGTCGTGGCAACACAGCCATTCTCACATTGGAAAGTCCGTTGGGGCTTGGGACTTCCAAAGGGTACAAGAGGACGTGTTCTTGCTGCCACTCTGTCGACAAATCTCTTGCCTTGAAACTGGGACTGACAGAATGGCCGGAGTATGGGTCGGATGACCTGGCAGACTACCAAACCACAAACATGCTGTACCACTCCTTTATCACACGGTTCCCCATCTATGCCATTCATTCCAGGGACTACAAAGATGGGTGCCAGGGCGACCTGATAGAACGATTGTTGAAGCTCACTGCCAAAGACTTCAAGCAGCTCTTTCACGAGGGGCTACGTATTGGAAACAGGCACTTCTTCTTTGCAGTCCTCGGTATGAAGGGCGATCTCAAATGGTTCGTGCGGCAGGCGTGCGAAATGACGCGGTCGTACATGAACCTCTCCCTCACTGGGCAGGAGATGTGTCACGAATGCCAAGCCGGCGGCCGCGGCATGGCATTCGAAGACATGCGATTTAGCCCGACTTGGGAAACAAGCTTGTACTCGTCCAGGCCCTGGCCTGCCGACTACAGTCCGCCTCTATCGCAGATACCATTTGAGGGCTTGAATGGTGCTCATGAAAAAATGTATCGCAGAGACGTATTCCATACATGCAAACTCGGAGTTTTCTGCGATTGGGTTGCCTCTTGCCTCTTCGTATTCCTTGATGTTTGGACGTACTTTGAGGAACCCAGTGAATCAAACAGCATACCTTTGAAGCTGGACCGCGCTTTTGCGCACTTCATCCTTTTTTGCAGCTCGCGAGGGACGAAGCCTGCCCTACATTCATTTAGCAGGCTGAACCTCAACCGCAAGAACGCTTCGACTTCGCCTTGGCTTAAGGCCAAGGGTTCTGATTGTATGCTCATGCTTGAATGGATGCTAGTTTTGACACGGTCCATCATTGTGAGCCCGCTCGATCCAGGACACGTTCGGTGGACTATTGTTATGAATGACGGCACGCAAGCAGCGATTGAGTACTTCAAAGTGCTTTACTCCCACGGTTTGTGGCTTCGGAAGCCCTGCGCGGCCTATCTGTTTGAACAGGGGTACCGGTTTCAGCAAGCTTTTGCTCGCATGGCGAATGTTTCCCTGCACACCTGGTCTTTCACGGGCTTTGCGGTAAAGCCTAAGAGCCACGCCTTGGCTCATTGCCAAGTGGAGCTGAAGCAACAGCTGCTAAACCCAGCTTGCCGACGATGCTTGAGCCCACTTATTTACGCGTGCGAAGGGAATGAGGACATGGTGGGAAAGATGAGCAGGGTGTCGAGAAGAGTTCATCAAAAAATGATGGCCAAAAGGGTGCTGCAGCTTTACATGGTTAAGGCCAAAGCCCTTTACCGGAGGCACATGGAATCCAAGAGCCAGGCAAGGCCCCGGCGCTAAGTGGCAGTTGAACCAAAGCTGATGAAGGGCGAGGCCGGCGGAAAAAGACAAATGCGCCATCAGAAGTTCCAAGCCTTGCCTCCCATGACTTTCAGCTATACTGTTTCTCACTAGAAGAGGGCCAGTTTTCGAATCGGCGATTTATACCGTCAGTCGGCTTTTTTTTCTTGAGCCGATGAAAAAAAGGTCAGTTTGCCAAGTCGGCGAAAAAAAGGCACCTTCGGAAGGTCCAGGTATAAACCCAGTGTACATCGCTCTGAAAGCCTCAGCGGATCGTGCATCAACTTGCACATGCTTACGAAGCAGCACGTGTCAATCTTCACCGTTGCGGGCGACTTGTTTTTTGCCAGCTTCCACATGTGGTACACCTGGGTGAAAGTAGATGCAGCAATGTCCTTTAGTTATGTGGGGAAGCAAAGGGGATGACCCATCCATTTTGATCCAACGGTAAGCTTGGCTTGAGACCAACTGAGTTACGCTTTCCCTTGGCGAGCGATGAATGCGTTGAGTTGAGTTGGCTGACTGGCAGTGCTTCCGCAGCCACTTTGCCACCAGAGCGCAGGGTCCGAAGCAGCTTTCACCTCGCAGCCATGACGCAGCAGACAGTCGCTGTTGAGAAGGCATCTGAGAAGGCAGCCTTCTCTCCGGGCCACTCTGCACTGAGCAGCCCTACCAAGAAGAGGCGACTTCAGTGCATGGCTAAACTGAGCGATTCTTCGTCAAGCTGCGCTCATGCCAGATGTCCTTCTTTCGATTTTCTTGTCAATGCACTTTATCCTTTGAACGTGTTTCTTCTTTGATTGGCTGATCATTCACATTGGAGCGGCGGCATTTATTCAAGGCGGCGTACGTTTGCACAGTGTGCTGTATCCCGCGCAGTTGTTTTTACAAGCTCAACCTCGGCCTGCTTACTCCAAAACCAGTGAGAGGGTTCCCAACTGCCTCAACTCGGCTACCTATGTCTACTATTTAATGTTTACATCAAGCACGGCTCAGGCTCAGCATACAACATATACAGCCGCACTGATATGCATATAGATAGACAGATAGAAAGATATCGATACAAAGATAGAGATATTGTTAGACATATACACACCACCGTCGCCACCACCGCCACCGCCACCACCACCACCGCCACCACCAGCACCAGCACCACCACCAGCACCAGCACCAGCATCAGCATCAGCACCAGCGCCGCCGCCGCCGCCGCCACTACCACCACCACCACCACCACCATCAATGCTGCTGCCAACACGCAGCACCACACAGCAACGCACAGGCACACACGCACATATGCACTGCACTAAGCAGACTCACACGTGGGCGGTGATATGGCAAAAAGGCAAAGCCGATGGTACCAAGACCTCACTCAAGCATTGAAAGTCAATAACAGTGAGAGAAGCACCCATGTTTGTCGTGGTAGTCCATCTCCAACAACAGTTCGGAATGCGCCAGGGAGAGGGCGGCCCAGATCCGGAAGAGCTTCCAGCGGCCCAAGTTCTGGGTCATGGGCTTTGGGTGGTGTTTGGCGGCCTGCGCCGGCGCGGCCAACGTCATTGCCTTCAAGAGCTGGAACTTGCAACGTGGGTTGCAACATGTGGGTATGTGTCAAGTGGGGATTTGGACCCCCCAACGTGGTTGACAAGACAGATACGCCTATGTGTTGAAGCAAACCCACGTCCAAGAGGTTTTGGGCCGCCTTTCTGTTTGGTTCAGCAAGTTTGGAACGATAGGGGGCGTGGGCATGACCACGCAACGCAAATCAAGGTACGCGTCCCACGTGACGGGCAGCACGTCCGCCATGGCCTTCCGCTTGGAGGGCTACCATCAGGGGGATCTTCGGTTCGGAGAGTTTCCGCGAGGCCTTCTTCCTAGTCTTCTCGTTTCTGGTGGGCGCCTATACGTGCGGCCTTCTCATTGACAAGAACCAGGTGCCGTGAGTGGGTTGGTGGCAGCCGAGTTGGTTTCAGGCTTTGAGTTGCACTGGGGACCGGCAGTCTGTTGCAGCGTGTTTGTACCGCGGAGAGTTGGGGTGGGCGGTTTGCAAACACAGCTTCGGTCATGGCCTTTTTGGGCCTGCAATGACAGGAGGGGGCCCTGGCCAGGTGCACTTTGGAGGCAAGTCCTTCTACGGCCTGGCCCTTCTTATGAACTCGTCCCTCCTTATCCTTGCCGCGTTTATCCCTGGTCGCCTTGTCCCTGCGTGCTTCGTTGCTGGCGCATGTGGCTTGCAGAACGCCATGTGCACCTCCCACTTCGGCGCCATCGTCCGAACCACGCATGTGACTGGCACGGTGACTGTCCCTTGCCAGCATTCGGCACCCACTGGCATCCACTCAAAATTCTGTACCAACCGGCCAGTTGAATGATCATTTGGCCGACTTGCCGAGGACATCGGGTCCACGTTCGGCCGCATCAGCATGATCTACCTCCGCAAGGGCTGCCGACGCTCCCGGTTGGACGACATTGAGCGTGCCGAGGTGGGTGTAGACGCGCGGAAGCTTGCAGTGCTCTTCGGCCCCTGGAGCTTCTATTTCATGGGCGGCCGCTCGTCCGTTTTTATTCTGAGGAAGGCGCTGGCATTAGGATTGTGGCTTGGGATCCCAAAGAAGTCAGGTGTTGCCTGAGACACTACCCGTTTGAGTTTCTTTTCCTCTCATTTGCACAAGAACCGGGTGACTGAACTTGTCACCGGACTTTTGCAAGACTGGCCTTTCGGGCTTGCTTCATCCGAGGGCTGATCGGCATCTACATGGAGAACCTCATCCCCGGGCCTCGCGCCCTGCTGGTGCCCGCCTTTTTCACTGGCAGCCTGGGGCTCTTCTACATGGCCTTCCGCAACCTTCTCAAGGCAATTGCCGATTCGATCCGATCCGATGGCTGGAGCATTCCTGCCAGGATGCGAGTAAGAGTCCATTCTGTTGACATGCTTTAGCCGGGATTGATGCGTTTTTTGATTGGTATCCACGTGTTGCTTCTTTGCCAGTTCGTGGCGTTCAATGAGTGGTGCCTGACGCACTTGCTGCGGTGATTGTCTCCGTCCTTGATGCAAAGACACAGCTTCTATGCGCAAACCGGAAACAACTCCACACAAATACAGAGTGATGCTAGCTGCTAGGTCCGCTAGGTGTTTCCGCACGGCACAGATGGCACAGCTGGCACAGGAACACTTCAAGAAGCTGGAGCAGGAGCGGTTCGAGGCAGACCTGAAGCAAGCTCAGGAGGCTATTGCGCACATGGGCACGCGCCTGCATACCCTGGAAAGTGGCAACCACGATGGACTGGTGGTCGAGTTGGACGAGGATTTTCTTTGTGCGCCGTTTGCCTTGGGGAGGGTTGACAACCAGGCCTGAGGGTACCCCTGTTGGAGTGGTTTTGAAGAGACACCAAAAAGACATGAACCATTTGTTTGGTCCTTTATTTCCGGCACTCCCATATGATCAGCGTTCTACATGCCCTGCAGTTGAAAGTAGCATTCGAGAGGAAATATGGATTTGAACATAATTGCTTTTCCCGAGGTCGCGGAAGGCTGCGGAAGGGTTCGCGGAACACTTGCCCAGTCGCGAAAGGTTCGCGTAGCCCCCTTGGATGCCTTCTACGATGTTGTTGCGTTTCCGTCCATTGCCGTAACAAAGGCTCAGGCGCAGGGTGTGGCATGTTGTTTTCAGAGACGTTTGAAGCAGAATTCTCTGCAGGAGATGGGACAAATGATCGAGGCCCTGCATGAGGTGGAGGCGGATTTCGACAACCTCTGCCGGCAGCACAGCAAGGACTGGGCTCTCCAAAAGTCCGTTCTAGTTTCAATCAGTGCTTCCAGCTACAATCCAGATGTAAGACCAGTTTGTAATCAATCGAAACAATGATGTAAAACCTAGAGGTAAGTAACCCTGATTATTTACTGGAAGCACTGGGTAAGGTGGACGAAATATGAGACGGAACCAGAACATGTTTTCCGTGCAGCGCCAAGAGGACTCTGTCAGAAGCCAGAGGCCGACTGTCTGAGCTATGCGCTGCAATGCCGAGGGGCTTGCACGCGCTGAATTGACTTTTCTGCCGGGCCCGAGGAAAACGGAGACCTGCGGAGAGAGTCTGAATTGACACGGCTTTTGACCACCTCAGGCCACCTAAGTGATCTTGCCGGTGTGACCGATGCGGGAACCTGATCTGGAAATCTGTTGCCAGGACCCTAGAGGAATACAGTGGCAGTTTCCAGGTCGACTTCTTCTCATTGTCACACCGCATGATTGTGGCTTGCAAGTTTTGGGCATGGCGGCCTGTGGCTGGAGACAGAAGTTGCCAACAGCGACGCATCTCTGGAGCACTCCCACCGGGGCCGAGCCGTCATCCGACCTTCGAATTGCATAGTACAGCGTGATTCACTGTGCGCCAATTGTGTGGGTGACTGCTCAAAAGTGTTTGCAGAGCCCGGTAGCTCAGGGAATGCAGCCAGGCCAACATGCACGGTTCGTGGCTCGACAAGAGCATCAAACCGAAACCCGCGTTGGTGCGGGCAAAAAGATGTACGGCAACGAGCACCCCTGAACTAGGGCACACTGCCCCCCGTTTGTTTAGGTGACGTTTCTGCCATCGAGTGCAGATCTATTTCAGAATCGGGTTTCGTGTGAAGCCAGGACCGACTACTCGTAGGTTGGGTCCGATACCTCGTGAATCTGGTGATATGGTTTGAGCCTGGAGCATGTGTTGCGGCTGTGGGGTTTCTACGGTTTCTACGCTTGCGAGCCTCTTGCCTGGTGTCGGGAGTCGGTCTTAAGACTTGGCACCTGCCGTTACCCTCGGCAGGCAGCATTTATTGGACTGCACGATGGAGGGGGAATCCGAAGGAAACCGGCAGGAAACGGGTTTCCAGTTTCAGGCATTTGCTTTTCTTCAGCTATGTAACATATGTCTATATATGATAGAATACAAATCCCTGTTAATGAGTGACTACTTGTATGTCCCCGAGTATACCCCTGACTAATGCTTTGGGTCATTTCTGCTGACTGGATATTCGCTGAAGGTGAGCCACGATCAACACGTGCCAGAGCAAGAGTGTCCCTTTGCCAGGCACAATAAGTAGCAAGAAGCGCTCTTGATTCTTTGCAATCGGGGTTGCATATTTAGAGCCCTTGAATACCTGCATATTGTTGCAACTTCCACCTGAGCTTGGAGCCTATTAGTTCTTGTCTCAAAATCTGCACAATAATTCTCACCAAGTTTCCGGCCGCACGCTTATCGGGCGCGCCCGACCGCAGACTTCAGGACTTGATGGTAACAAGCCTCCCAAGGCACGTGATCTAAGTTGAAAAGATTAGTGTGCGACAAAATGGGCGTGTCCTTTTTGGAGGGTACTCCATGTTTGGGGTTTCAAGGGAAACCAAACTGAACGCCACTATTTTTTTGGAGGGGGCCCTGAAAAAGGACACACCCAAATGAGTTGGACATACAACTAATAGTGCAAGCGCTTGCGAGTTTCCAAATTCCAGTTTGTGAGCAACCTGGATTCTCCTTTGGAGCTTGTTTTCCGCCTTTTCAGTGACAACTGTATATTGGTGCTTGCGATACTTCTGTCAGCAGGTGTGTCTCAGCTCCAAACAAACTTATAATATGCTGCCAAGCAGCTGGTTTTTGAAACAAGTCATTTGGATGCGGATATGCATGGGATGTATCAAAGTAGAAGGAAGCCCCGCTCTGATTTTGACAGCCACCCGAATGGGTGGTCCGTGGAGGTGGAGCTGCCCGCAATGGACTTGGTTGCCAGGCCTGGGTGCAGTCGGTCCGCTTCTTTTTGGATTGATGACCATGATTAGCTGTTAGTTGTTAGCTGTTGGTTGCTTTTCCATGTTGGCGGTCAGTTGTGTTTCCTTTTCGCTTTTGGCGTTTCCCATTGGTTTGCTTGGTTGTTTCCCATTTCCCCCTCGCCGGAGTCCTTTCGGAAAGGGGTCCCTTGATCTTCAACCCAGGCCACGAGGCATCTTTTGCCGCGGAAGCAGCCTTCCAATGGAAGTGGCCAGTAGGGTTTCTGATGGCCCTCATCTCCGCTAGCCCCTTCCTGGTTGCTCAAAGTCAGCAAAAAACAGTTCTTATGCCTGGTGGCGGTTTCCCTTGTGCCAGGGATCACGGAGGGATACGGAGGGCTTTGGGCTCCGCACAAATTTTGAAGACCCTCGGCTTTTGGCTTGGCCAGTTTTCGGGCCCCGTTTTCGTGCCTCGATCGCCAGGATGTTCAAGTCCCAGGGCCCGGGGCCCCTGCGCTGGCACGTGCACCTGGAATCCCTCAAGAAACCACTCGAAAGCCGAGCGCAACTGTCAGGCGGGGGTTCTCTAGACTGTGTCGTTTCCTGGGCGCGTTTTGACACTTTGCGAGACTGCGCTCTGAGCAAAGGGCCCCTCTTTGCCGGGTTCAGCCTCAGCTTTTGGGCGACGCATTGAGTTTTTGGAAGGGAAGGGGGAAAAAGATGTTCAAGAATCAGTGCTTCCAGCCACCATAGCCAGCACTTTGTTCCTCTAGGTTTTACATGGTGATCTCCCCTGTTCTTTTCTTTCTCGTGGAAGTACTCGGGGAAGTATCAGGGTCCTGGAACCGTTTCGTCCGGTGTCTGTTCGGGAGAATTCTGCAGTTTCTGGCGTCTATTCGGCTCTTTGCGGGGCAGATCTTGAGCGACGGCCGTTTTCCCATGGTCCACTGGTCGGCGAGCTCCCATGAAATTCGCATCGCTGACCCGGCGAGCTCCCAAGAAATGTCTCGGGGCCGGTCAGCTTTTCTAATCCATTTGGATCCTAGGACTTGAGGAACTTCACCCGGGAATCGATCCAGAACCACACCGTTGCCTCAAATCGGGTGCTCCACAAATCGGGGCATCTCACTTCCCGAGTCCCTGGACTTTAGACTTTTTGGGAAGACCATGTGGGAAATAAAAAGTCCCAGGCTCAGGACTTGTTGTGGCCAATCTCGATCGGACGTGAGTATGGAGCTCACGAACGTTTGAAGTATCCAAACTCGGCGCCTTGAGGCGTGGGCTGGTTCTCCTCCGTGAAGTTCCAGTTGCCCGTTGGCTCCCGCGAGGCCGCAAGAAACTCGTCCGAAGTCGACCGAAGTTCCAAATCCTCGGTGCAAATTTGGGGACCGCTGGGAGACTTACACAGGAAACACTCACTGCCTAAGGTCCATTTCGGACTTTGGTCACTTTTTGGGTTTGGACAATTTTGGTGGATAAGAGGTTTGGACTTCTGACTCGATGTTCGTTGCCAAGTCAAGTGGTTAGCCACTCACTTGAGGTATTGTATAACCCCCTAAGGCCTACTGAGGGGCAAAAATGAATGGCATTGGCAAACATGAAGGACGTACGGTGGATGCTGCCCCACATAAATCAAGTAAACCCACCACAAACCATTATTTGTGATTTACAGAGTTTCCCTTGTTTCCTATACTTGCAACATTTAGGGCATCTACCATAGTGCAATCCACCTGAATCCCGTCTCTCTTCCATAGCTGACATAGCAACCTGAAGCTCAAGTCCAAAGAAGGGGATTTCCCCCTTTTTCTACGGTTTGGGCCTTCATAAAACAGATTCCCTTCTCAAAACACATCTCACACATGTTTCCCCCAGCGACCATTTGGGTCGCTTTTCTTTCGAGCCGCCCAAACGCATTGCGGCCTGCACCTCGTTGGGAGGTCACGGTGCAGGCGCAGATGGTGATGAACGTAGCGGGGTCCAAGCACTGGGAGGATGGCGAAGGCCGGCCTCCCGGCCTTTGGCTCGAGTGGCCGATCCAGTGCACCGAAGGATTTGGGCCCCACATGGGGTCGCCTTGGTTTTTCCTGGTAAAACCCACTGCAGAAATGGGTACCTTGACACAAAAGACAGGCGTGTAATATGAGGAACACCTGCCAAGCTGAGGAGGGTTGCCAATGAGACAAACTCAAAGCTTGGCAAAGTTCCTTGTGTTGGTCATTGATCTTTCGCGAGTTGTTTGTTGAAGGTGAGCGATCCTCAATTCCTGGTAAGCATTTTCTTCAGTGGCGCTGAACCCCCAAACAGAAGAACTTGATTTTAGGGAGTGCCATTTAGCCAATTTCGGTTCCTTATGGGGGCCCAGCTTTCAGCTTACCCTCAACTGGTGGTCCGGATTGGTAGGAACCCTGACTTACAACTGGGGTCCCTTCAATTTTCCGTCGTCTACAGCCCGGAGCGGCTGTTTGTTTTCACCCATGGACCTCCGACTGAGGCCAAACAATTCAATCAACCCTGACCTTTGTTTGATATAAGCTTGTAAGTCAGTATGATTGCGCTTTCTATCTCACTGTCTCCATACCTCCGAAACCCATATACCTGCAAATCGGCCTTGAACTCTCCAGCCAATTTGCCGATGCGCTTGCCCGCCAGTTTTCTGTGGTTCAAGTCGTTTCCGGTAGACTGCCAGTGTAGAGGTCAGCGAGTTGGATCGAATCGAAGCTGCGGCTTCTTGGATGATACCTTTGCCGCCCGAGATGACAGATTTGGACCAGGCCTGCGCAGAGAGTGGGGACGAGTCATGGGAACCCAGGTCCTTGTTTCTTTTTTGGGAGGGTTTTTCTTGAGCAGCTGCCCTGCAAACGAGGGTCTTCGTTGTTTGCTTTTTTTGTTTTTAACCATGGGGAAACCTACACATTGGTTTGGTTGTGCATTTTGTCGACATTCTGCCAGCCCTGTTTTCATCGCGTGCCTCAGGCGCAGATGTGGCAGCAGCCTCAAGAACAGTACATTTTCTTAGCGCCTTGGCAACCTCGTTAGCTCACTGCTCAAGTTGTTGGATTCGAAGCCCTTTCTCTACTGCCTTATTGGCAACATGTATGGTTCAGTTGCAAAGCAGCAAACGTGCGGAACCCTGGCTGAAAGTAATCCCCTTGGGTACAACGGGAAAGACCCATCGTCTTCTGCAGAATGAATTATCGAATACACCGGAAGACATGGCAAACACCATTGCAACTCCCCAACAAGCATGTAAACAATCAATCAATCCATCAACCACCCACCACCCAATCAATCAATCAATCAATCAATCAATCAATCAATCAATGAATCAATGAATCAATGAATCAATGAATCAATGAATCAATGAATCAATGAATCAATCAATCAATCAATGAATGAATCAATGAATCAATGAATCAATGAATCAATGAATCAATGAATCAATGAATCAATGAATCAATGAATCAATGAATCAATGAATCCATGAATCCATGAATCCATGAATGCATGAATCCATGAATCCATGAATCCATGAATCCATGAATCCATGAATTTATGAATCCATGAATCCATGAATCCATGAATCCATGAATCCATGAATCCATGAATCCATGAATCCATGAATCCATGAATCAATGAATCAATGAATCAATGAATCAATCAATCAATCAATCAATCAATCAATCAATCAATCAATCAATCAATGAATCAATGAATCAATGAATCCATGAATCCATGAATCCATGAATCCATGAATCCATGAATCCATGAATCCATGAATCCATTAATCCATGAATCAATGAATCAATGAATCAATGAATCAATGAATCAATGAATCAATGATTGAATGAATGAATGAATGAATGAATGAATGAATGAATGAATGAATGAATGAATCAATCAATCAATCAATCAATCAATCAATCAATCAATCAATCAATCAATCAGCCGGTCAGTTAGTCAGTCAGTCAATCAGTCAGTCTGTCTGTCAGTCAGTCTGTCTGTCAGTCTGTCAGTCTGTCAGTCTGTCAGTCTGTCAGTCTGTCAGTCTGTCAGTCTGTCAGTCTGTCAGTCTGTCAGTCTGTCAATCTGTCAATCTGCCAGTCTGCCAGTCTGTCAGTCTGTCAGTCTGTCAATGAATCAATTAATGAATCAACCAGTCGATCAAGCACTCAATCAATCATTCAATCAAGCAATCGATCGATCGATCCATCAATCCATCAATCAATCAATCAATCAATCAATCGAGCAATCAGTCGATCAATCAGTCAATCAAACAGTAAGTCAAGCCAAGCCAAGCCAAGCCCACAGTAAGCTAGCAAGTAAGCATGGGTTTCTTGCCTATGAAACGAGACACCGAAAATGTTCGACGCTCGTTGGTCTAAGGTTCCGGCTGATCCCCAGCAGCAGTGCATGGATCCGATGCAAGGCCAATGCCAGCCCATGAGGCCAGCTCCAAGGGGCGGGAATTCGAGGGGGGCGGGGGGGCATTCCCTTCAAAACAGGCACTTAATTGTCCTCTCTTCCACGTTGCCGTGGCACCTCTGACAAAAACCCGGCTCCAAGAGGAAACTGATCTTCCAGCCTCAGGTGCCATGTTAGTGCCAGAAAGGGTAATACCGTGGATCAAACTCCGCCAGTCAGGCGGTTTATCGCAATACTGTGGATGGACAAAAGCCTGCACCGCTTTGAAATGATGGGACACCACAACAAAATTATCCTTCCGGGGTTTCTTAGATGGTGCAGGGTTTCGTCCATCCACGTTTCCCATGAGAAACCGGGGCCGGTGTTTTATTTTCAGGGGAGCAGGGAAAGCACCCTTTTTGGCATGATAAAAAAAGACACCGAAAAGGGCCTTTGCCAAACGGCAAACCACCCGTTTTTCGGGGGCTACCACATTTTGAGAGCCAAGAAAGGTGCGCGTTTTCCCTGGCCCGAGGTATCGTTGCATTCGGATCCAAACTTTCAATTGGGGAACCCCCGAAGTAAGGCGGCCTCTTCTGGGATTAGTGTGGCATCTGCAATATCTCGGGGCAGGTCCAAGAAGCAACACTGTTCGCAACCCCCGGGGTCAAGAGGGCCCGGAAAAGGGAAAGCGCCCTGTTAGATGATCACAACAGCGCCCTCACAACATGAATTTTGCAGGAAACCATCTCGAGCGCTTCTGGAAGGTTTACTGATGCATCTCAACTCTATGTTTACCTGAAAATGACCACGTGGTGTGACCTGCAACCCTTTACGAACACGTGTATTTCAAGTCACTAGCAAAATACTTGCCCTTTGGTTGTCTTTCAGACCAAAGGGGAGCAGTCCCAAGTCACACCACATGTTTTTTTGTTTTTGTTTTTTTCAGGAAAGTCTTAGCCTTAGTTGGTAGTTTGGATTGCTGATTTCGGTTCGGACTCCCTGGTTCTTGTTGAGGGTACGTAGGGTTTCGAAACCACCGCGCAACTCACCTCCAAAGCACCGGGATCCAATTCACCAGTCACTCAGTTGAGGGTAAGCCGATTCCCTAAACGGTTTGGAGGCTGTTGTGGATTCCACGCGTTGGTTCAGCACCGACAGGACGGGGATGCATTCAGCGTGGTGACTAAGGAGACATAAGTCGGAGAATCTATCCTTGTTCCTACCTTGGTGGAAGCTGAAAAGAGGGTGTTGGAAGACTACCATTGTGGGAAGCAAGGAACGCTTTATGCAGGGTCGAATTAGCTTCAACTTGGAAATGCGGGACCTAGAATGGATCGATCGTTTCCCATTGAACAAAGGTTTGCCCCATTATTTTTGGCAACCAACGCGATCCCCCTGGGCTGTTGTACTTGGATGTTCGGCCAAGTTAGTGTTTGTGCTTAGCTTGGGGTAAAACTGTATAAGCCTTAACAAGGTTAATCTCACATTCACGGGGGACTTGTAAGTGGCCTACAACCCAGGTTTAAAAAATAAGAAAAAGAAAAGAAGCAGTTTCATACAGGTCACACACTTAACGCAAATGACCGAAAATCATGGCCGTAGGGGCAAAGACGGCCAAATACGGGAGTTTGACATAAAAGGTGCCAGGTAGTTAAAGTTACAACCAACTAGCTTGGCCGGACGAAGACCCAAGTAGAAGGAATGGGCGAAGCGCTCATGAGTGTGAGGTACATGTGGTGGCCGCAGACCGAGCAGCAGTTTATGTATCAAGCGCCAGTGATGCAAGGAGCGCGGCTAAATGGGTCTGTCTTTCTTTCGGGGGGGTGGGGGGAATGGGTGAGTTCACGTAGAAATGGGTTGTTTCCTTTTGGCTTTCCTTCAAACAGCCCAAAACCGGTGTACCCTCAGAAATCGACATAACCAAATAGCAACCCTGCGTCGGATTTTCTCAGGAAAGGAGCGACTCCCCAATGGGAATGATTTCCATTTTGGGGGGCACCTCTCTGATTAGTACGGTCTGACTTGGTCCGAAGGAAGATGTGTGGGAACGCTTGTTGTCCAACACCTGCTTTTTGGGTCAGTTGAGGCTATAGCCTGGTATTTGGAGTAAGCGGGTATGCAAATGATGCTATGTATGAGTGCTAAGTCCCACAATACACCCTCGGTCCTTGATCAAGGTGCAGGTTTTCAAGTTCTTTCTGAGTAAACGAATCATATTTGCAGCCGGGATGGGAATGGTGTCAGGGAAGCCCAGTAAACTGAACCCATTTGATTCTGATTGGGGCGGGCAGGACGCAGGCGTTTCTGCGACACGGGCATGTTGTTTGCAATTCACAAAAAGCATATCTGGCATGTCTATTCCAACTTCTGCACGACTTTTGTAGGAGCACAATCAAGCTGTACATGGCATGTCAGCAGCCAGATGCACCAGGAGGATGAGGTTTCCTGACGTACGCCTTTCCCCGTAGAATCCTGGAAGCGAGGATGCTTCTGAGGCAGTCACTTCGTGTATACGAGAGCCCTTTCATGCATGCGATAGTTCGACTCAGAGTGAAGCTTGACACCCAACCGGCCACGCGAAACCGACAGGAACGGATAGGCGGGACATGGAGGCGAACGGAACATGGAGGTGAACGGAACATTCAGCAACCCTAAGCCCCCAACTTGGGTTAAAAGATATGGATCAACCCCAGGTGCCCACAACAACTGATCCAACCCCCCATTCTTGTCTGCATAGGGGTCAGGGCTAGGCATGTTGGTCTCACTCGCCCGAAGCAAATCGACCTTCTGATCTTTTAGCTTCCCCTTGTTGGTCCATATTTAGTGGCCCCTTAAAAGGTGACCTTTGATTTCTGGGTTCGTTCGGCAACTCAGTGGTCCGTGACGCTGGGTTCGCGCAGACGTTTTCGTTTTCTGCAAGGAGCTTGGCCAGTGGAAGCGGCGAAGGCGTGTTGGCCCGAAGCCAAACCGCAGGCATGGCCCGAAGCTCAAACTTGGCCGGAGCCGAAAGCACCGCAGCAGCAGCAGCCGCCAGCCCAGCGGCCACTCGGTGCAAACCGATTTGGGGGCAAGGTGACGGGGGGGGGTTGGGCGGGATCTCAGAATCCTGCCTTTTTACAGGTTGCCTGCAAAGCCGCTTTTGGAAATACAGTTGTTCCGCCCGAAAACACCTAGGAATCCGCAGAAACCGTAAGGGGGCTCTCATTGACATGTGGCATGGCTGAACTTCTCTTCAGGACTCAGCCCCCGGCACACTTCCCCACACACTATGTAAGTGAAAGGAAAGTCATGAAGGCCCCTCCCAGGTTATCTTCATTTTACCCACCAAGCAAGACCATGGGAAATGTACAAAAAGCGGCCTCCTTAATGGATGTGGACTGCATCGCTATGCCTCTACTAGGGGATGGGGACGTGGTCAATTCCGAAAACCCAACACACAACCTGTGTCTATATTCTCCGAAGCAGTGCCACAGGGATCGCAGCTCATCGACGATCGGGTGCGATGAACGGCCCATATTCGTTCTTCAAGCGGCTGGCAAGCAAACAACACAAACAGGTTCTTCATTGGAACCATAAACTTCCATGGTCAAAACACTCCGTGATGGCTCGTTTTTGAGAAATCCGCACACTGATTGTCCATGCGGTGACGTGCCAACACAGACTGCGAAGCGAGCGCCTCAGCCCAACGGTTGCAATGATAATCTTTGCCAGCTGCTGGTTTCCTCTTGGTTTGCCTGTCAAACCGCCCTCAAAAGGATCCCTTGTTCTGGCACGTTCCAGACTCCTGTCCGGAATACCTGCCAACTGCAGTTTGTTTCTGAGATCTGTGATTGTTGCCCGCCAACAAACATGGCTTGTAGCACAGACTGTGCAAAAGGGGAAGCATGGGAAGCGTGCTTGGATGTTCTCGACCAAGTTAGCAAGAGGTTAGCCACTCGGGGTATACCCCCCTAATAACAAGGTTAACCCCTCTTAAGGGGACTTAATAACTTGGCCGAACACCCAAGTAGGACCTGCACTGCACACCTCTAATCTGTCATGGCATAAAACAGTCTCCCCCAGCATGGTGCCCGGGAGCGAAACATGAGGTCTCGTGCCCCCAATCTGGAAGAAGGTCTACAAGTGAGGGTGCCCCAAAAACCCATTAGTTCAGTGGCACTTTCCGCAAAAGCTGGCTGGGCACAAGAATCTTTTCCGACCCTTGGGGAACCATTTTTTGGTTGGTTTTAACGGGACACCGAAAGGATAACCTGCAGTTTTGGGGTGCGCTATTTTGTGAGCCACCCCCATATGCTCGGCGATGGGCGGAGAAATCCGCCAACACTCGGATCTACCTGTAAGCGCAACAGGCCCAACGAACTGAGGAGAAGCATGAAGGAGCTTCCCGTGTTGGAATTTCTCATGATTTGTGCAGCATGGGTCCTGGGTCACAATTAAAACTGGTCAAGCCCAAAGAGGCTTCTTTTCAGGGTCATTGAACTGGGGTGGGGTTGTCTGTGCAGACTGACAAATCTGGTCCACCCCAAACAGGGTTCACTGAACTGGGGAGAAGCAGGTGTCTTGAAACTGGTCAAGACCAAAGCTTCTGATCCACAAGGATTCCCTGCTTTCCCCTTTTCCCATTTCCAGCTTGGGGATTTTCAAGGGTGCCCAAAATTCCATTTTCTTCCATGTGCCTCAGTTTTGTTGTCATTTTCCCCTGTTCATGTCAAAGAGAATCCATCACTGGACACATGTTCCATTTTGTTCCAGGGGACGAAACATTTAAGCAAATGGAGGGAATCTATGACTGGCTCATTTCGTGCATTAGGCCCAGTCAAAGGCTGAACGTATCGTCCATACATATGAACCCCTGGTATGCACCTCTATTTTATGGCTAATCCGCCCTGCAAAGGGCCCAAAATGGCCTGGGGTTCATATAGGAACCACATGTAGCCTTTCACCCAGAACCGCAAATGGAGGTTTTCGGGGGGCTCACCGAGCGCTTAGGTATTCTCCGAGGGAGCCGCAGCCTGCCGTACTGGCGGCGCCGGCCTGTGAAGAGGTAGGGGGCCCGGATGGACGGATGGGTTTTGGGTGGACTTTCTTTGGGTCGAGCGGCTGCTTAACCGGTGAATGCCCCGTTCGTCATATGGCTTGCTTAAGAAAATCTGCTATTATCCTCGGTTGTTTGAACAAACAAAATCCAGAGGGCGTCAGCAAATGGACTGAACATGAAGAGAGCCATGATCGCAAATTGGGGATGCATGTCCTTCCCGTTTCCGCATGATCAGATGCTCTGGATTTGGATGGGTTTTCCATAGAGGGTGCCCCTGAGCAGGCAGTGCAGCCAACTGAAGGGTGCGGGTAGGCATGTCAAGAAATCGAGGGACTCCCACATACGGCGGTATTGCTTCTGGATTCCCTTGAAGCAAAAAGCTAGGATACCAGAATACCCGCAAGAAACCACAAGTGAAATCATGGGTTCTCTTCCAGTGCACCCCGGAAAGTTCTGTTTCACCTTTGTGCCCCTTATGTTTGCTTCCCCTTTCTGTAAAGCCTTTGTGATTCCCTTTCTTCCATTTGCTTAAGAATATATTCAATGCTCCAATCTCCCCCGTTGGTTTTAAAGGGAATCTTCCAGCGCTGGAAGTATGTATATGTTGTCCAGGGAACTTGAGCAAATCGAGGCTTTGTGCTTCAGCAACCTATCTTTTCGCTTTGGGCGCGTTGATCATGCCTCAGGTCTGCAATCAGAACTACACCCCGCGGAGCACTGAGGCGGCTGCCTTCCGATCGATCGAAACTTATAACAAAAACAAATCAACAAAACACTAATTCTCACTTCCCGAGTTCCTGCACTTGGCACTTTTTGGCTTTGGATCATGGTTTCGGCAACCAACAAGTTTGGACATGTGTTGCATCCACTCAGGAAGTGAGATTCTATAGGTCCCCCCCAGTAGTGCCCTTTTAACCTTTTGTTGGGGGAAGGGTTCCCCTACTGAAAAAAGGGTACCCTTATTCTAACCTCTCTCCTGGAGGACCTGGGATTAGTCTTGAGCCATCGCTGGGCTGCTCTTTGGCATAACCTTCAAACGACGGTTCGAATATCCACGATCCCATGCTACTACGTATTTGGCTGTGCGTCAAAACCCTGTCTGGTGAACATCAAAATAGGTGGTACATGGTACATGGGTGTTCATCCGCCCCAAAATGGAGGCATAGGTTGTGACCCATGGCCATTTAGGCCTTATGGGTGTGTCTTTTTTTGAGGGTACCCTGGGGTTCAACTCAGTCGAACCCACCCGTAGGACGCACGCCCAAATGGGTGGCTTGTCTTTTGTAGACCCCTCAAATTGGTGCTTGGCTTTTGGGTTCCATTTTTAACCACCAAAAACGAGGTCCCTCGAAAAAAGGTACACCCAAAAAGTCCTCTCTTGCTGTTCGTGGGGCTGTCTTTTTTGAGCACTTTTTTCTGGGTCTTTTTAAGCAATCAACGAAACACCTTGGTCATATTAGGGACCCCTGCATTTCAAAACCTTGAAGTGGTGGAATTCCCTTTCTTGGCATTTAAAGGGAAACCAAAAGGAGGCCACCCTTTTTAGGGACCATTTATGGTTAAAACAAAACAGATATTGTGATTTGTCTTTAACACAAAGAGAGCAAACAACAACCAAAACAAAACAACATGGTGGAACAACTTAGTTATAAAAAAGCAAGCGAAAACACGACATGGCGGACCTCCCCCCCTTGCTCCCCCCCCAGCCCCCGTCCCCTCCCCGTTTGAGCCTTTTTCTTCGTCTCCGGCCAGGTGCCCCCCGACGGCAGCGAGGCGGAGCGCCGGCTCAGCGCTTCCGCGGCCCGGAGGCTGCGGCGCAAGCGCGCGGCGGAGAGGGCGCGGCACGGCCAGGCGCTCCGCCGCTCCGCCGGTCCGCCGTCCGTGGGTGGCATTTGTCTAGGGGCAGCTTCTCCTTTGGGTTTCCCTCAAAAAGAAACAAGAGCATGGTGTAGCCTCCAAAAAAGGACCAGCCAGCCTTATGGAACAGAATCTAGTCATATGAGTTGTGTCTGGAGTTCTTGCCAAGAATGCGAAGGGCAAGAGAATGTAGGGTACTCCCCGGGACCAACGGGATAACCCCAACCAGAAATGGGTGCTGGTTTTGGACTTCTCGCGTCCCGTTTAGGTGGACCTTGTTGGTACCACGTTCTATTTTTGACTGGGAAACAGGGAACTCTCAACATTCTAGGGGACACTTCCACATTCTTTTCAGGAAACCATCAAAAACCCAGGGGAAATAGCCGGTTTTTGAAAGGAACGATGGTTGAAAAGAATGGGGAATCAACCCCTAAAATTTTGCTGAAGAAGATTCCTGAAGAAATGAGTCGGTACCCTGTTTTTTGGAGTCGGTACCCTTTGTTGTTTGCAGTCGGTACCCTTTTTTGTTTGTGGCTTTACAGGAAAACCAAAAAGGACAACCTTGTTGTTACATCCGAGCCTTTGTGACTGCGTGTGGTGGGCACGGAGAAGGGGTCGATTTTGGTGTTGGACTTCTCCTAGGTCCCCCAGCTAGGTGTCCTTTTTTTCCGTTCTTTTTTGGTGGGAGGGTTCCCCT
This sequence comes from Effrenium voratum, assembly GCA_963377175.1. NCBI lineage: Eukaryota > Dinophyceae > Suessiales > Symbiodiniaceae > Effrenium > Effrenium voratum. The sequence continues at coordinate 445,142 of CAUJNA010003146.1, forward strand.
GCCAAAATTTTGGACGTTAGGACTTTAACACTTTTTGCCAACTAATGGGTTTTCCCATTAAACCTAGAAGTTAAACTTTTGGCAGGGGAGCAGAAAGCAACCGAGCGCCGTGACTGCGTGTGGTGGACGCGGCGAAGGGGTCGATTTTTGGTTTGACCTCTGTCTTTTAGGGTCTTGGTTTTAGGTATCCCCTTTTGGTGATTGTGATTGGTGGTTTGGATTTGGATTTGAAACCCTGGTTGTAGAGGGTAGATGGAACACCACCCCGGAACACCTCCAAAGGGAAATCAAAGGAACAACACTATTTTTGAGGGTGTGTGTGTTTCTTCAAGGGTCCCCTTTTTTGGCGGGTAAGGGAACCAACAGTACACCACTCATTTTGAGGATTTCCCTTATTCAGAGACAACCCTTGGGGGGGAGGGTTTTTTGTTGGGGGGGGTACCCGTGTCGCGTGGATCCCGATTACTTCTTACAGAAGTTATATAACTCTTCGCCATTTTTGTTTGTTTATAAAGGGCATTCTCTTAGATCCCAGTTACCACTAAAGGAGTCAGGTATGTACTACAGGGAAATTGAATCATGCACGGGGGGTAATCCTCCCTACACGGGACACGGAGTTGGGTATGTACTACAGGGAAATTGAATCATGCACGGGGGGTAATCCTCCCTACACGGGACACGGGGCATAGCGGTCAACATGTCAGTGGATCCCCAGCAACCAGAAGCCCAGGGCGAACCTCCAAAACCCCCCACCTTTCGCAGTCCGAAAAGCAAACCCCCGCATAGCCATAGTCCTTTTTGGTGAAAAAATAGAAGGCGATTCCTGGTTTCCCTGGTGGTTCAACCAACTACCAGGCAAATCCATCAATTTTCCCAAGAAGCACACCTATGCGCATAGCCCCAAATATCCCTCCCCCAACTCCCCACCCCACCCCCCATCCTTTCTCTACCCACCTTCAGTCCGAAAAGCGCAGCGAGAGCACCGCGCGGCCAACGCGTAGCTGAGGCGGACGAGGAGGTGCCGCTGAACTTGGAAGACCTGAAGCAACGCCTCGTCTCGGACCCCAACTCCGCAGCCCGGCGCCTGCGCCACCACGCCCGGAAGCCCAGTGCGAGGGCTGAGGGCAACCCGCCAAAACGACTCTAGCTCGCTTTAGGGGAACCTCCAGAGGGTGGTTTCAAATTTTGGTTCGTTTCTTAAGAACCAACCCCAAAAAGGGTACCCTGATAAAACGACGCCCTTAAGAGGGATTGAATTTTCGATGTTTTCCCTTTGGTCCGGAGCATCACTTTGGCCGAGTTTCCTTTAAAAGTGCTTGGGCCATTGTCGGGAGTTTAGGGAGACAAGCTCCAAATGGACACGCCAGAAAAAAACCACCCACTGGGTGGCAAGCCTGGTGAAGCTCCAACATGGTGAGCAGTCAGTGAAGGGTAAGTGGACAGTTCCATAGGCACGAACATCCGCCTTCTGATCCTTTAACTAAGCCTTTATATTTGTTTGGATACCAACTTGCTGCTGGAGTTCAAGGACTTTTTTTCGTTTTGGGAAGACCATTTTGGTGGCAAACCAAAAGTTTAGAGTTTTTTTTTGACAATCCACGCAGGAAGTGAGCCACATTTTGATTGTCACTCAAATTGCCAAGATAAGAATGTGGGCAGCAGAGGACGGAAGAAGGAGCAGATTCAATCTCAGTGCCTTGATTTTCTCACGTTCGAAGGCTCCAGTGACAGTTTCAGCTGCTGAACCTGATAGAGTGTCCTGATTTCTGCTTCAGGGCGTAAATTTAGCACCCCGGAAAAGTCTTGCGGCAAACTTGGTGCCTTCAGCGCCTTTTGTGAAGGTAGTCCGAAACTTACGAAAAGGTGTGGTCTTGGTGTTAATTAGAAGATAGGCTTACCTTTCTGAAAAGTTTTAAAAACCAAAGGTAACTTACCAAACTCCCCTTGGTTCTATCCGAAGCTGGGGGAGTGTCCTTCGCTCAGGTCTACACGCTCTCCCGCGATGCCATGGGCTGCCGCCTCGTGCAGGAGGCGCGCTTTGCACTTCTTTCCAGCGGGTAGCTTCCTTTTTCTTTGTCTTGGAGGTGTTTCCATTCAGGTACTTGGCACCTGAACCCCGAATCGTGCCGGGGTGGATGCCTTTCGTTGGTTTCCTTGAAGCTTTTAGGAAAGTGGAGCATAGGTTGAACCCGCAGGTTGCCCTTTGGGTTTCCATTCGAACCCAACAGCTTCCCCCCAAAACAGATGGGCGTGTCCTTGTTTGGAGACGGCACTCCCGTTTTAAATGGCTTGAAAGGGAAGCCAAGAGGAAAGCCGTTGCGGAATTTTGGAAGGTCCGATTTCAAAAAACGAGCACACCAATTTGACGCCAACCAACAGCTCCCCCACGGGAAAAGAGAAAACACAAAAAATCGAAGAACAAAGAAGCGAAAACAAAAAGCAACAACAACAAAAAGCACAAACAAACAGAGTAAGAAAACACAAACAAGCAAAAATAATAAACAAAAACAACAAAACCAAAGCAACAAAACAAAGACAAAACGAAAGAAAAACAAAATCAAAAGGACCGACCCATTTGTCCAAGCCGAGTCCACGAGTTGATCTGCTTCCCTTCCGACTTGAGACGTGACAGTTTCATGGCTGGCACCGAAAAAGCCAATGGCTTTGGTGTTTCCTTCTTTTTTACAGATTTGTGTTGGGTGTTTTGGGTTGTTCCTTGTTTCGTTCTTTGGGCATGCGTGGGAAATGTGCTTCATGTTTTGCTTCTTTGTTTCCCTTTAGGCCTGGTGTTGTGCGACAAGCTGCCGAGCATCAGCGAGCTTCAGGCAACCATCAACTGCCAAGTTGTTTCAATCACTGAGGAGACAAGACCACACACCATTTCGTGCACACAAACACGAGAACTCTAATGGTTACAACGGTATATGTATATATATATATATATATGTATATATTATACATAATCTATAATAACGTCTACCTGACCTTGACCACCGTAAGACCAGGTAGAACCAACCCCAAACCCACAATAAACCCACACACCCACACACACCCACACACCGCAGGTGATTGACAAAGCGGGATCTCGAGAAGCCGTGGACGTGGCGCAGGAATTGCAAGCCCCTTGGCCAAGGTTGAGACTGCGTGGTTGAGCCACCGACATCGAGCTTGGTGGTTCCCAGCCATCCGGTTCAATAGCTTTTTACAAGTAGCCTTTTAAGTGGTTAGTGGTGGTTTTTATTTGAGCCACAAGTTAAACTTTTAGCGGGGGATCTGAGCCCAGTGAGGCTCGGCCGTTTTAACCGTTTGCCTTTGATGGTGCATTCAACCAGCATGATATGTGTAACAATTGTTGCAGGGTGGCTAAGTCTGGCCCAGGTTTGGGGTTGCTTTAAAGGGACATCAAAAGGAAACCAACCATTTTAGTCACCACCATCCATTGCCAAGAAAACTTACCATTTGAAGCCTGTCTTCGTGTTTTCGATCATTTTCCCTTTCCGGCAAACAGTTGTCACTTTTTGCTGGGCGTCGAAGTCTGCCCCTGCATCTGCTGTAGAAAAGGAGAGATATTGTACGGGACGCTCTCGCCAAGTTTCCGTTAGAGCATGAGAATGCTCAGGAAACTCCGTTGGCCTCGGGAGATGGAATGGATCGTGTCCCTTCAAGTTAGACGTATTATCTTTCTTGACCAGTGGCGGCTGCATGGAAGAAGCAGGTAAGCGGTTCTTGAGGGAAACGCTCAAGGCGCCGACGCAGCATCGCATAAGCTTGACATGCTCGTTGGCTCTGAATTTCTGCGGAATCGCAAAGTGGGTGCTCAAGAAACTCTGCCTATTTTGCTTTCATCAAGGAAGCCGAAAGGGGGTTTTGTCATTGCTGCATTTGTCGGCCGACCGTGTTTCGCGCCTGAGCTTCCGTTTGCCCAGGGCCATGTGCTCGAGACATCCATGTGCCCACATGGCAACTACGTCGCTCCTCGGCCGCAAGCCAAGCCAAAGCCAGCGGCAAGCGAGGCAAAGCAGTGCGCGACCTGGGGCCTAGTGCTCGTTTTGTGGCTGTTAGCCCTTTTACCTCTTTTGGGCAATGACGAGTTCCCATTTGCAAAGGACTCGGTCCTGATTTGCATGGTCTCTTGAACCTTTATGAACCTCATGCCGCACGCTTTGTTCCTTACTTGTTTTGCAAAGGGTGTCAAAGATCAATCCAGCTGACTGTTCACCGTTGCCACTTTGGTTTCCTGATGTTCTGCATGGATTTGGGGCCTATCAAGACCCCCAATTCGGAATGGGGAAGCTTCTCAGATTCATGGCGAGCGGACTCCGGAGTTGAACGGAGCGACAGGTCCCATACCCTGGATGTGTTCAGAGCCGATGGATGGCCTTGGATAAGTGACTGCATCCACCCGGACTTGGGAAGACTGTGGACTTGCATGGAGGGCAACCCATGTAGAGACCCCACTTCATCAAGACTTGGGAGCCATTAATCGGAAAAAAAAAGAAAACAAAAAGCAACCGACCAATCCACTTAGACACCAACAAACCAAACATGCAAACAGCCTTTCGAGCCCCCCTCAAATCAAAATAATGCACATCGTTCTTTACTCACCCGTCTTCAAAATTTCACAAACTCGTTTGGACACCCCCCTGAGTTGCCTAGACGAACAGAAGTCTATCCTATTCATCCAGAATGCCACCAGCCATCCATATTTAGAGGATGCTCTTTTTGGAGGAGTCTCCATCTCCGCCCTTAGCGCAGCAAATATTTTGAGAGCCCCGCCTTTCTTCACACTGTGGTTACCTTGCAATCTCCCTTCTCAAGGATCCCTCCCCCCAACCTTATCACCGAACCACATACTTGTAGTTAACCCCTTCTTTTTTTCTGTCATTTACACCCAAGACCTCAAAATAAAAGCCACAAACCATTTATACCTCACAAACACCAAAGCTTGTTGGAGTACCAACCCATGAATCGCAACACCAGCCCATTTGGGAGTTTGTTGAAATCCTTGAGGTGGTTGTGTGTTCTTTTGGTTTCCCTTTAAAGGCAATCCAAAAGGGGACCCCTAATTTTGGAAAATGAGGTGTTTCCCGTAGAGCGCATAGTTCAATCGTTGTAAACCACGCCGGTCCCTCCTGGGTGTGCGTTATGCTAACAGCAGGAGGGGTCGGCGGATTTGCGCAATATTTGGACCTGAACCCTCATCTACGGATTTTTCAGGTACCTGCGGATTTTTCAGGTACCTGCTGGTTTGGCACCTGTGCTTAGGAGGGATTGTGGCTTTTGGGAGGGCTAGTTGGCCAGAGTTTATCTTTTGAGGGTCCCCAGGTGGGCTTAAATTAAATGACCATGGGAACCAAGGGAGAGGTCGCCGGGTTTTGTAAAAACAAATGTGCGGGTTTTTGCATTGAAAGACACACTCAGGTAAATGAATGAAGCCAGAACTCAGCTCGAGGTGCAGAAGGTGGTGTCGCACCTCTCGGTGGCCTCAAGCCGCTTCGTGGCGGAGGAGCTGAAGGGCCACGCGGTGCGGGCGGCCAAGCACCGCTTCGCCTGCCGGATCCTGTGCCGCCTGCTGGACGGTTTGGGGGGGTTGGGTTTGCGGGGGTTTGGGAATTTTTGGGATTTGGGGGATTTGGGGGGGTTGCGGGGAGTGGTTTGTTTGGGGAAGGGACCTAAGGGGAGGGATTTTCCTTGGCAGGCGGTTGGGGCAAGAGAGGAAGACAGGGGTCGATCCCCATGTTTTCCCCTTTCTTGGCGGTTTTAAACATCAGCCTTTTGGCCCAAAGGCGAGTTTCCGTTGTGAAAGATGGGGTTTGGGAAGGAAAGGAAGGACATGGGGGACTGGGTTCAGGTTGCCGCACGGACTCCCGGCTTTTGTCTAGAAATTGGGCATTGGGGACTGGTCAAGAAAGGAAGGGGGGGCGGAAGCTTGGGCCGCGTAGTCGTCGTTTCTTTTGAGGGGGGAGGAGGAGCGGAGAGACGGATGCGTGTGGGCGAAAGGGCCCGAATTTGAGGGGGGCGCTATCAAACTTGTCCGTCGGGTCCATTGAAGCGGAGCTTCCTTTTGGCTTGGTGCTTGGCAGCGAAGTGCATTGCTGACTAAAGCGAGTAGAGCTGCCCACAGGTGATCTCCTTGTTCCAGGTCCTTTGGGCAAGGGAGAAAAAAGGTGTGACTGGTGAGTTCGATTGAAAACGCATCCTTTGAAGGCACTGTAAGAGACCTCCTTGAACCCCGAAGCCTTGCAGTATCAAAACATGAGCTGTAGCTCAACCTTTGGCCTCTTTGGTTTCCCTCCATTCCCACTCAGCACCAACTTGTTTGGAGTGGAGCCGAAGCTCTCTTCAGGAATACGTTTGGATCTAAAACAAGTCAATTCTGCAATGGCGCCTCTTTGATTTGCCCGATCTACAAGCAAAAGGTTTCTTCGCCCTTTTGAACCTTTGCAAAATGACGGTGTTCTGCTAACCAGCAACAGGTTTCTCCGGGTGGTTTCACCTTCCAAACCGGAGCTTCCGCGTTCCCGCGGACGGCCGGCGCCCCCCCGTAAAACGGGTTCAACCGCGAGCCGCGAGGAGTTCTGCGGTAAGGGCGCGACTTCAGAGCTGGTGGAGGAGTTGCTGGAGGATGCGGCCACACTTTGCACCCACAGCCCCTTGCCCAGCCCCAGAGCCCCCAGAGCCCATCGGCAAATCCGTTTCGGGCCCCTCCAATTTCTAGAGATATGATGGTTTTCCATGAAAGCGATATATATATATATATGTTTCATATTGACTTCCTTTTTTTTGGGATGCTGCAAACCGAAACCAAATAAAGCTGGCCACTTCTTCCTGTTTCCCCGTGGATGTTCCACCGGCCTACCACGCCTGGCTCGACCGGAAATTTGGTCCAGTTTTGCGAGGGGCCCCGTTTCGGGGGGGCGGCTGGGGGATTGCCACTGGGTTCCTGGGGATGTTTCTGCTTTTCCCACACCTCATGGCCAAAACGCTCGAGGGCTTTCAGATCATGGTCCGACACCAAACGAATAGGACAAAACACCACAATGAACCAGCAGATCCACCAACGCCCAGACACATAGTGACCTACAGTGCTGTTGTTTTTCCAATGTTTTTTTCATTTGGGCCAAGGATGTGCTTTGCTTGAGCAAGGGGACCTGGTTGTCTCGTATTTACATAGATACAGGTACCCTCTTCAATGGTGGTTTCGATAGCTTTGGGGATTGAAGCCCTGGTTTCGGTAGACAAATGGGAAATAATGGGAAGCCTCCCCCGGAACGGAAATCACCAATCAAAGGGAAGCTGATAGAAGCGGGGGTTGCCCCGCAAGAGTGACGAGTCCCCAAAAGAGGACCCCCCCATCCAAATCAACCAGGGCTTCTACTTAGATCCAGGGTTCCCATTACATGGTTCCCCATTTGGGTAAGTTGTTGGCAAGCTAGGTTATAGCTCACTGTTCACAGGGGTGAACCTTGTTATTGCGGGTGTACCTCAAGTGGCTAACTGGGTCTTAGTGTTTGCATGTTTGGACCATATCCAAATATCCCCGGTAACCCATGTTAAATTTGGGAGGGGCACTCAGGGACAAGACGATTCATTAAGCACGTGTTTTGTCGATAAGCATGGACACCCCCTCCTCGGGACATCCGATTTCAGAGGCTACGCACACCACGTCATCCAGTCCGTCCTGGAGCACGGGGAGGCAAGTGCGATGGCAGGCATCGCATGTCTCGTCCCCAAATCTCCGATATGTCAAGTCAAATTGACTAAATATGGGTGTGTCTTCTTGTGGGATTTGGATCCCCACAATGGAGGGTGTCCTTTGGGGTTCCCTTAAAACCACAAACAAGAACATGGTATGCCCTCCAAAAAAACGACGAGCCACCCCTTATGGAACAGAATCTGATCATATGAGTTGTGTCTGGAGTTCTTGCCAAGGGAAAAATGCGAAGGGCAGGTTTTCGACGCCTCACGTCCTGTATAGGTGGACGTTGTTGGTACCAAGCTCTGTTTTTGACTGGGAAACAGGGAATTTTCAACATGAGCTTCGGCTTCCCGGAACAAGATGCTCTTCAGTTTGGGAGGAGGGGAGAGGCGCGATCTTGCAGCAGCCCAATAATGATGCCTGCCGACGATGGAAAAGGGCAAGGAGCAACGCAAATCAGGTTGGAGAACTAGCGGGGATCAGTGGAACGGACAATACATGACAATACTCAAGAATAGTTGAAGGAACAGTCCGTTGATAGCTGCACTCCCCCATTGTATTTCATTGTTTTTTTTGGGGGGGATAGACAGTGAAACTGGGGACCCGCAGGGTTTTGCGAAAGGATGTGGCTGTTTGAAGCACATACTCTGGATGGACAAAATCCTGCACCACTTTGAAACCACGGCCGAAACTGTTGAAACCATTGTTTGTTGGTATTTACAGGGGAATCGAATCATTCTAGGGTTTCCCACCAGAAGGGGGAAAGGCGTGCGAATCCCTGAAGAGCCCAGTTGGGACTAGAAGCCTGCACTTGGAGACCTCCTCCGCTGAACCTGGCCCAAGACCGGATTTTCCTTCTGACTGCCCTGGCCAAGCTGGTCTTAACACACATGGGGCAAAAGCACTGGTCGTGTTGAAAGTAGATGGATCATTTTCAGGTGAATGGCTGTGGGTCAAAACCAATGGGATCCCATTTTGGGGTAGGTGCACCACCCATTTTAGAACCTATTTTAGTGGGGATTGGGATGTTCACTCGGGGTATGGGATTTTGACCCATGGCAAAATGACAAAGCCTCAGCATCTACTTTCGATCTGGCAGTGCTCGACTTCAGGCCAGCCACAAGCAACGTATCGCAGAGGCACTGCTCTCAGACTCTTTCAGGCGCGGTGTCGTCGAAGTTTTTGTTCGCTAGGCCTCTCAAAGTTGGATCCGCGAAGACGGCGGCCCTTGATTTTTTTTGTGTCCAGGGGTGCTTGTACATACCCCTTTTACATACCCCTTGGACAAATGAACCCAAAAGGCCTGCTGATGTTGATACCCCTCTCCCCAAAAGGGGTACATACCCCTTATAAAGTGGCTTGGAAACCACGGAAGCCAAGGGGTATGAACAAGGGTTATGTACTTCCACCCTTAGATTGCAGGGGCTTTAATTGAATCGAGCACCCCCTTAAGTGAAACTCCCGGGTCGCTCGCGATGGTTAACATGAGCCACTGGTGGTACCGCAACAAGTTGTTCACCCCACGTTCACGGGGGACTTGGTGGGTTGTAACCGCACGGTTACCGTTACAACTTACTAGCTTGGCAGAGGTTCCAAGAACGCGGGTGAGAACATGACCAACCTCTAGGCAGAATATCCGAGTATGACCCGGGGTTTGGGTCCAAGAAGTCAGAAGGGCATGGATCCATAGACCCTGGGGCAAGCTTCAGACTGAACGGATCCTCTTCGGGGCAGCCCTATGTCCTGTGTTTGGGTGGCAAAGAGTTATCCCCGCTCAAACCACCCTCTCTCTGCGCCCCCCCCCCACCCTCTTGGCTCTGTTTAGGAGACTACATGGCATGCCACCAAGATAGGTGGGCCAGACATTCTTCCAATAGTGTTGCTGGTTTCTCTAAGTCACGCTGTTGTATGTGTCAAACGCTGGAAGTGACGAGAGCCTCCAGTAGGCAACGGTAGGATGCCGTCACTGGCGGATATAGGTCTTCCGAGTTCATACCAACGTAGGTATTTGCGGATTTGTGCTTTCAACGCATTGCTCGGTAGGTTTGAAGGCCTGCATTTTGACCCTTGCCTTGTGGGTACCGGTCCAAACTGAGCAGCGCCGCGGCAGGTTTGCCACGCACAAACACTCCAGCTATCTCATTGAAAAGGCCAGAGCTGGGGCAGAGAGAGACAGAGAGAGATAGACTTAGTGGGCCATGTTTATTGGTTTCAAACAGAGACCAAAAGGCAACCCATATGGGGCTCCCATGTTTTTTTTGCAAAACACTCAGATGAATCGTAGTAAGGGACAATCCCAGCTAGAAACAATTGCGGATATCCGCCTTTGCATGTTTTTGGGTACACAAGCCCAATACCAGGCTTTGATTGGGACTCATGTGGGCCTTGGTCAATTGGGATTATCCCTCCATTGTGCACAACCCAGAGAAAGAGAGAGGGTTCCGGAGTTCTATGAATTCGCTTGTGCACGGACTTGTGATGCACCCCTGGGCGCAGTGGAGACTGAACCATGAAAGCAACGTAGACCATTTATAGGGTCCAAATCCCGATTTGGGTATGTCTTAAAACATGGAATCCCCAAAAATGAGTGGCTCCTTTTGCTTTAGGCTTTCCCTTTAAGGCCATCAACAAAAAGACACGCCCATTTGTTCAACATGTTCCGATGTGACCGTCAGGCAGGCGAGGACCCTCTCGCAAAACAAATGGCCCGGATCTCGCCCAAAAGGTGAACCTCGGGCATTGGATGTGATAGGTGGAAAGTGGGCAACTGATTGTCTTCTTCAGGTAGGTTTTGATTCCAAGGTGGCTTGGATTGGTGGATGGGAACTCCCTGACCTCACCGCCAATCCGAATTCTGGGGGTTTTTCCGAGAAAAAAAGGAAGCCTAACCCCTTTGCTTTGGACTGGCGTGGCTTCCCCAAATGAGTGGCTCGTCTTTATTTCAGGGACCCCCCCCACACAACCGCGGTCTTCCTTCAGGTTTCCGTTAAAAAGAAGCACACACAAAACAAGACGAGCATCCAAAACAGACCCAAATTGTTGCAAGAACTGCTCCGGCTCGCCTGTGATCGTCTCACTTCCCGAGCTTCTTGGCTTAAGACCATGTTGCCCAGGCCTATATGATGGTATTTGACACCCTAAAAAAGGTCTTGCTTGGGAGCCTAGGGAACAAACAAGTTTGGACTCTGTTTACACAATTCAGGCAGACAGGAAAGGAACGAATCTCAGAGTTTTGACCTCCAGCAGCTTTGCGACCGTGCGCCATGAAAGATCCTTTGTAGTTTCCCCTGCTTCAAGTGGGTGAACTGTTTCTCCCCTGCAAATGCGCATGGAACCCAACAAAGCGTACTTTGTAGAAGACGGTAGTCAGTTCACCCTGATTTCGTCTAATTTTTAGGATCTATTCAGAATCCACCGAGCCCTGAACTGGCAATATGTCCTCGAAGTTACCTTCCGAAGCGTGGTTCAAAGGGGAATCCACACTCAAACGCGTCATTTTCAGAACCTCTCGAAATGTTTCAAGGACCCAGCCATTCCAACCCCCCCTAAAACGAAAAAGAAGGCAACAACCCAAGGCGGGAACATAAAGGTAACTACACCCGCGCCCAGCCGACCCATCCACCATTACCCATTGAATGGGTTCTAATAAATGAGTGTGTGTGTGTGTGTTTGTTTTTGACTCCCCCCCACAAATAACAAATTTGGTTTTCAATTTTAGTTTCCCGCTAAAACCACGAAGAAGGGGTACCCTACAACAAACACCCCAAGGATTTTTTAGGACGCGACGCACATGATTCCTCTTTGGTGCGTGCGATCGGACCCCGTTCAATCGAACCCGTTGACCGGTGACAGTGACACCCTCATCCACCTCCACCCACATCCCTCCCAAAAAAACCAAAACCCAAACGATCAGGTAGCAGAACAACCCCCCAGAAAAGGGGGACATCCGCTAAGAACCAACCAAAAAAACAAGCGCCGCAACCAAGACATCACCCGCCAGTCTCGAGCCAGACACGCGCCAGGCGCTGAGCTACTGCGACAGCGAGGCCTTCATCACGGAGCTGGGCGCGCCCCAGATGCTACTGAAGCTGCTCGCTCCGGTGGTACGAGGGCATGCCCGGGCCCGGCTTTTCAGGAAATACGCATTTTTCCCGCTCCAAGGGTGCTTGCAGGGTTGGGTTGCGGAGGCGTTGAGGTATACCACTAGGAGCATGTACGCTACAAGCTCATACTGGGTAAAAAAAGAAACATCCTCTGCAAACCCATACCTGGAAATGCCCTTCATCCTGTCGGTTGTGGTGCCTTTGTTCATCATGTTTTTTGAGGGGGTGGGCCCCAAAGACCACTTCCAAAAAGCATGTGCATGCCTTTTTTCTCATGGCCACTGAGGGTCTGGGTATAAGGAATTGTAAGAAACTTGGGGGGGGGGATAGATAAGGGGGAGATACTGCAAGCCCTGTTCCCCCCTCCAACGCGGCAAGTTGTTCCATCTCCTTGGACGGTGCTTGCAGATTCTGCACATAAGAAAAAGAGGCTTTTGGTTGCCAGAAGGCGCCTGTGGAGTTCTAATCCATCTGGTAGAACCGGATCACCCAAAGGCTTGCCTCGTTTCTGGTCTTCACGTCTAAGTGAAAATGAGACTTCCTTCATGTTCAAGTGTTGTTTGCCTTATCCAGGCAACTTGTCAGGCTTTGTTTCAAAGGCAACTTTGCTTGGGGCTCGTAGGGCTGGTTATCAACCTCTTCATTGTTTTTGGTGTTTTTAACATTCAGAACAATGTAAAGATTCCTGCGCGCCGGCCTCAAAGAACTGCCTTGCACAGTGGTGCTCCGCTCCGAATCATGGGCGCTTTGACGCTCCAATGCCACAAGAAAGCACACCGTGACCAATCCGCATAGGGAGTTTTGACCAAGGCACAAATGGCAATAGTTTGCCCTCGAATTCCCGTTTGTCGCCAAAACCCGCCCTGTTTTGCAGGTGAGATGAGCTAAACGTGGCCCTTTTGATAGAATAACGGGATCACGTCTTTTAGGATGCTGTTTGAAGGGGTTTGTCCCCTCCAAGAACAGAAGGCAAGACTGGCACTAGGATGCTGGGGGTGACGGCGCGTTCTAAGAGGCCAGTGCAAGACGGTGCTCAAACCTTGCCTCAAAAGTGAAAGGGCCAAGAAATGAGCGGTTTTTCAGATACCGTTTGGGGACCCAGACATATTATAGGATAATTTTGGGGCCGTGACTGAAAATGGGCCAAAAGGGGAACTGAAAGGTAAAGTCAATTCGCTTTGGCCGGTGAGGTTTTGGTCTCGCGGAATCTTTAGCCGCTCCCCAGTCTCAGGAATCCTCCTCTTCAGGCCGCAAAGCACGATGGATGAATCGTCCCAAATCTTGGATCCAATTTCGACCTTTTTTGGGTTTTTCGAGCAACTGGGTAGGGCGCTACACGCATGACATGATGTACTTTGGAGCCGAAGCAAGCACCAGCTGAGAGGAGCAGTGTTGGTACCCGCCCTTGTTGATCCCAGAATCCACATGTTGCCACAGCGGGTCCCTCTATTTCCATCGTTGTAGGTTCTATATGACGGCATTTTTGGTTTGGCAACCGACCATGCGGTTTCGTCCCGCTCCCGGACCCCGAGGCTGGCCATGGAACAGTATGGCTGCTACGTGGCACGGGCGCTGCTGCAAGATGAGCGCGTCAGGACCCCGGAGGTGATCCAGCTGCTGCAGCCTCTCGCCGAAAAGTGGGTTTGGCTCGCTCCGGGCCGCCTAGGCGAGGTCCCCCAGCGATTGGTGCCAAATCACCCGTTTCTTTTTTGCCTGGGAGGGTTCCCCTACTAAAATAAACTACAGAAAAAAAACAACAACAAGTAAATACCCTAAACCTCAAACCTCTCCACTGGAGGTCCAGTCAGGGCCCTCCTCAACTGGGAGTCACGAAAAAACAGAGTTCTCCAGGGCGGAAGTGGATCAATTTGCGGGTGGTTTCGGATCCGCAAAGGGTCATGGCTCCCAGACTCCGACTGGGGTCAAAATGTCTGAGGGTTTCTGGCAATCAAAGTCGGGCACTGTCGTGTTCCTGAAAAACCTACCATCTAAAGGATGTCTTTGATGGTTGCCGGTTGATTTCCATATAGCAATATGGGGGTGCGCAATTTTTGAGAACAACACCTGGGTGAGGCATGGGGAGGCTGAAATGGGTGAATTTCAAGAGGGGACGCTTTAGTTACTCAAAAGAGGAATCGGCCCCCTAACAAAATGCCAAGGGCTTCCTTTGGATTTTGATTGAATATACACCAAAAGGGGGTTCAACATGTTGATTGTCCGCCAACTACTTTTGAAGGGGTTCCCCATTAAATATCATTTGCAAACGGGCCACAATCACAATCAAACCCCTAGTAAGTGAGGCCTAGCGGGGGCAATTCAGTTGTAAATAGGTGCGGATTTCCGCCCTTGCTGATGTTCCAAATCCCAAGTGCTGGACACCCTCTTATATATACGGCCGGTTGTGTCCCTCTTTGGCCGGTTTCGAACCAGCGCTAAGGCGAAACCGGGGAGCTCTGGAGGCAAAGAGACACGGCCAACGTTTCCTAGCGGACGTGGGCCTCGACACATAGACGGCCGTAGGCTCGCGGGTTGCTTCGCGCAAGCGCAAGTCTTCCGTTTACTTGTTTGGTTTTCCGCTGTTTTGGTCCATTCTGGCCCCCAAAAGATTGACAACTCTTCATTTTCTGGGTCGTCTGAGCTGAGAAAATGGTCAGCCGGCTTACAAAGACACCCGCCAGGCCGTCACGTGAGCTTGCGCCTATTGTGGCACCCAGAGGGTCTCCTTAATTAGGCTCACTTGCCCAAAACGAATCGACCTCTTCACTTTTGGCTTGGCCCAGTTGCATGGCCGTCATGTTTACCCTTTGTTTCCAGGTCCTTTGGGCAAGTGAATGAGAGCACGGCTTCCCGGGGAGACCAGTTTCTCGACTTTGAACATTTTGTGGGCAGATCAGTTCAAGCAAACAGCCTGGACTTTTTTGGAATCCACTCAGAAGGGAGTAGTGGAGCGTTGTTGTATTGTTTGCATACCTCGAGAATGAATAAACAAATGTAGATATGGACTATAGATAGCCACATAAATATGTACACACACACGCACTCATTGAACATTATGCCACACTGTGTACACGTATTTCAATATATTTGCAGAAATTGAGCATCATGTTAGCCCACATAGACCAAGTTAAATACACACTAACATGCCCCGTGCCTTGTGCGTTTGTACCAAGGGGCCCTCTGGGGTGAAATCAAAGACCATAGGCCCGTTGTGGCGGTGGAATTTGGGCGTAGCGCGGGACCTCGGTCGGCGAGCTTTCCCTGCGGGGAAAGCCAACGCCGACCGCTGTACAGACCGCCCCGCAGGGCTTTCGGAGGGAGTCTTTTGCGGCCGCGGCTGCGGCGGTTCACTTGGGCCGCCTCTCGGCCAATTCTGCGACTTTCCACGCCTCAAATGAAGTAATCTGTTTTCGGATTACTCCAACTTAGGAAGCGAAGGAGTGCCCTTGAAATGAGCCGATCACCTGTTAACGGATTCCCGCAAATGCCCCATGTTGAGCATGAAATCAAGCTTGTATGGCCTGCTTCAGTTGACCAGACAGGAAAGCGGGTCCCCCAACAGGAGTCTTCAAATGTTTTTTTTGTTCCATGTGAATCTGTATGGGAGTAGTTTGCGATACGCAGCCACATGGGCTTTGGCGACCCCGCTTCAGAGGAGGGGGTCGAACCATGTAACTCCCGGCCGAATGCCTCGCGGGCTGCTGCGATGCACAGTGCACGTCACAGTCACCTCAGCCAGAGTCGGGCATTCAAAAGGCTCATCTCCCATGCACATTCCCGGCCCGGCAGGCAGGGTATGTTTGCTAGGTCCCCCAGTAGTGCCCTTTTACCCTTTTTTGGGGGAGGGTTCCCCTACTAAAATAGACCACAGAAAAACGGGTACCCTTATTCTAACCTCTCTAATGGAGGACCTGGTCTGGTATAGGGGTTGGTAGTCATTGGTTACAAGATACTTAAACTTACGACCTTTGTACCCTGGCCCTTTAACTAAGATTTCTGCCTCAATGTGATGCATGGCAGCGGGACCAGCAAAATGCCCATCCCCATACATGCTCCCTTCACGTGCTTACAAGGGCAATACTACAGAGGGAGGGGCACGTTTTCCAACTCGGTGGGGGGTAGTGGCGTGATTGTTTACTGACTTTTTAGGGGCATGATGTGGGCCCCCGCTCACCGAATTACTATGGCTGCGATAGAGGTCATTCTCCGAAGTCAATTGGAGGGCGATGGAGATTGAGTGCTAGGCATCACATGGTTCATTGGAAATCAGTCAACAATCTGATGTGGTTGCATGCTCGCTGAAGCAGCATATGTGGAAAGAACGGAGAGGTACCATTCACAACAACGCAGGCCCCAGCCTTCTGAGACGTGCATTCAACTTATTATTGTTGGCAGTTTGGTTTCTCCCAGGCAAAACCTCAGCAACTGAGCTGTAAATTGTGGCAGTGGTCCTGCCGAACAGTTTCTCACATTTGCCTTTGTGGAGAGTCGACCTGGAACCCTAAACTTTCTAAATATGGAATCCACAAGAAGACTCCTCCAAAAGCGTTGAGGTTTCACGTTCATTCAAGCAGGAGTGTATCATATAGGGCCACAACAAATGTTACTGCGCGCCCGTCAGTTCTTTGGGAAAACCAGGGGGTCAGGTGCCTTGGATTCCGGAGGGCACCCTGGGCATTGGGCCATGTCAACACCCCGTGGTTCCTTGTACCCACCATGATCATGGAATCACAAGGGCCTAAGGGTGTGGGACAGGTAGCCAAATACCCAGCCATATTTTGGGAATGTTTGGCTCTTTGGGAAGATATGGCTTCCCCGCATGTGCCTTTTAAGGGAGGAAAGTGGGCTGGAAGAATGAACCCTCAAACCTCCCCTCAGAAGCGTGGCGATCTTGAACCACCCACCCGAACCACCAATCAGCGGGAAACTGATTTTTGTGGAACTCTCCAGCCCTTCAGGTTCCTCCATTTGCTTAAGAGTGTGTTTGTGTCTGTGGGTTGTCCTGTTCTAATGACTACTGCAAATACATGCCGTTTTGTCGAGGGGACTTCAGCAAATGGCGGGGTTGACGTTCATTTCTCCGGTGGGTTCCATGTCAGCGTTTATTCATCCAAACCCGCGCTATCAAACATTGGGGAGGGGGTGCTCCACAAACAGGGGACACTTTGCCATTGAATTCAACCGGGGGTTGTACTTAGATCCGGGTTTTTCGATGCTTTGCCAGGCCTGGAGGAGGCTCTCAAGCGATTGGAGGCGAATTGGTTTTTCGTTCGCCGACGCAAAAGATACAATTTGAAGATGCTTAACTAGGTCCCCCAGTAGTGCCCTTTTACCGTTTCGTTTTTGGTTGGGAGGGTTCCCCTAAAATAGACTGCAGAAAAAGTTGGCCCTTGTTCGAACCTCTCTACTGGAGGACCTAGTTAATATTGAGGTGTTCGAGTTTCATTGGACAACATGCTTCAGATGCATGCCTATTTAGCACACAGACGCTTGATCAGCTGACCCTTAATTGGTGGTTTGGGTTGGTGGTTTGGACGTTAGGGGGCCCTTCCCCACTTGCATTCAAGAGGAGGTGGGGCTCAAACCCACAAAAGTCCAATCCACACCATCAATTTACTCACTGCCTGAGTTCCTGGACTTTCAAACTGTTGGGGAAGACCGTTTCAGTGGTAAATACGCAGTTTGGACTTCTTGGCCACTCAGCAAGTGAGATTAAGAGGTACCTGACTTCTGCAGCCAACCGTTCGAGGGCGCGGGTTTGGGGGTTCCTTCGCTTCAGGCTCAGGCGGGTGCGTGTGAGCCGACGGCTCCAACTCCCACGGAGGACGGGGGAAGAATACATCTGGTATCCAACAATTTGCCTTTTGGTTGTTCAAGGGTGGTTCCCTTAGTTACTTACTATACCTGTAAATGGAGTCACTTGGATAGATAACTACCCCATTTTGAGCAACTTGAGTTGCTGAAAAGGTGGTTGCCCTGCCTACATTCACATGGAATCACGTCTGTCAAAAGCTAAGCATTTGTTTCACCTTTTGGGTGTCCCTTTTGGGTCTATGTTTAGCCAGGTTTGAGCACAATAAGTGAAGTCGGGCTCGCTCCGATTGAACGAGCTGAAGAAGGTTGCTCCAACAACGGAGGCTTGAACATAAAGACCCAGCTCTTTTCAAGAGGGCAACAGAAGTCACCAACCTTTGCTCGAGATTTTGTTGCAGGACTCAGCCCGGCCAGCAGCTGAGAATGGTGCTGCAGGCAATCACGACGCTGAACATGATGTCGCTCCAGATGGCGCAGCTGGCAATGATGAAGCTGCCGATGGTGCTGCTGCGGAAGCAGCCAGCAGCGTGCCGGAGGATGGCATGGCTCCGGATGCTGGCCATGGCAGCACAGAGGATGCCTCAGCGGATGCAGGCAACGGCACCGAGGCTTCTGCTGACGTTGGCCAAGCTGACGTTGCTGGCACTGAAAGCGCAGCGGATGATCGTGGCGCTGCAGCTGAAGATGACATGTCCGCGGACAAGAATGGAAATGCAGTGGAGGATGCTGCCTGTGCAGCTGACGCAGCTGTTGACGAAGATGCGGCTGCGGAGGACGCTGCCGGTGCGGCTGACACAGCTGTTGATGACGATGCAGCTGCGGAGGACGCTGCCTGTGCGGCTGGCGCAGCTGTTGACGACAATGCAGCTGCGGAGGACGCTGCCTGTGCGGCTGACGCAGCTGTTGACGACAATGCAGCTGCTGAGGACGCTGCCTGTGCGATTGACGCAGTCGTTGGCGACAATGCAGCAGCTGTTGACGATGCAGCGGCTGAAGAGACTGCGGCTGAGGACAGCGCAGAGAAAGGTGGAGATCCAGTAGAGGTGGCTGCGGGAACAAGTCCGGATGTGGATATGCTGCCAGCATCGGAGGAGACTGCAGGCGGTGAGAATGCCGGAGCGGCAGAGTGAGGATCTATGCTCAAGCTGGGGCCCGGTGGCTTGTCTACACTGGGGCTGTAAGGGCTACCCAAATGCCTTGGGGTGATTGTGATCGGGTCAGCATTCACTACTCATGCGTTTGTGCTGAGCCGTGTTGGGTTACACTTTCAGTGAGGCGATTGGGACCCTATCAAAAAGGGCAAATTCATTTGCGAGCTCAAGGTTGAGGGAGTTTGCGACCATGGCTCGTTTCCTGCTGGTTTCCACTCAAACCCTTAGTTGGTGGTTTGGATTGGGGTTTGAAGCCTTGGCTTTGGAGAAAGGCGCCGGGAAGGGCCGTTGGCTTGTAAAGGGGCTGTTGGCTTGGTATTCCACGACAGTCCCGTTTTGTTTTTTTGTTTTTTGGTTGTTCAGGCTTCAAGGGTTTAGCGGTAGTTTCAATTTGACCCATTAAACGTCGAGCTTTAAGGGCATCTGAGGACAGCCCAGTTCTCCATAAATGTTAAAGGGGCACGAATCGGATCCCAATGGTACAACTTGGAGCGCATGTGTCTTGTTCCCTTGTATGTGTTTTCAAGGCATTGATTTGACTACGCAGCAATGGCTGGGCTTTGGCGGAGCCCCTTAGATGCTTTGGAATTAGTGTTTTTCGATGACATCCACAAGCTGAGATATTTGACTCAGGAAGACCCACTTAGATACAAACATGTGATGTGCTTGTGGCACGAAGCAAGGCACCAAAGAACAAGCCCAAACATTTTGCAATAGTGCTCGAAGAGACGCCTAGCAAGATATTGCTTTCTATTGACTTTCCGGGGAAGAAGGGCGAAGTAGGCCTTTCGTGCGATCCCCAAGAAGCTTTTGCCAGTGGGGTTGGGCTGGGGGATCCACTTGTGAAGCCAGAAGGGTGTGGTTTCCTTCGAAAAGAATCCATGGGGTGACCTCTTCAGCGGCCTCGTGTTTCTCTGGCTGAGGACCTTCGGTTCGCTCGCGGGGTGCGAGCGGAATCTTTGGATTCGCACGCTGGTCCCTTGGAGAGGCACGGATGTCTTTCCATTGCCAGCGTTTGTTTTTGTAGGCTTGGGCCAATGGGAAACAAGCGTTCAAACAGATCAACTTCAAAGGCATCCGAAAGGGACGTTAGCAGTGGCTTAAACGTGGCTTGGACAAGGGGGGGTGGCCCAACCCTTTCGACCCCTCTTACCACAAGGATCAACGAATACTTGGTTTTTCACCATGTTCTTCTAAATGGGGACATAACGGGGTCTTCCGCCAGCTTCCATGCAAGTGGCGCGGGTAGGTCACTTGGAGCTTTTTTGCATTGGTAACAAGTTGGAAGCCCTGGAGTTCACCCATGCGGGTCTATGTGAAATCACATCTGGGAACTCAACAGAGAATTGGCTGAGAGATCTGGGGCAGGGCGAACTAGGCACCAACCGGGCGACCTCAAATTCGGTCTGGGCACTTTTGGATCAAACCAGCGAGTCGTGAAGATCCTCGCATTCATTTCTCTCCAGGTGAATTATCACACAGTGGACCCATTAAAGGGGGTCTTTTTGGACACCTCTGGAAGGTTTTGGAGCCAAGACGGTGATTGACCCAGGTCACATGTGTCCTGTTGAGTATCTCTTGCCCAGATTCTTCAAAATGTGCCTTGTTGATGTCTTTTTAAACAATCTACGTCCAACTGCCAGGCACGGCTTGGCCGAGCCTTTGTGCTGAGCATCTCCTTCAGCTTGGCCGTGTGCATGGGGGAATGCACCCGCGACACGTTGGGGTTGTCCGTTGAATGTCCGGCGAGCAACGTACGTCCGAGTGCCAAAATTTGTTTGCAGACTCTCGGGCTTTGGGGAAATCACGAGCTGCTTATTGAAGGCATGACTTCTTTGCCGGACTCAGACCCACTTAGGGAATCATCCGTGCAACCTGTTCCTTTCCGAGTAAAGAACGGACACCCGATGGAGTCGCTCGTGGCGCACCGCGCATTTGCATGAGCCCGGCCTTTCGTTTGGAACCAGCGGACGCATGCTACATGTGGGCTGTGGGCTGTTGGGAGTCGATCGAAACGTCTTCCCTCTGACATGTTACATTTGTTGAGCGCATTCGCGGTTGTCTCAAAATAGAGGGGAACCCCACCATATGGGGGGTTTCCTTTTGGTTCCCTTAAACCAACAGAAAAAGGGCAGCCTCTAAAAAAGACCCCCCCCAACAAACATATTCAAAGCTACAAAATGACAAAGCATCAGCAAAACAATGAGCATGTTACAAGTTTATCGGTATTGAGGGTTGCGGGGCTTTCACTGTGTTGAATAAACCAAAAGGCTTGCGTATATTTACACATGTTCTGTTGGATCGGTTGGATCGGGGTTGTGCGTGACTTTTACTCTCTCTGTTTTTGATCTCTGACAATGGGGAACAGTGTGTCGCATGGGCACTTACTTGGGGTCCTAAAACAAGGTCCATGAAAAGCCGAGAAAGGCACCAGCAGTGCACGAGGGAAGCCAAGGCACGGAATCAGGTGAAGTCTGGCTGGTGGCATCCAGGGGTGCGGCTTCTATGGCTTCTATGTTACTCCAGTGCCTTGCTCATTGGCGTCGGCAGCGAGAGTCAATTGGGTTGCTGTCAAGCTGTTGGAGCAGCAGTGCGAACTATAAACACTTCGGTCCCCAGTCTTCTGTGACTTGTTCAGGTTGGGGTTTCTTCCCAGAAAGGAGATCAATTACAGGCCCAGACTTTCACTTGGTTGCCTCCTGTTTTCTCCTCTCTTTATTTTTTGGGGGGAGAGGGGTTTCTCCCTTCAACATCCACCTCTTGAGTCAATAGGCCTGTAGGCTGTTTGACTGCTCTTTGAGCACATCTGGGCCAATTCTTCGTTTCCCACGAAAAACTACGAGGGAAGGACACCTTGGAATCGACTGGCCGGGCGAATCTGCAACTTTCACCATCAGGGCTGGGCCACGAATCTGTCTTCTTAAGGGAAGCCCAAACAAAAAAAGTCCGAACAAAAGAGGTTAAATGCAATTGTCGCAGTTGCGAATCGACCTTTTCATCTTTTGGCTTTTTGGTTTTTGTTCATTTGCAGTCAAGGTCCCAAAGGTGATCGTTTAGCAAACATGCCAGGGGAACAGCCCTGCCAACGGCAGCAAGCCGATGGATTCGTGCACAAATTGACCAAGCCAGCGATCAAGAGGGAGAGGGTAGCAGCCCCGAAAATGCGTGACTTGTCCAAGTTTGCCTTTCAAGACAACACCTTTCGGAGCTTTCAGGAGTTTTGTGAGGACAAAGTACAAGTACAGTTGTTTTGTAGTGGCACCTGGAGCAACAAAGGCGGGAAGTGTCAGCAGGTGTCTCCCGTTCCGCATGGCGAGGTATTGACATGCGTGAGGTCGCTTGTTTAAATTAAGCGCATGTGCCGAAGATGTTGCATTTCTTTTTTGGCATCGGTCTATCTGCTTCCGTGCTGACTGATGTTTCAGACCAGCGGGTTTTCAGATGCCGCGCCGCAAGGGGTGTTCTCCAAAAGGATTTGTCATTTGGCTATACATAACCTATGGCGATCCCATTTTGGGGTGGATGAACATCCATCCACCTATGTTGATGTTCACCAGTGCAGGGTTTTGACCCACAGCCATTTAGGAGTGAACATCGAGAAGGAATCAGAGGATCTCGTGTTGGCCGTCCCGAATGCAAAGCCTGTCAAAAGGCGCATCTCTCCTTGCTGGCTCGGTCGTCTGCATTTGGCGAGAAGAAAAGAAGGCGGCCATGTGGGCGGCTTTGATGTCTGGCAGACTTATGCTGGGCCCGAGTTTGAGGCAGTGACCCTTCGGAAGATGGTTGGGGAAGGAAATCACACGAGAGAACGCGGAAGCAGCCCTTGTTTGGACCTCCAATGTGCGGTCATTTGACCCGAACAGCTCAAAACAACTCTTGAGCTCATGGACTTTTGAGGACTTTTGAGCATGTGGGAAGACCATGTTAGTGCTTGATCTTTTTTGCCCATCCACTGAGGAAGCGAAGTCAAGTTTTTTCCGCAGGGTCACCGACATACTCATTGACCCGCACGAACTTGCTGCAACTGCAACGTGAAAGGGCGGGATTTGGCACTTCCTCAGGAAGCGCTTAGCTGTAACTTTGAGCTTTCGGGCTTTATCCAACAACTCCAACGGCCTGGATGTTAGGTCAACTCGCCTGAGAAGGTGGGTTCCAACAGCATGAACCCAGGTCCCACAACATTCTCATTGGCACTCGTCTAAGCCCCGAAAGTCCGAATCTGAAAGGGTACTTGAACCCTCTATATAATCATGTCTTCGGACCTTGTAACAAGGAAACACTTGAACAATTGTGTCTTCGGACTATTTTCGGACCCTATAATTTCCTTGTTGGGGTACTTGAGCCCTCTATATTGTGTTTTGCTGGGTTCGGGACCCCAACAAGGCAATTGACGAACCGAAGGTTGGCCGACCTTTGCTCGAGCGGCCGAATCGGAGCCACAACGCTATGGCGCCGGTGGAGGAGGAGACGAATGAGGCCCGGAGCTTAGGTGACCTCCTCCCCCCGAAGCCGGGGTTTTCGGTTTCATCCGGAGGCGCAGGTCTCGGTGAGCGTGCGCAGCCTCTCGGGCGCCCTGGTGGCTGAGCTGCAGATGGAGGCCGAGAGGCCTGTGCTGGCGCTCAAGGCGCGGAGCGAGCGCTCGCGGAGCGAGAGACCGGGGACCTGTCCGTTTGCTTAAAGTTCGAGGGGCCATGGTTTTGTGACCTCTCCGGCACAATCTCGCCCATGAAGGCCCCTCAGCTGACTTCCATTATTTTTTTAAAATTTACTTATAATAATAATAATTTTATCCTGTTGGTCTGGAAGGGAATCTATCACTACTGGTTTTTGTGTTTATTTCTTCCAGGGGGCTTAAGCAAATGGCAGGAACCTCAGCACCCTCATTGGAGATGGGCTGCTTATGCCTGTCTATCCCTTTTTGAGTATGCGTTTTGGACCGTGCTTGGGATTTTGAACATGGAGAAAAGCAATTTGCTGCAAGGTGCTGTCCCTACCTGGCGAGCTCGCTTGGGAGAACGCGCTGATGCAGGTTCCATGATCATTCTAATTCCAGGTGTAACAAAGGAACAATACCATGAAAAACCGTGTGCCAGTTCTGAGTTTGATACCCTCCCAAGTTTGGTGCGCTCTCTTGGACCCTGCGGCTTACCTTCGACTGGTTTTTCAGGCGGCCATCGCCGACGCGGGCGGCCCCGCGGCGGGTGACCAGCAGCACCCCGACAGAGGGAAGGTGACATGGAACCCCGGAAAAAAAAGAACAAAAACACATTCCTGCTTTGGTTTCCAAATCGACAACAAAAAAGCCCAAAAAGGGAATCCTAAACGGGGGAATCCTAAATCTAAACGGTTTATTTGGGAGATTCTGCCTTATTTGGTTTTGAAGGGAATCCCAAAACGGTTCATTCCCGACACACCCTGGGTTCCCTGCAAGAAAACCAGAAAGAAAACACGGCATGCACGGAAGATCACGTTCCCCTTTGCCAGGCGAGTTGGCAAACTTTAAGCACTTTTCATCTTGGCGTGTTTCTTCATTATTTTGCAAGGGCCGAAAAAAGTTTGAGCTTGTTCCGGCCAATCAACTGAGCAAATTCAGCATCCGGGTCCATGACAGTGACATCCATTATTATTTGTCCTTGGGCGGTTCGAATGGAATTTTGAGGATCGCTCAATGTGCTCATTGCAAGGGACCCAGCTTTATCCGTGGTTTGGATTTTGGGATCTGCAAAACTATTTTGCACAGCGGACGGTATACTAAATATGAAGAATGGGTGTCTATAGCAGTGTCTGCTTCTTCGTCTGCGTCTGCGTCTGTGTCTGTCTATGTGTGTGTGTTTGCGTGGTTGGTTTACTTGCAATTAGGGCATCCACCGTACCCCTTTGTCGGCTCGGGGATTAGAAGCCCACTTTGTGAAACCAACCCTTTTCTGGTTTACTCGCGAAGGGTCTTGGTCCTCAGGATGAGTGCTTGAACCGCCGAAATTCCGGCTCAAGGGGTGGCACCCTTTTTGCAGAGCACACTTGACGCGTGAGAACCAGATTGTAGCACGGCCCTTTTTCCAATCGTGGAAGGTGAACGGGGAGTCCTCCAAAGAAACCGTTTTCCAAGACGGCAACTTTGTACAGAGTTTGGACTTCTTCAAACGGTGTCAAAGACATGAACTCAGCCGTAAAAGTTTGGGGTTGTTGTTCCTTACCGTTTGTCGGGAATCCCAGGGTTTGTGAACCCTCGGGTTCCTCTTTGACATCATTGGGCTTGAGTCTGTGCAGTGGGGTGATTGTTGGACAACCCATAGCCGGAGCCCAAAGCTGAGGCTCATTGTGGGGCACAAAGTGCTGACCCCGGATGTTGTGCGAGAGAAGATGTCATCCTTGAAGGGCTCGCTGCGGACTGGAAGGGTAGAAGGTTTTGTTTGGACCCTGTTCCCTCCGGGGAAAAAAAAAAAAACGCTTGTTTGAAGGCTAGATTTGCAAAGGATATGGGTTTGTCATGATTGAAGGCCTTGACTTGTGCTTACCTACCAAACACGGGGAACCCAACCTCGGGCTTAAACTGTGCTTTCAGCAGCCCAGGATCCATTGTGAGGTGATGGCCACAGGGCAAGGATTGCAAGAGAAAGGTCGAAGATGGGTTCTGCCACCTGCAGACCGAAGCTATTACCAGGATAGATTGGGTGTACCCTTGATATGGCGGCTATCTCGTCGGCTGTCCCATTAAACCCCTGCGAGTAGTGGAAACTATTTCCTCCGTTCTCTTAAAACCAATCCCGAAAAAAGGGTATACCACAAAGAGACAGTCTTGCTGACCGAAGGGCTGGGACGAGCTGGATTCTGAAAAGCTAAGGCGTCGAACCTTTGGCGTGGGCGTTGATCAATAGTTCTGGCCCTCAAATGACCACGGGTTACTTGTCCCGTTTTGTGGTGAAGGTGTTTTTTTGTGGGTTCCTTAATCTAGGTCCCCCAGTAGTACCCTTTTACCCTTTTATGGGGAGGGTTCCCCTAAATCGACAGAAAAAAGTTGGTACCCTTATTCTACCCTCTCTACTGGAGGACCTAGTAGTGGTTATCCCATAAGGACATGAAAGGACTTTTCCATCACCCCCCAGTGGCTTCTGCTCCGTTTCTGTTCCCATCCGCACGTCGTGTCTTCGTGGCTCCCAGCCATCCGGTTTGTTAGCTTTTTGGCGTTTTAGTGTTTCGTGGCTTCCATTTTAACCCACAAGTTAAACTTTTAGCAGATCTGAGGGCAAGTCGTGTGATTCCCGCAGCCTTTGGATTTGTTTTCCCGTCCGTTCCGGACGGCGGGCCTGGGGCCAGCAGCGTATAGGCGCGGGGGCCCCTGATGCGCGCGGGAGGGGCTGAAGTTTTTGCTCGGGAGGTCCGGCCAATTTGTTTTTCAGCTGTTGAAGTTGGAAGCACAACACGTTGTGTCTCAAAATAGGGGACCCCTGTTTGCATCGTTTTCAAAGGAAGCCAACATTTGGACACCTGCAGGACCACCCCCAATTTTGAGCAGCACCCTGTTGCTGAAAAAAGATGAGACCAAGCCGGAAGCCTGGAATTGTTTGTCCGTTCGGCGTCGTTTTGGGCTTCAATGCGAGGAAGCAAGCCATCGGTGCAGGTTTCAAGCCCCGTGAAAGGTGAGGTCAGGAGAAATGGCAGGTCTCCTTTTTAGCACCACCTCAAGCACCCTTCAAAAGTGATATGAATTTTAGGGCACACGTCCGTTGGCAAATCTGGGAATGGGCGATTTGTTTGGGGGGTTCGCCTGATCTGCAGATTTAAAATTAGTGATTCAGACATTCTTTCGCTTCCTGGTTAAGTCAGGATAAGCAGGAACCTAGCTGACTGCTGTTACCTTTTAGTTGGAGTTTGCATCGCATTGAGAGGTGACACACATATACACACACACCCACACATTGTTAAGATTGATTAGGGGTCAAGCTTACCCAAAAGACAAGTGCACCAGTGTTGAAGAACATATACAGGTCACTTGAAATGCGAAGCCTGCGCAAACTCTACACATGGAGGTTGCAATTCTTAGACCGGCCTGGCCCAAAGAAGTGCCAAGCTACTGGGTCCCATGCGGCCTGGTTATTTCATCTTGCAAGTGCAGGTACTAGTGGATAAAAGCAGCCGGCTATCCTTATGAACACCTACACTGACACTACCGCACTTGAGCCACAATCAAAGCCTAGACAAAGGTTGGCAAGGGATAGTCCGCATTCGCCGCCTTTCTATTTCTTTACATGGCTCGGGGTAGACCGAAACTTCCAGGGGACCCGGATTACTACAAACCTGTATTTTGACCTGCATTTTACCAGTTGAGTTCTGGAAAGAACAACGGTTGGGATCGAAGGAGCAGGTGAACCCAGTATACTCGTTTCACCTTACCCCCAATTGGTGGTTTCGTTTGGTTTGGAGAAGGGGGTACCTTCCCCATGCTTCAAAAGGGCGTGGTGTTCAAATCCAAATCCAAACCACCAACCAGGGGGAATGTTGAGCCCAGATGAATCAACGCGTCCTATCAATAGGGAGTTGCTCCCTCCAACAGTGGTCTGCACCCCACTAAAGTGGCACGCCCCCCCATTACCTGCCTCAGTTGTTCAGTGGCACCCTTTTGCCCCGTTTTTTTTTTTTTTTTTTTTTTTTTTTTCTGGTGGCTGCCCCACTAAAAATGGTCTTCCCAAGAAAAGGGTTCCCTTTTTTTCCAGGGTCACTGAACTGAGCTGCTCGCAGGCCGCGAATTTGATGTGGCGCTTCTTGGCAGTGGCCAGCCATGCCCTGGCGGTGGAGTGGACCCCAACCATTTTGGCCGCCAGCGAGCAAAGGACAGTCCAGTCGGGTCGCGTCGCCAAAACCAGGGACCAAGTGGAAACAAAACCATTGGACGTGTGTTTAAGCCATGGTTTAGTTTTTAACCATGCCGAACCAAAAATCCCTCAAAATGGTTTAACATAGTGGTGATTAATCAAGTTTTTAACCATGGTTTAGTTTTAACCACCTTTGGTATTCAATTCGGTCTGGTTTGTTGGTACAGGGCGGTGCCACTTTGGTGCCATCTTGACGATTCCCCGTGTCTGTGTGGGACAAACTCCATTGACAAAATGGGGTGTGCCACGTTTGCCAACCAAACATGAGACAGCTCCATGGACTTTTTGTCCTGTTGTCTTCGTTCTTGTGCCTCCCGCATTTTTTCGACCTAAGGGCTCCAACACAGCTTGTGTTGTTCCCTTCCGACCTTTTCCCTCACTTCAACCTTGCCCTCTGTAGGTATCTCGGTGTTTGCAACTGAATCCCTGTCGCTTTTCGAGAGCCGGACACGGAAAGCTTGGAAGTCAGTCTTTCCGAGCCTCTGAACAAACTCACCACCCCCAAGGGTAGGATTTTGCTAAACTCTGTGGGTTGCCAGAGATCCACTGGACCAGCCTCCAAGCGCTTGTGCCCAAACCGCGTCGGCTTACGGACAATTGCAGTGGTTCCTTGGGTTGACAGGGACCGTTTTGTGTTTTTCTTTTTCTCGGAGTCCAAGTGATCGGAAGCTGAAATGAGGTACTGGTCAGGTGATTCTTGCATGGAGGGAAGTCGATTTCCCTCGCAAGGATCATCTGTCAGAAGTTGGTGAAGGAAGTCGCCTTGATCGCCTTAGGCGTCGAGGCGGAGAAACACAAGGCGCTGTCATGTTTTGGTTTCGAGTTTGTTTTTTGTTTTTTCTTTGCGTGTTGCGGCTTTGCATCTGGTGCGCGTATTGAAATGGACCAACCTGGACAATGACAACCTGACAAGATGAGAATATGGAAATTGAAGAGTATGTTCCTGTGTGTGTTATTGATTTGTTCAGGATACCTGGTGGGTTTCCAGGCAAACCACTCGCCACAAATTGGGGTCCGAAGTCATTTTGGCCTCGAGCCCTTCAGGCTGCTTTGCCCAAGGACATTCAGGTCTTCGAGGAGACCTTGCGGCCTTTTCCGGACTTAAAGGCCGTGTTTCGCGCTTTCTTTTGTCTTCCTCATTTTTTTGTTTTCTCTTTTTGTTTGTTTGTCTGTTTGTTTTCTCTTTTTGTTTGTTTTGTTTGTTTGTTTTTGTTCCTTTTTTTTGCGCGTTCCTTTCGACCTTTTGTGTTTTTTCCATGTTGGTACGTGTTTTGGACAAGGTCCCACAATTTAAACCTTTTGCTTCTGGGCCTCTTCACGCAAGTCAGTTGGACAACAATTGAGTTGCTCAGCTGGCGGTTTGGATTTGTGGCTTGGGGATTTGAACCCCCGGTTTCCTGTAGACATGCGTCGACATTTGTTGAGCGTGTCTCACTTGCTGAGTTCCTGGACGTACTTGTTTGGAAGGACCATTTTAGTTGCACTCGAAAAGTTTGGACTTTTTTGGGCCCATCCACTCAGGGAGAGAGCTGTTAAAAGATTTGTAGGTTGTATTACTATGAAGTGAATCACCAAGCAAGTGGCACATAGCAAATGGCACGCGCGGCCATCTGCCAACTTGTTTGCATGTGTTGTCCTCGAAAGTACCCTTCGCAGTCACAAGTTGACAGTTCGACAAATCTTCAACAACACATCATTATGTCACCTTCAAACCTTTCTCGTGTGATTTGCAATATGAAAGGCACCTTCAACAACTCGGGTGTCAGTCACAGTGCGAAACTCGCAGTCAAACTGAGGTGGGACTGACATTGTGAAGGTCCCCTTCAAACTTTCGGGTGTAAGTCACAACAGGTGTGTTTGTTCTTGAAAAATCAAAAAACAGCGTAAAACTTTGCTGCCTCAAGACATGATGTGCTTTAACTTAAGCTTCATGACTACTTAGTCTTCTCTTGTTTGCTGCGGGATAGGAGCGACAAAAAAAGATGTCAAAAGTGAACCCTTTGCAGGTATGGGTATGGTCGATTTTGCTCGAAAAATGTCTTTGTCAGAAACACTACCCCCCGGCCCCAACCTGTTTGTCTCAATAAGTCTTCCTGCCATTTCTACCGGGGGGTGTCGCGCGCGGCCCAAGGCACGCCCTTTTAGTGGGGAACGCGACTCGCAACATCCTGGGCTCCCCCAGTGAGTTGGTGAAGTCCAAGCTGGAGGCAGTGCAATCCCACTGGGAGGCCGGTACGCCACGTTTCGGCGCCGCCCATGAATTCACTTCCTGAGTCTCTGGACTTTATTTCTGGACTTTATACTTGGGAAGGCCATTTTAGTGATAGATAGAACGTTTTGACTGTTTTGGCCCATCCACTCAAGTTGCTTGGTCCTCAGCTGCGGGGGGGTTCGGCCAGCCGAAGCCGAGAAAGAGGCTACCTTCAGCTGGACATCCGGAATTTCAACCAACTCTTGCCACAAAGTGATGGCAGATTGGACTTTCAGTGAAAATGGGACCCCACCCACGACTGGAGAACATGTGGTGCCCCCCGCCTGCCCCCAGGGAAACCAAAAGGACCATTATTATTTTGTGGGGTGCCCTGAGACAGGCACACCCACATTAGCGGAAAGTACACTCTTTCTGTGATACCGAAATGGGCCATTCCCGTAACCACTGCACGGGGTCTCCCTTTGGCAAAGAAAGTCCGAGGACCCTAAGAATCAAGTTTGATGGAAAAAATGATCAATGGTACCTTACTTCGGTGCTCGTTACCAAGTTAGTAAGTTGCCAGAGAGCAACGATATAACCCACGTTCTTTCGTCCCCTGTTCAGTGTCAGTGGTCTTAACCATGGGGGTTATACCCCAAGTGACTCACCACTTACCAGCTTGCTGTGGGTCACAAAAAAGCGCGCAACCCCAAACTAGCTTGCCCATGGAAACATGGACTAAAACCTGCGGTCCAATCCTGATGGTTTGGTTTTGATCCATACCCATTTGGCTGGGTATGAAGAACACCCAAGGCCGTTTTGGCGAAACTCAAGAAGAGTCGCTAGGGGAAAAGCTCACTTCAGAGGGGTTCAGTGTTTTCTTTTCCGCTAAGCTGGCAAGTTGTCTACTTCCCCTGCGCCCTGTGGCTAGTCCTTTGTTTAGCACCTCGAGAAGATAGAAGTCAGGGTTAACAGCAAGAAAGATGACCAAAGGTGTGGTCCAGTGTCGTTGGTGGAGTCCAGGTGTCATCCGAAATTAGTAAGACCGAAATGAGGCCGTCTTGTGGTATTCGAAGGAAACCAGCCGGTGGGGGTGGGGGGGGGTGAGGCAACGGGTGCTAAGATCATGTTGACAGGCGGAAGGTCCTTTTTTAACCTTGCTGGACGAATAGTTCCCCCCATATGTTTCTGCCCAAACGGCCCCATGTCCTTGTAAGGAAGGGAAATGGCCTGGGTCTCAAGGGGGAACCATAGTGGGGACACATTTTTGGGAAGAGTCAACTGGGTCCACATCGAACGCGTGTGTGCCCTTAACGTAAGAGTCTGCAGATTTACCATGGGAGCCCAGCAAGTGCATGTCCCAAAAGGAGATCCCGCAAATACGGGGCTTCTTTCAATGTCAAGGGAGCAACTGGTTGGATCAACCAGGATTTGGGCGTGTCTTTCTTGAGGCTACCTGTTTTTTGGTGGTTTTATAGCGAAAGCAAAGACCGTTGCACCATTTGGGGGGTGCAAACTAACAAAAGGACACACCCATATACAATTGGTTTGTGAGGCTTGACCCACTGCCCGGAACTGCAATTGAGGTGTACCAAGTGCTCTTGCAGAACGTGACCACCGGTGACAGCACCGGCATTTCACAAGCCTACAAGCTGACGGCCTCCATCAAGTGGCCCGGAGAAAGGGTGGTTGAGTTGCCCCCAAAAAAGGCTTCAGAGGTCAAGCAAAGCCAATTCTTGGGGTCACCAATTTCAGGACGAGGGAGGCAAAGCAAGCGAACATGATGACGGTCCTTCACTGGGGGGTGGCCTTGACTCAGCTTCTGGAATAAGTGTTTTAATCTTGCACAGTCAGTATGACATTTCATATCAAAGCCCCACACGACAGATGAATCTTCAAGCGTGAATGATCTCTGTTGCAACAGGGTTAGCCCAATTCCAAGCCCCAAGGAGACACCTCCCTTCAAAACGCCAGCCGAAAATGCATCTCAGGCAGCTCTTGCTGGAGGCGTCTGACTTGCTGACGGCAGAAGCCGTGGCCGACGGGAATGAGGCGCCCGGTTCCGCACGCCGTCTGCTTTAGCTTTTTCCGGGCCAAGGAATGGATGGGCTACAAGGACTCAAGAGGAGCCACAACGGGGGGAAACCAGAATAAGGAAAAACACTTTTAGTTATTCAACGACCCCTGATGAATCGGGTGGAAAAACATGACTCGCTTCCTGAGTTCCTGGACTTTCACTTTTCGACAGACCATTTTAGTGTCACTCAGAAAGTTTCGGGACTTTTTGTTTGGCCTCGATCGGAAGTGAGGCTAGGATTTTAGGCTAGAGTTGGAAGAAGTAGCAACAAAGCAGCAATTTTAGGGGTTTTGAACCAAGAGGACCCAAGCCCAAGCCTTCCATTCACGTGCGGTGCCTTTCCTGCCTCTGTCCCATGGTCACTGGAGGTGTAGCTTCATGGTTGCAGCAAATTGGGTGCGGGCGGGGGGGGGGTGCTAGCATAAGGCATACCACAGGTCCAGTCTTGAATGGTTTATTACCCCTCTTAGTCATCATGGAAGTGGACAGTTGGTTGACAAAAGCCTTTCAAAGCACGTTTGGTTGTGTGTCTACCTTTTCCGAGACAGGGGCGCTCAATTCTCCGTTTTCGGACCTCACGAGCGAAATGCCACTTGCAAAGGGGAAATCCTGTGCCGCCTGCTTGAGAAGCGCAAACTTGTGCATGTATGGGTGTGTCGTTTTGGGGGACCCACAAATGGCGGTTTTCTAGTTGGTTTAAAACCAACATAAATCACGGGGTACCTGAAAAGGATAAACCCGCACAAGCCGCGGGTGCTGGTGAGTTTAGTGTGTCAGATGGCTTCATTTCATGGGAAGCGAGGTGGCTTCGCCAAATTGGAGGATCCATTTCCTGGCTTTGGCATACATGGGTCATCCCAGTTGCCCCCATTGACTCCCATTCACTCCCATTTCCACTTGTTTTGCGCGCTTCCCACTTGCATGTTTGGCCGGCCAAGGTGGTTTGCCACTTAAACCATAACCCCTCAATAACGACAAAATTAAGTGGTTCACCAGTGGGTTATAACCTAAGTTACCTGGGTTGAACGAAGACCCCAGCAGAGCCCTTTGTCCTTGGACTATGCGCAAGTCACGGTTGGGACCCCAAAGACGCATGTAGGGAGCGAGGAGGTGCTTTCGACTGGCACGCGCTTTCGATGGTTATTCCGCCAAGACCTCGGATTCCGGTGAGGTTGCAGACCTGCCATTTGGGTGGCTCGTTGCTTTTTTTTCGGAATCGGATCGCCCCAAATCCCGCAACATGCCGAAACGGTTGTACGTGCGGAGCCGCACCGAATCATTGGCCTCGAACACTTCGGGTAGTTAGCCTTCCCAACATAGTCAACGGCAAACCTAAGGAACTCTCAGGTCACCTTCCACAGCTCGGAGAGTTTGCCTTTAGCCTTGCCAGGGCTAAGGGCATCAGATATGTACAGGAAGGTCTTTCCGACGGAAGTTTCTGAAATATGTCGTTAGAATCAATCAACCTCACATACCATTGTCCCATAGTGCAACGCCGTTTTCAAACACGGGGTTGTACAATCATACTCCGGTCATTTTCTGGGCCGGGAAACCGTCTTTTGCAGTTGCTTCTCGCTTGCTTTGGGCCCAAAAGCAACATCCAGAAGGTGTTTCAGGGTCCTTGGAAGCCAAAGCTGTTCAATCAGAAAGCCATTTCCAGATTGGATTTCTTTGCTCCAAAAAAGATGACCCTAGATCCTTTCCCATT
Organism: Effrenium voratum; assembly: GCA_963377175.1. Classification (NCBI taxonomy): domain Eukaryota; class Dinophyceae; order Suessiales; family Symbiodiniaceae; genus Effrenium; species Effrenium voratum. The sequence goes on from CAUJNA010003146.1 coordinate 478,752, forward strand.
GGCGACAGAAATGGAGAACCGCCTTCCTTTTCCCTCAAGGTAGGGGCCACACGAACATGAGACAAACCTGAAAGTGTTAGAACCGTGTGCAATTGCGTTTTTGTTTCGAAGACCATACTTGTTCTCTTCAACAAATTTGTGTGATACACGACTTTCCCCCACATGTGCAGGTGCCACACATATCCGTATTCATAGAATCCAGCTACAGGAACTTCTACAGGAAGTTTGCCAAACATCCGCCAGAAAGCAGGGATGTCCTGTAGAATCTTCCTGTGACCCATTTTCGTCTATAGTGGATTTCTCTCCCAGTCCAGCTCGCCAGGTGCCTATGGAGTTTACACTCGCGGAGCGCCAGCTGATGCTGATCCACGAGCAACTCGGACGGGTCGAACTCGGGGAACTTGGACTCGATGCGACGGGTCGAAGTGGCTTTGCCATGTGGAGGGTCGATGTTCTCATGGTTGTTGTTGGGAAACGTTTTGCATTTTTGCTTATTGCGGTTGAGTGGGATATTGCTAAGACTTAAGTTGTTGCTCCCCTTCCAACGTGAACCAAGTTGTTAGTTTGGCATCCATGAGGTGTTGCATGTCCGTCGCCATTGATTCTCCCATTCTCGCTGGGGCTTCTGAACGGTCGCGGCCAAGTTAGGTGGTTACCCCCTTAACAAGGTCCCACATAGGGGGGGGACACAAAGAAGTGGACTTGGCCGAACACACAAGTACCCTTGGTTCGGTCTTCGGTTAGTTGGAAGCCCTTATTGTGGTGGAGGATGGGTCGCGAGACTGCCAGGAAAATCATCGCCATTTTGGGGGTCCCAAACTCTGATTCAACAGAGGTACCGGACGGAAATGGAGTTGCGGATTTGTGGGTTTGTGGTGTTTCGTGTTTTTTCGTGGGGGGGCTCAGTGGGAGACGTCACGGATGTCTGTTCTTTCAAGTCCTTGTGACCTGCCACGGACAGCAAAGTTTCTTGGCTTTAGTTCTCCATTCACAGTTTCGACAACCCCTTTTTGGGTTAGCAACGCCCAACATGTCTGAGACGGGCAGCCCCGCCATTTCTCTCAGTTGTTCAGTGGCACCCTTTTTCCCTTGTTTGTCTTTCTGGTTGCACTGAGCAACTGAGTTCTAAGACGCAGATCGTGTTTGGCTGGAACCTTGCTGAGGATGCAAGCAGAAGCGGCCCTGGTGGCATTGGGCACCAACGTCACCAGGGATTTGGAGCGCTTCGTTGCAAGATGCGAGCGGAAGAAGCTGTTGGTGACCCTCAAAAGACTTCAACCCAGGTGGTTTGAGAAGATGTTGTGCACTCAAAGGAGCCTGGTCATATTTGTGTCACAAACCCTGACCCGACATGTTCGCCAATGGATTCGCAAACCGCGGGGTGCCCTATGTTTCACTTTTCATCTGGTATCAACTCCACCTTTGCGTTTGAGAAACGTTTCGAGCCGCAGGAACACATATGGCAGTGAACATGGGGCTCCACAAAAGGGAAAGTAGACTTCCAGGATGCTTTGACCGATTTTCAGATTCCATGATTGGGGGAAGCATACTGTGGTTGGACGAACTCCGGTGCACCACCGTTCAGAAACCCTGGAATGAGTGGAGTCCCCTGTACACCAACAAAACCCGGGTGTCAACCATGGTAGCTCATTTCGTGCTGCGATCGATTTGGGCGAAATCGCAAGTCGAACTCCCAGTAGGCAGCCTAAACATCCACCATGGTAACTCATGTGAATTCTGTTGCCAGGCTTCATTCGGCTTCAGTTCATTGCTTTCCAAAGTAAAAAACCTACAGTCACGTGCCTCAAGCTCAACATTCAAGAGCCAGGCAATTATCTAGTTAAATCCAGAGTCTGGGAAGATGCTGATCAGAAGGTGCCTGACAGGTGTCGTTTTGTGCCTAGGAAGATGCTGCAGAGCAAGCAGCTGTTTCAAGAGTCCCACTACGGTCTGCTCCGCGGAGCCGAGTGGGCGGGCGTGCAGCCCCTGAGCGAGGCAGGGTCTTGGAGCCGGGAAGTAGGAGTGCCAAGCCCTGGCTCCTTGTAGTGATGTGGCCATGGGTCAAAATCCAAATCGGTTAGCCCCCGGTGAACATCCCAATCCCAGCTAAAATAGACTAAAATGGGTGGTGCACCTACCCCAAAATGGTACCATTGGTGTTGACCCAAAGCTCTGTGTGTGTGTGTGTTGTGTGTGTGTTGTGTGTTGTGTGTGTGTGTTGTGTGTTGTGTGTTGTGTGTTTTGTGTTGTGTGTCGTGTCTTTGTGTGTTGTGTGTTGTGTGTTGTGTGTTGTGTGTTTTGTGTTGTGTGTGTTTGTGTCTTTGTGTGTTTGTGTGTTTGTGTGTTTGTGTTTGCGTGTTTGCGTGTTTGCGTGTTTGCGTGTTTGCGTGTTTGCGTGTTTGCGTGTTTGTGTGTTTGTGTGTTTGTGTGTTTGTGTGTTTGTGTGTTTGTGTGTTTGTGTGCTTGTTTGATTGTTTTTTAGGGGGTAGCCTGAAAAGAGGTTGTTTCAAATGCAAAGGAAGCCAAAGTCATTTGTGCCACCTAAACTTGATGCATACCATGTGGTGGGCTTGTCACAATTAGTGCTCCTTTTCGGCACTTGAAAAGGCGCTTTCGGCTTTCTCGGGCACTTGGGTCGAAAAAGGGGGACTGCGATGGACAAATCTCACACCAGTTGGCAAGCTGGGTTTCTTCCGTGGTCATCACCTCGTTTGGTCAACCCTCCGAAGAGTTAGTCACTCTTGAAGGGTCAACTAGCCCATTGGTTAGCCACGTATTTAGCTGATTTGGTCACCCAATCTCAATTTGGGCAGATGCTTGCGCCAGGTGAGTTGGTCACTTGTGCTGTCCTGAGACGTACCACGGGGTTCGTTTAGTTGCCTCTCTTTGCATAAGCAAAGTGACCTGCCAGTTTGCAGCAAAAGGTGGGTGGCGACCCAGATGGACATCATTGCAGTTGCATGGAGGGGCTCCCAGCTTGGAATGTGTTGACCACAGTGTTAGTGTTGAAAAAGAGGCGGTTTGAGAACCGTGCTTGACACTTACACGTTCAATCACGAGGGTGAAACGTCCACGAACTTGTTCTCTACCCGCTAAACACAACTTATATGACCCTTACATAACCTTCACATATCCTTTGGCATCTGTGGCATCTGGACTTGCGGGGGAATTGGGGGTAGTCATCTCAGTCTTCAAAAAGCCAGCTTCTGTATCCCGAGTGGCCCCAATGACTCAAACCACTTCAACCCGACTGCTTGCAGATGTGGCTTGTTCTTCACTGAGCCTAGATGCCTTCGTTAGGGAATTCGAACTGAAAGCCACCAATTCGGGGGGGGGGATGCCCCTGGTGCTTGTAGGTTGTAGATGGTAGCTATTTGAGGCGCATTGGCAAAACTCTTCATCGGCTTAGATGTCTTTTTGGATAGATGGCACTGGTAAATGATATATATTATTTTGGACAAAATAGGTTGCATTGGCAACTGATGGGAGCCAAACTGAACCCCATGACATCCATTCTATGTTGAACAACAACCTGAAACAGGACGCTTTTGGGGAAAGTAAACAAGTAAAACTGCCTTAAGTAAACAAACTTTCATGTTTGGTACTTTTACTACTAGGTGTTACTCTTTGCCTTTTACTGGCAACGATAAACAAGTAAGCTTCCAGAAGCAAAAGGGGCCAATGAAAAGTGCCAACAATGGAAATTGTGCAGGCAATTATGTTTATGTTTCATTTGCCAGAAGTAAGTAAGTATGCATGTGTCCAGGGTTTTCGGGTCATTCTACCACTGCTTTAGGTCTACCAAAGGAACCTACCTGGGCTTTGGAGGAGGGGTACCATGTGTATATGATATATATATATATATACCTGCGACCCCCAAAAACGTACTAATTTCAACACTTCTTCCCAAAACGATGGTTTTACAGGGATTTCAACACCTGAACGCTTTTTGGAACACAGAACGGTTTTTGGAGCACTGGTGTTGTTTTTTGTGTTTTGACCGGGGGGGGGGGGCTGACACTTGCCTGGACCCTCGCCCGGCCGCGCCGGCCTCTCGAAGATCATTGGGCGTCCACACGAGGAACCCCGCAAGGAGTGGCACCAATTTTCCCCCGCTGCGTGCGCTAAGCAATCACTTATTTGCGTCCGCGTTTGACACCCCGAATTAGGTCATCCAGATCGCCCACCCACGCAGCCCGGCACAAAAGCAGGTACCTTTGAGCCACGCGTAGGCATGTAAGTCTTGGGCTTACAGATCTGGACACCGAAGCTACCCTTCCGATGAAATCCTCATCCAAAGCGCAAAATTCTGATACAGGGTTCTGGGCGTACCCAGCAACGTCACCCTGCCACTCGATTGTTTTGATGCAGTGAAACATCATATGATGTTTCGGGGTAATTGGGAACATTGTTTGGCGGAGCTGGAAAGAGAGAACCGCAAGCTTTGCGGTTGCTTGCAAGAAGTGATGGCCAGCAGCTAGGACGCGGTTCTTACCAGCCATATCCAGCCACAAATCATGATCATAAAAGGCTTTCATCATTGCATTCATGGCACGAGTGCCTGAAGCCACCAAAGCAAGCCGGTTGTCAGAACCTTGTTCCAGAGCGCGCTCTTGACAGAATGCTTCCACCCAGGATGCTAAAGTTGTTGTCAAGGAACCCTTGCTCCAAGTGCCGTCGGGCGCCACACTAGTGCTTTCCCAGCCAAAAGTCGTTCGGGTAAGCGTGCTGATGTACTTCACCTTCTTCGGCACCTTATATGCATGCAGTTGCCAAACAGCAAGCGTAGGATGCAGCATGTTCAAGCGCCGGCTGTTGTTTATAATTCAAACGGGCTAAACTAGTTGTAAAATCAATCGAGGTTCAGACGCCTCACAGAAAGCAACGTATGAAGTCGACAGGCGGGCCAAGGTATCGTCAATGCTGAGGCTCTCAAACTCCGGAAGGTTGCATGCCAAGAGAACCACGCAGTTGGCAACCCATGACCGCCCCACCCCCAGGTTCACGGTATGCCACACGTCAGGCTTGAAGTATGCAGCGGGGCTGTTGCGATCATGTGGAAGTACCCGAACCCAACACGGCAAGTCATCCCAAGGAGGTTGCTCATCGATGGTTTCCATGAATGGTGGGTAGTCAGACCTTTTTGGGGCCCAATGCAACTGTTTTCAATCGCTTGTCATTTACACCAATCCCATTTAACACATTCCAAAGAAATGTCAAACTGCAAAAGCTACCACGCAAAAAGTATTAGGCAGGGAGCATATCCTCAAAGTCCAGCCCCGGTTGGCCGGCTCTGCAAAGGTGGCATATTCCAACCCCAGCGGTTTTCGAGGCAGCAGCCTTTGGGCCATTTCGGAATGTCCTGGTAAGTCCACCAGCAGTGGCCTTGGATTCCAAAGCCACTCGTGTAAGCTTGTTTAGGCGGGACCGGTGCAAAAACAGTAAAAGCATTGCCATGGCTTGCCAAGATACGAGAAACGGCCAATCCCCCTTCACTCCTAAGGGTACCAACCAGAGAGGATTGCCATCCTTCAAAACTAGACCCTTGGTGCACAGCATGTGCAAATCCTCCACCAGGAATTCAAACATCCCCTCCAGCACGTCGGGTGTAAACTTGTACATTGCCTTAATGGGAATGATATAGATCGGCATCGAGGGTTGGCGTTTGGCTTGACCAATTAAGAACTTGCACGACACCCCCAAAGATCCAAAGATAGGAACACCTGTAACGATTTACCGCAAATTCTAAAGTGAAAATGTTGCATCATTGTAAATGAGACCAAGCTTTCTTTGTCATAGTGCCGACTAGCAGTCTTGTGTTCAACGTGTTGCCCAACGAGTTGACGGCAAGAGCATCCCGGGTGTTGTCATTCACATGGCGAGTAGTTCCCGACCCCAGCACCCCCTGAAACTGCAAGATCATTATTGCACCTCGTTTGTAGTGGGTGCCCTCATCCCCGTGGACATAGATGGGGCACGCCCTACACAAGGGGATATTTCTTTCACGGGCAATGTCGAAAAACGTGAAGTCGGGGCAAACAACTTTGTACTTCTCCCAGAAAGATGCAAAGGCACGCTCAGCCGATGCCAGAGTTGGTTGTCCGCAAATCTTGCCCCAGAAGTTTTTCTTGTCTATGAGCTCGAGGAAGGACGATGGCAAGAGCATGGGCAGCTTTTGGCGGGCACCCACATCCACATAAGTAATCTTCACATTCAATCGAAGGCCAAACTTGGAGAAGGTTTGGTGGGCGACCTCTTCCTGATTCAGAGCTGAAGAATGTTGTTAATATGTTTTTTGTACCACCTGAAAAAGGACAACAAAAGGCCGGTCCAACCGCCATGGCTGTTTATTTGGGCTTCCATGTTTGGGAAAAGCAACACAGTCACGAAAGCACGACTTTGCCTGCAAAGCGGCAGACTTCTTGTTTGGAGCCCCTTCCAACCTCTTGAGGACAGGGCATTGTAGCTCCTCGCCACCTAGCTCCCGGGAATCACGCATCACAGCCCGAGCTGTACCCAGAGCGCTTGTGCAAGTCCCCTTGGCGAAAGAAAACGAGAAGCAGCGTTGCAATAGTCCCTCAAAAATGACACCTCTTTCAAAATATGGATGAACATTCGTGAAACCAACGCTATACCAGAGTCCTGCAGCCATGGCTCTCCACTTCCAATGTCGCGAGCCAGCTTCTTAGCTGTCCAGCACGGACCTGGCGTTCGACAAGCGTTCGACCAGCCGTTTCGGATTGGTTTCAAGTTTGGTACCAATATGCGCATGCTGTTGCAACCACTCAGGTCAAGCCAATGCACAAAAGTCTTTTTTGAGCCGACCCCAAGACCACAACTCTAGCACGCTTCTGGATGTCAGTTGCGTGATCGATGGATTACCAGCGCTGCGCATAACCGCAGCAATCTAAAGATTCTAATGTTGGCCAGGCTGAGCGCGTGTATTCACACACTCAGGGCTAAGGCCAACGAGCAAACAGTTTCATCGAAACCGCCAACACTTTGTTCTTCGGACGCAATCAAACAACCTTGGTAACCTGTCTCTCTGTATGAGCTATTATATATATGCATGTAAGGAATTGTAAGGGGGAGTGTTTTGGCGATTTCAATGAACTCACCACCCAAGAGAGCATCATATGTGCAGTATTCAAGCTTTGACCTTCCTTCGCGCCCTCTTCTTTGGAGGGGGCGCTTCTTGTTCCGCATCCGGCTCATCGCGTTTCTTTGGTTTCTCACACGTGTCCTGCCCACTCTTCTTGCGGTTCTGGTTGATCTCCTTCAGGAAAAGCCTACAGCCAAGTGTGTGTTTTGTTCAAGTGAGAAGTAAACTGTGTACGGGGGCTATCTCTCTCTCTCTCTGAATATCTCTCGCTCGCTCTTCTCTCTCTCTCTCTCTGTCTCTCTCTCTCTCTCTCTCTCTCTCTCTCTCTTCTCTTCTCTTGTTGTCTTTCGAGAACCAATCCAACTAAGTGATGCACTTATGCTTGGCCATCTTGCCACACAGCTCAGCACACCTTGTTTGGCGGCAGTCTGTTGAGGGAACATGTGTTGGGCTCGAGTTCAGAAAAGGCACGGCTTTTGGATCTTCGAGCGAACAGCGTCAAATTCCGTTTGAAGCCTTGGATCGGCAGGGTTGAGCCCATCAGTCAGTGCAATCAACCACAGCTTTCTTTTCCATTCAACATTCAACAAAGGGGTCTTGTTCTCTGTTCGGGTTTGCCCTTCACAGCCGGCGGGTGCTTGAATGATCTGAAGACACAGTAGACGAGGAAGGGGCCACACTCAGACTTCTGCACAGACTCCCCGCCATCTCGGATGTTTTTGCACCCCGAGCAACCTCAGGAATGAACAACTGAAGCACGCGGAAAAAATGCCCGATACGTTTCAGTCCACCTGTGGCCCAGTTTTCGGGCATTCGTGCTCAACAATGGGGAATGGTTGATTTCATGCTTGAGCCAAGCAACCCTTGTACCTCTGAATGAGGGCAGCCTCAACAAAAGCCGGTGATATAGTTTCCGAGGCAGCGTACATAACTCTCATCCGATCCCACTGGTGAAATGTGTCAGTGACATATCCGTACATCGCATTGCGAAATCGCCACTGCGCGCAGTGCGTAAAGCCAAACTTGTATATAAGCGGGCTCTCCTTTGCAATCAAAGAGTCAACTGCGCTGAAAATAAACTTTAAGATCGTGCCAGGGAGGCTGTTCCGAGGAGGAAGGCTGAAGTCGATGGCAGGGTCTGAAAGAATTTTCTCAAAGCATTCACCAGTTCGATGCTGTTGAAGAACATCGCTACCAAGAAGATCAGCCCAGCTTTCACTATGGTGAGTTGTTGGGGTTGGAGCAGGTGGTGAGCATGTAGAGGATGCTGGAACAGCCTTGGAGGTTTTCCCGTCAAAAACAAGTTCTGGTTTCGGGCCAAACTCTCATGAAAACACGTAGTCAACCGCTTGAGGCGAGCCACGTTCGCTGCCCTGGCCACGATGTTCTCCTTCGGCTCCGGAGCAGGCGCCTGAAGTAGAGGGAACTAAAGCATCCGGATGTGCGACTAAAACAATTTTAGCTGTGTTTACACAAACTTACAAATTTAGCCGGAGAGCGGCCCGATTGTAGGCAATCAGTTCGTGCAGCCACGCAGTTGGCTCGTCATCTTCCGCAACGTTGTCCATGGGTTATACATCGACAGATTGATCCACCGAGGGACCATACGGAAAAGCACATGTAAAGTAAAAGCCCGACCAGCTGCACAAATCAACACAAGCCACATTATATGTTTCAGACTCTTGATTGAAACACATGACAGGTCGGTTTCACTGCATGGCAGAGGCACGAGCTATATAATTCAGGATAAGTGGCTTCTTCAAGTCCCCTATGAGGCCAGTTTCTTGAAGAGTTGTCAGCCGAGCCAACTCTTCGTAGTCGCTCTCCAAAGCTTTGGCGATGTTTTCCAAATCTGATCCAAGCCTCAAAAAATGTCATAGCCAAAAAAGTGGGTCACATAAACCAATCGCACTCACGAACTGAGATGTGCGCATCTTGTGGCGGTCATTGGGTTTGGGATTGTACGGGTGCTCCAGCTGACCCACCATTTTGTAAATCAGGGAGATCTTTGCATGTGTGGCCTCCATCAGTTTGTTGATGTCATCACCAACCTGCGCAATTTTGCTCAATTCTGTTCGAGAGGCAGGCAGTTCAAAACAAGACAGAAGTGGATGCTATACAGGTGCAATTACAGATTTGATCGAGAAGTTGATGCTATACACAAGTGCATTTGCAAATTTGTTGACAGTATACCGGCCCATTTTGGTTGGGGGGGGGGGGGGCTAAAAGGACACCAAAGAAATGGAGATGAACCATTTTTAGGGGGTACCCGACCCAACAGATTGGCAATATATCCTGAAACACCGGCCTTGGAACCCTCCACCTCCGCAGGGGCTGTCGTCTCTGCCTCTGCAGGCATCAGCGCTGGGTCGTTGCTCATGAAGCCCTCATCCTGGACAGCGCTGCCAAGCTCCTCGAGCTTCTCCTTCGCCACAGCCTCAAGCGAAATTCCGTGGGGACTGCAATTTGATGTTTCGATAAATAAGTATTTGATCGGGCAACCTCAGTGGAAGACTGCCTCCAGCTCTCCAGCTCCTTTTGCTTTATCTTTGTAGTAGTTTCCAACTCGACGAAATATTCTGTGATCTTCGAATCGTATTTCCACTGCCTAGTCACATGCGCAAACTGAAACCGCACGCATGGTGCAATGGAAGGTGCGTGCGTCCATGTATACATACATAAGCGCCAGGCCGAGTCAAAACGGACGGAAACTTTCCGCAGTACCCCACAACCTGCTTCACCGTTGACCTAAGCCACGCAATGCGCAACCAGGTTGACCAAAACAATTGTTCACAACTTGGTTGAAGCGATGTGCGTCCGGGGTGCTCAGAAAAGCTGTGCACACTCTTCATGCGCTCAACCGTGAGCCACGATCCGTGGACCTCCTTCTCGCGCTCTTGCAGGCGCTCCTTGACGTGCTCGACTTTGGCCGAGAAGACTTGCTTCACCCGCGAGTGCGCGGACCTTTCGGTACCTGTCTCCATGAGGGTCTCCAGCAGCGCGATTTCCAAAAGTTCGCGACGTTCGCCGCCGGCGCGGTAGTCAGCCGCCACTGTCTCCTTCACATTGCACTTGCCAGTTTTTTTTTGCTCGCACATCCTTCGCAGTCTCATCCTGAGGGCGTCCCTGCTCACAACCTTACCATAAGGCGAGAACTGTTTACGTGTGCAAGGTTAACAACGCAGGGGGAAATTCAATGTTTGCCCCTATTGGGACATCTGATTTCCCCTTTCTTCAGCTTTGTGGTGAGAAATGACGAATTGTATAATAATTAACAATCCACCACTTCTAAAAGGAGCTAAAGCACGCCAAGAGACAGGTTTCCCCCCAGGCTTCGCAATCGGGGTTGTGTCATCGGGCCCCTCATCTGTCTCAGTTCCGGGTGTCTGAACTGTAGGTGGTTGCTTCATGGTCTTGGTGGCGGTAACACCTGTTGCAGGGCTTTGGTTCACTCGGGTCTTTTCCGGCGGTGTGGAGAAGGCACTAGGGGCAGGGCGGCTGGGCGGCTGTTGCGCCAGTTGTTTTTGGAGCTCTGCAATCTGGAGTTTTGCCAGCTCAAGTTCACAGGTTGGGTTACCCCCCGAGGTGCTAGTTGTAGCCGGCTGCTGGTTCTGGCTTCGAGGGGTGGGCTCGTCCAAGTCCACGCGCTCAGGTTTATTGGTGGAAGATGGCAGGCTGGATGGCGAGCGATCGCTGGGCTGGTCCTTAAAGGTCCCATAGATGGCAAACAATCCAACAAACATGCACCATTCATTTTTTCAAAGGCTCCAGGACCATGCTCAACTCGAGCCCCAGCAAAGTATCCGAAAGCGTATCATCATCCGAATCCATAATGGACTCAGCCATCAAATAGATGTCTTGTTCGGCAACTGGCGCATTGTCACCGTTCGATACAGAATCCCACAAATCTTGATCCACTGCCACCGCCGCTGCAATTTCAGAAGGGTCCTGAACATTTGGGCCAACGCGCATGCAGGGTTCAATTTGAACAATAAAAGAAGCAACGTTTAAGGTGCCACCGGGATGCTGCTGGGATGGTCTCGTCGGCTTCGTTGCTAGCCTGGTGGTGGGGATGATGTTGATCATACAATCCATATTGGAAAAACACTGCCACCCTTAAGTTTCGGGCAGGTTCTGGTTTCACAATCACCGTGGCAATGGCCCTTTCCGTCTCCTGGTTCAAGCATGCGCCCTGCCTGAAACCAAACACCCTGAATGTTTCACCATGCAAAAAGACTAGATTTATGGGGTACCCTGCTGTGTGGGGAAGGATCGGTGTTCTGCCATGCGCTTACAATGTGACAACCATTTCCAACCAGGTACCCCCAAACACAACAAACGTGGGATACACAGAACAGGTGGGGTGATTTATATTGAAACATTGATTTGTATATGTGCATGTCAAGCAAGGTTCACCCCAATTAGTCGATCGGTCTTAGCATGTTGAAGCCGAGGTGGATGTCCCCTTTTTGGATGTGTCCGAATGGAGCCGACCGTGTCCAATTCCACCACAATGCTTTTGGGGTGTTTTGAGACTGGTTCCAAAAAGGCACCCTCATTGGCCCCATGCAGTATAAACACCAAAACCCGAAACACAATTAAGGTCCTGCAGCCTCTTCAAGAGCTCTTCACGAGAGAGGGAGTTCAAGTCAATGCCCGATATTTCTGAACACATGCTGACGCCCTCCGCAAACTCAGATGTACTCCATTGTTTGCTTTGCAAACGGGTTGGCTCCAATGAGTCACTCATGACCCCAAAGAGCAACAGGAGCCGGCAGAAGTCGCTGAGCCCGAGCAGCTACGGCAACCGCAGCACACTCAGCCTGCTGCCAATACTGCTTCGCCAACCGCCCAAGCAGACAAAAGTGCACAAGCCAGTGCCAGCTTGGTTGATGTGCGGCTTCTTTTCAACCCCAAAAGAAACCCTGGATCCAATTGTGCAGTCAAGCCGGAGCTCGTCAGTTGCATGCACTGTATAAGAGAAAACTCAAGCAAGAGCGTGGGCGATGCAAACCCCGGACCAAGTTGCTCAAGCTGAAGATGTTCTTTGAAAAATGTTCATTATTGGGCTTGGGGCACCCTCTCCAAATTACGTAATAATTACGTAATGGCGAACGGTTCACGAACGGTTTTTGAACGCTTTCTGAACGCTTTCTGAACGCTTTATGAACGGGTATTTTGACACCAGTGTTTCCAAAGACTACTTTACTATTCAACTGACACATGCCCACGCAGCCTCGGGGTTCTGGTGGCAATATCCCAAATTACGTAATATTTACGTATTCTAAGGGCACTTACGTAAAAATTACGTAATTAGGGTGACCTGAAGTGGCACCACCAACAACAAGCTCAAAAAGCAATCGAATACATACAAATCCACACCTTTTGTAGAGCACTTTCGCAAAAAGCTGACCAAATGCTGGCATGAACAGGTCCACTCCAAAAAGTGCAGAAGCTTCCCTTTAGAAGGAAAGGAGGTGTGACAAATCAATTTGAATTGGTTACCATGCCAGGGTTTGGCCTTAACCGCTACCCCCAAAAGCACGCGTGACCCGAAGAGCAATTCACCATATGGTCAAGGGGTATTGCGCCCACGTCTTTCATCCTGTACAGTTACACGACGTGTGGTCAATTACCACTGCGCCAATCACGCTGGTTGATCAGCGATAGGGCACCACATATTGTTAACTGTGCAGACCAGTACGGCGACCATGCAGAACCAAAAAAGGACAACCCGCGCTACTCTTGCAAATTGTTGTTTCATGTTTGTTTAAACTGGCCATCCTCCTGGCCTACAAAAATTCAGGGAAAGCAGCTTTCCACTCTGCTGGGCAGGCAAGCCTTGTGCCCCCCCGAAGATAGTGAACTACACTCTTGATTTCAGCTTCTTCCCAATCATTTAGGGTCATCTCAGAGAAGAACCCCAAAGCGTCAAAGCCTGGTGGTGGGCCTGGCGGCTTCCCACCTCCATCGCGCACCAAGGCAGGAAGAAGCCTCACCAGCTTCCACCCGAAGCGGACTGGATAGTGCCTTGGTGCCCCGTGGACACCGTGGGGATGGGAGGGGGCCCAAGTCAGTCTGAACTTGTTTGTGTTCCATGGCAAATGTCCACCCCTGCTGATCCATCAAAACAAGCCTCAGCTGAGACCCCTACTCTGTGCTTTTGAGCGATGCATTCCCACAAAATTGTTTCTTTCCCTCGCGGTTGTAGTAGACCTTGCTGGTTTTCACTGATGTCACCAGCTGGGATCGTTTCAGGCTTCCAACGTTGATTTTGGCAATGATCTTGTTGTTGCTGTAGCCCCCGGATCTCTTGGCAGTTGGGCTCCCGTACGACCTCATCCACCAAGCAGTTCCGTATACCTTACCGGCGTGGCGAACGAATGGGAAACACATGTGTGCACTCATATTCCAGAGAAACAAACGACAGTAATACCATATAGTTGAACACAAGCTTCTGTTATGGTTCGGCAGAGCGTATGAAACCGATCATAGTGCCGCAATAAACTTGTCCCTGGTTGCTCCACCAAAAACGACCCTCCGCGGGCCACTGTCAAAAGGATCAGGAGGATGGACCTTTGCGTGCATGGGGTTGGCACACATGCAGCAAGAAAACAACTTCAAGCTCATTGCAAACGCTCAAGTGTAATTTCTATATAACCGACTAGCATCAAGCAACATTTGGAAAGTCCATAGCTTCACCCTCAAAACCTCGATCAATTCACCAAGCAGCCGAGATGTAAGGGCATTTGCTTGTTTCACATGAGGACGGCCTTCAGCAAATCCTTGAGGATTGAGTAGGGACCGAAGGCTGCTGCCCCGGTTTATTGTCACCCAAGATGAGCAAACGATCCCATAGAGAGCGCAAAAGGCATCCTCCCGCGCCTGAAGTAACAACCAAATGCCCAACCTCAGCTGTGTGCTAAATATATAGGGAAGACAGAATCGCAGCCAAACAGAATTGAAGGCAGTTGACACCCTGGGGCCCCTACGCCAGACCTGGGGGCGAAAGTATGTCGAACCCATTCCACTTCTTCTCACGCTTGCATTCCCAATATTTGATATCCACTGCACAGCTATGGATTTTGGCTGCATGGGCAGCTCTGAAGCATGCAGCAGCTCCAGCAAAGAATTCGATGTATTGTAATACCTGTCCGGTGAAAAGGGGGCTATTTTCAAAACCAGGTTGGTCCAACAAACATGTGTTTTTTGGACGCACCGCCCAAACAACCCCGAAACGAATCCAGTCCTCCTCCATGGAGCCCATGTCCGAGAAGTGCACGAGAATCACACACATGATGAAGGTCTGAGGGTGAAGGTTAGACTTGCTCAAACACTCGTTGATTGAAAAGTGTTCAATTCAGACTTCACACACACCTGTCCTTTGGGGCACCCAGTTGGCGAAGCCGCCAAACCAGTTCACCCAAAACATAGCGAGCCATGGCTAAGAGCTAAAGTGAACGGTTCACCCATGCAGCTCTTTGCTTGCTTTTGTATCCTGAGCTGAGCCCATGTGGTCCAAGCTTGTTAAACCTTTGCTTGTGCTGCTGCAAGTCCACCGCAACAATCGACGGTAGCAGCTTGAGATTGGCAGCACTGGCACCAAGCCAACTCCACGCATGTGTGACTTGCAAATGCGAAGCTCTCCCACTCCCAATGCAGAGTTGTAGTACAAAAACGGCTTACTGCGAAATGGCTTCTATAGATAAAATTATTCCCAGCCACAAGTCAATCGTTGTTGGTGTTTGGGATTACGCGCACCATGCCAGAAGTACCCTTGACGGGCGCATATCCACGGCGGGCTCCAAGCGCTGTGCCGCGAGGAGGCCGAAGAAAGCCTGGCCGCAGCGTGAAAGGCACGGGCCCAAGTGAAAAAGCGGAAAGGGGTCGCGCCCTGGCATGCTATACGCAATGACTTGATCGGTTGCATGAAATCTGTACCTTTTTCCAACTCACTCCATATGCTGCATGGCTCACACGTTGGGCGTTGCTTTCTTTGCCACGCCAGTTGAAAAGTGGCAAACCCCAGCGGGCAACGTCCCAGTGATCAGCATGAGTCGCAGGAGATGTCTAAGTTTCCAATGTTATGGTGAGGCCCCAGGTGCAAAATCATGCGCAACAGCCCCATCTTTCTCCCAAAGTTGTTGTGTCACAACACATGCTCCGGCATTTCAGTTTGAAGAACAATTACTTTCTACATCACCCAGTTAACTTGTTTAGGTTGATCCTTATAACATCATGGAAAGAAACCAGTTCAGAGTTTGTTGCAACTGCCGCACATCAGAACAGTGAGGCCGATGGCAATGATTCACTAGCACCATCAGGTATAAAGTGCAGGATTTCAGGGTTACGTGGTTTCACGCGCTTCCCGAATTAAACTCTTCATGCGCTTCGCGCAGGGCTGCAACCATTCGGTCACAAGAGCGGTTCATCTCAGTCTCCGCACTCTCGTTCGGATGGTTGTCGGCAACAGCGAAGCCCTGGACAGCAACGGAATTCGAAGGAATCTGCAAAGGGTGTGTGTGTGTGTTTTGAACAAATAATTGTTTGCCAGCTTTGGTGGCAAAAGTACGGGGTCAAAGAATAGTCTGCCAGCTCTGGGGGCAGGGAGGGTTATTTCACACATCGCCTGCCAGCTTAGGAGGCAGGGGTGTTAAAAACACAAAGTCTGCCATATTAGAAGAAAGTGGAAAGTCAACAGTTTGCCAGCTCCAGTTTGATGCAATCAAGGGACTATTTGCTTCGCGCAGTAGATCTTGGCACACATGCACCCGAGAGGCATTGAGAGGTAGATTGGCTGGCGCCATTTCGTAACGTCTTTTTCTTTCTTGGGCACCTTGAGGCCAACACTGGAGGTCTTCCAGTAGATGGAGAGGCGGCAAGGAGCCTCAGTTGGGAACTGCTCCGCGAGGTTCTCGTGCGGTGAGCCGGGCGGGCCCTTTGAAGCACAGAGCTGCATGATGCTCAAAATGCGTTTCTTGGCCTCCTCCTGTGTGGCCACACGCTCTTGGTCCATGCTAATGGTACTTGATAGCACGCGTGCGCGTTTGGCCGGCGGAGTCTGGTCCGGCTCGTCTGTGATTGCTTTGCTCTCTTTGCTCTTGCTCTTGCTCTTGCGTTTGCCGGCTGCGACCGGCGGGTCGGCCTTTTTATCGCTGTCTGTCGCAGCGCTTGCAGGTTCGGCAGATGGCGTGGAATCGCTGGTTCCAGCCGCTGCCGTGGCTTGGGGCTTTGCCTTGGCTCTGTTTGTCCGGCGTGCCTTTCTGGGCGCCAGCTCTGTTGCTTTTGCCTGCGCCTTTTCCTGGTCAGGAGTGATGTCACATTGCTGCTGCTCCTTCTGTTCGGTTGCCTGGGGATGCTCCTCCTGTTCGGCAGCCGGGGCCTGCTTCTGATTTGCCAGCTGTTGCTTGGCAGCCTCACTGTTGGCCTCCTCTTCTTCCTGCTGGGGCTTCTGTCGTTTCTGACGCTTGCCCCTTTGCTTTGGCTGCTTATCAGTGACACGCGTGTTGAGTTGGTTGTCCTCCTGATGTGTCTGCTGCTTCTCCTCGGCAATGCTTCCTTGGTCTGCCTCTTGATGCTTGTCTTGATGCTCCTTCTGGTGCTCCTCCTTCTCACTTATTTGGCCTGTCTCCTCGTCCTTGCCCTGTTGTGTCGTCTTTGAGTGCTGCTGTTTGTTGATCTGCTTTTGCTGTTGCTTGGAAAGCTTGCTTTGCTCCTTTTGTTCCTTCACGAGTTTGCTCTGCGCCTTCTGATCCTTTCTTTGGGCCACCAGCTCATCCCTCAAAGCAAACTGGTCCCGCCGGGTGATGTACCCCACTGACTTGATTTCGGGGAAGGAGTCCTGTGGCAAGATATCTTAAACAGTGTTGCATCAGAGTTAGTGCAGTTCATTGACCAGTTACAAAACAAAATTCAGATCTACGATTGGTTTGTGAGCTTCGTTGTTGTTAGTGGTTTCAAAAAGATGTTGCGCAAACAACGCACTTGTCAAAGAGTCACACTATATACACTTGGCCAGTGTGGTGTTTCAACCAGGCGTCCACAATTGGCATTGCATGGGTTTTGGTGAGCAACCCCGCGTTCCTATTTTAGAGATTCGACCACAGAAACCTGTGTCATCCCATTTGCTGCAGCTAATGGGTTTTCATGCATATGGGGGTCAGGCATGCTTTTGTTTAAGTTGGGCAGTTCTCAGTCTTTGCACGCGAGCCCACCCCAACCAGTCCTTTGTTTCCACAAAGCCAGCTTTCTCCTTGGCGACAACGTTGAGTGTGGAGGCAGAGCTGACTAAAAATGATGGGTCCAGGACAGGTTGGGTCTCAGCATTGTCCATGGCGTACGGCTGGGACTCGTCGACATAGATGCCTGCACGTGCGCACGACGGGCCGCAAACGCAAAGCTTAACATCGCACGTGTTCGACGGGTATGAAGATGTGGTTTTGTTGTCCTTTAAAAACAATTCGGTAAACAAAACACGCCAAGGCACAATCAGGTTGCTCTGCAGGTTTCCCTAGGGACATTGAAGATCTGGATCTGGACAGTGTTGAGTTCACACGCCTAAGTTCGAAGTTCGGGGTGCTGGCCAAGCAGGATAAAAAGCTTCAAGTGGGATTACACCTGTGCCCCCTTTTTGTATAACGTTAACAAAAAAGAACAAAACAACTGGAAAACGATTGGAAGCAACCAGCTTGTTGCCATATAGCAAAATCACAGCCAACCAACGTATGCCAATCATAAACCTAAGCACTCCAACTGCTGTGTCCGACGGAGCAAGCGTTGCTGCAGCTGCTGCAGCGAGAGCTCCTCAGGCCTGGTGTCGCCCACGACCTCGATCTCATCATCTGCAGTCAGTGCAGGCTCGGCGGTGAGGGCTTCAGGTTCATCCCCCAGCACCGCTTTCATTTGCTCGAGTTCCTGCAGGGAACTCATGAAGTTTAAAAGCCTGTTTTGATTTCTCGCAGATTCGGGAGGGAAGCTCGATCCGATTTTGAATGCACTTTTGGTTGTGTGTGTGTGTTGAGGCTTCTGCCAAACCATCAACAATTAAGATAACCATCGAAGGTTTCGACGAGAGTCAAAGGATTTTGTTGCGCACACACACACACCTATATTGTAAGGGTTTGCGTGAGATTGACCAAAGCCATCAGAGGCTTTAGTGGGACCCCATGTGAAATTATGGCTCAAGCAAAAGGACCTGGCATTGGACTGACCAAAGTCATCAAAGGTCGCCCTGGAACCCACGATGTGAAACTATTGCTACCGCAAAACCGTATATTATATTTGGTGGATTTACCAGGGAACCACCAAAATGACGACAACCGCGCTGGGGAGCAAACAGGTCAAATTTGAAACAAGGCGCCTCATCAAAACCAGTCTTTTCTCCTGGTTCGCAAACTTCAGACACCTTCTCGGGCAAGGGTTGCTTGTCATCCTCAAGCGAAAGTGCTTCCAAGGGTGGCAATTCTTCTTCCTGAAGGGTGGGCTCCAGGCTTTGCGTCCCCTTAAGTGCCTCCTCAAGCGGGGGGGTCTCCTCCTCGGCCACCACTAAGGAATCCCCGCCCGGGTTTGCTTCACAGCCAACTTCTGATTGAGATCGTTGACCAGTTTTGAAGCGAGCCCAGTAGGCATCCCGTTGCCTCAAGACTTCTGGGGAGGGCGCAGGAACCTGACGTGTGTCTGGGGCCTTGCCATTTGCCGGGTCCAAGCTTGAGGATGATGTTCCCACCTCCTTCTTGTGATCCGTGTCCAGCGGCAAAGCCTTGTGGGTGTCCATGTCGCTTTTCGGTGCTTCCTCTTCCTCCTTCAGAAAGAAAGCTGCATGTGTCATGTGCTTGAACAAGACAACCCTTGCCCAAATAGCTCCTTAAGACAAAGGGATGGAGACAAGGAGCGAAGGAGAGAAAGAGAGAAGTGAATAAACAGGAAAAATAAGAATGAGACTAAGCAACCAACAAGGACAGAAACAAAAAAAACACGAAATATAAAGAAAAAGAAAGACAGAAAAAAAGAAAGATAGATAAAAAGAAAGAAAGAAAGAAAGACATAACTATATACATAAAGAACGAGAGAAAGTCAGCCAAGAGAAACAGAAAGAATGGTCGATAAAGGAAAGGAAACAAAGGTATAGAAGGAAAAACCGACTAAGAAAAAAAGGGACCAGAGAGAGAGAGAGAGAGAGAGAGAGAGAAAGAGAGAGAGAGAGAAAGAGATCGAGAGATAGGAGCCTTGCTTTTCACCCTCCACCCATACAGCCGCACGACCCCTGGTATCGCGAATGATGTGCTCAACAGAAGGAAGCATGGATGTTCATACCCTTTAACTCAAATTGACTATATAGGGAAGGGCCAACTGGATCCATGAGGCTCTCACAGGTGCACACACACACACACACGCACACACTCTGCTCCTCCAAGATGTGGCCCAGGCAAACCAGAAGAACCCGTAGCGTGTGATCCTGACGGGGAAAAAGCGGCTGACTGCAGCCAGGGCGATTGGGGTTGATTCGGGGCCTTGCACGGCTGAACGAGTCTAGATCCTGCAGCACCATTTTGATGTTGAAAATGATTGTTTCCAAGGAACATGGCCATTTTGGTATAGCGATGTTGCAATTTTAACACGGTTCAAAGAAAATAGCAATTGCTGTGCTGGTTGTCAAATGGTCTCCTTCGGCATCGACTTCTTGTATGTGAGTGACTTCACAAATGTAAGCAGCCGCCGGATTGCCCAAGCTTCCTCATACATTTGGTTATTGGTCCACTCCATCCCGCATAGTTCAGAAAGTTTTTGAACTTCTTGAAGGACTTCATCAATTCCTGGGATCTTCTTGTTGTTTCTGCTCATAATTTGCAAAGCAGGAAGTAGGACCATGGCGTTTGCCTTGAGATTCGGAATAGTCTTCTGGACGAAGCCCACCTCCAACGCAGACTTCTCAGAGCTTCTCTTCAGGACAATGTGTTTGTAGACTCTCACCCGCTCTCTTAGTTCAAAGGTGTTGTCCCATTCCTCAGCCACCCCCGCAAGGTCAAACCCCCCAACCACCAAGTCCATGTCCTGAAGCGAGCTGCCGCCAAGATCCAAGGGCAAACGCACCGCTTGAGCAACGCGTGGCTATAGGGTTAAACACACATCAGGTGGCGGCAACTTCGATCACGCACGCATCAAAGCAAGCGTTCAGGCTAACAGGCCAGGCGGGCCATAGCGTCTCCACGTGCCATGCACGACCATCTCCCATGATGGTCACAACCATGAGCTCAGCACCAGTCACTGCATGAAAACCTATCACTTGCTGGCTGCAAACGGATGTATATAGCCATGGCTGTGTTGCGCACGTTTCATCCTGCTGGATATCGTGAACATGCCTGGGTAGTGTTCTTCATGCCCTGATTAGCAAGCACGCCTGATTGTAGTAGCTTATCGTCCCGCTTGCGATGTTTTTCCTTGCTGAGCCTGTGCCATATAAACCAAAAGTGCGGCTGTGAGGCTGCACACTTCTCAACCAAAGAATTCTCGGAAGCGCCACTGCCGCCATAAGCAGCCGAACGGTCTTTAGAGAACCAGTGTTGGAATTTCAACACCACTATGCAAAAATAATCATTTTAGCTGGAAACGATCATTTTCAACATCAAAAGGTGCTGCAGGTATCTGCATAGAGAGAGAGATAGCAAATCACCATACCAGGTGTGCCTCATGCGGCAGATGCGGGACGTCACCTATGACTTCAAGAAGTTGTACACGCTCTTGCAGCAGCTCATATCGGCGCCAGACCCGCAGCAGTTCCATGGCCCTTTTAGTCGGCAACTTCGGTTTTATGATCAGGGGCCTTATTCGGGGACCCTGGAAATGCGAAATCAAAAAGGAATGACACCCTGAATATAGTCGCAATACACCCCAAGAGTCGCAGAGCCCGTTTTGGAATTGGGGGGCCTTTGGGAAGACCCTCGACAACCTAGGAATATATGTCCTTCTTGGTTGTTTTGGTAGAACATAGATGCAGACCGGTTTCTCTTCTCGAGCCCCCCAGACCAAACAGAAGCACGGGCAGAGTCTTTTGTAGAAAATGCATTCTGATGCTTGGTTGACCTGGTCAGTCCATAATGTTCCAGGCCATCTGTTTTCCCAAAAGGACACCTATGGCGGGAATCAACTGAAACGAACAGGCATTTGTTGGAAATCGGCACTGGAATCTTGACAAGCCGAATGGCAATGGCCCAAAAGAAAGTTTCCGCAATCCCGAATCTACCATTCAGGCAACATGGGGCAAGGATTACCTGCCCTTTCTAAACTCCATGTACTTGTGCTTCAACAAGGAACACTTAAATGGGCTTTTGGAGCAAAGCTC
>CAUJNA010003146.1:505191-542691 GCA_963377175.1 Effrenium voratum
TCCGACCGATAGAACCTTCAAAAGTGACAAGAGTGTTTTCAGCTTTTGGTCTTTGTTTCGGCCACTTTTAGGACCGGTCCAAAGGCGATCACCTTGGTCCAAACTGGGCAAGTTACGGGTTCCGCGGGCTGGAGCCAGGCTGAACTGGTTTGCTTTTTTTGACCTCCACCCACGCCCCACCCACGCCCCACCCCACCCCACCCACCCCACCCACCCCACCCACCCCACCCACCCCCCACCCCACCCCATGTTGGGGTTGCAGCTAGATTCTACGAGGAACTATTTGATGGCGCAAGCCAGCCAGCTCTTCATGCAGATCAGCTTGGGTTATGAGGTCGCCAGCAGCCAGGCCATGGATCGATCAGTTTGTTGGGGGCGATCGGGGGGCTGGGGGGGGAGGGGAGGGGGAGAAGGCCTAATTCTAGGGTAACTTCCGTTTCCTTTCTTTCCAGTGATCCTGCTTTTTCTTTCTAGAAAACCACCCAACACCCTGGGGAAATGGCTGGTCTTTGAAAAGAACGATGGCTGAAAAGAATGGGGAATCAACCCCTGGACTTATTAAGGGCTTGATAAGGCCTTATTTGGGCTCCCTGCAAGTGAGGATGAAAGCCATGCCCTGTTCCACAACGGATTGGTGAGGTCAATTTATGAGTGTCTCGTTGTCAATCAAGCGGGCTGGCTGTTGCTCAGAAATACACAGCGTAGGAACAAGGTGAAGGATTTGGCATAATACTGCAGTGTCCATTTATTAATTTGAACATTTGTTTTTCCGTTATCGTTTGGGAAATCCCCTGCATCCCTCCCCCTTGCGAAATGCATGGGTGTCAATCTGAGACGGAAGGTTTGGGCGGGTGGACAACTCAATGACTTACACTCCTTCAGATGAGCATGGAAGCTGAAAGCCTGCAATCTTTCTCGGGGAATCTCCTGTTGGGGCGCCTCTTTTTGGGGCACCTCTTTGGGGCGCCCCGGCGCCCCACTGTGCCGTTTTTGAGCGAGAGTAAGGGGAAACCAAGAGAGAACCATCATCTTGGGATTGGCCACCCAACATATGCCCACCAAAAACAGTCCGGCCATTTGAGGCACAAGAAAAGCTGGGTAGAATACTGGGGACGGAACATCATCGGATGGTTGGATCTTTTGATCATGGATTCATAAGGAAATCATGAACATACCGTAGGACAAAGAAACGGAGCTTTCACCATGGGCTCATGCTGCTGGGTCCACGTGTCGGGTTTTGAGTTTGGACCACCTGGAGGCCTTGAACTGGGCTCCCACAAAGATCCCTGGGAACCATCCATAATCCACCAGAAACCTCCAGAAATCCAAACACATCTCTATTCCCCGAGAGCCCTCCGTGAAGCCCAAGCCCAGAGCCCTGGATTTCCTTTTCCAGGTGGAGTTGACCGTGCTTGTGGAGGGCGTGGGCACGGGTTTGCGGAATGTGGTGGAGGGTAACCAGGAGCAAGGCCAGGCTACGCCGCCCACCCAGGAGCTGACGGCTGGCCTACGAGCGACGGGGCTGGACGAAATCCATTCGGCACCTAATAAGCCCCTGGTTTCTGATTCGATTCCCCTGAAAATACCAACAAACGTTATGGTTCCCCATGGTTTCAAAGTGGTGCGAAATGGATTTTGTCCATCCACAGTATCACTAGGGGACTTATGACATCGGGGTATGGTATAAAAAAAGACACACACCCCATATAATATATACCACAGGCGTATATACTGCGGCATGGCATTTGTTGGTAAGCAGTCCAACAACCATATGAAATGCCCAAGCGGGCCCTTGTCAGGCACCCAGGTTTGACCTTTCCACAGGCTCTGGAGCTTGTTTTTGTTGAGCCCCAACCTGTTTTTTGGACCAAGCAAAAGGTGACATGAAGGTCGAAACACAGGTTGGTGGTCGGAAAACCAGGGTCCCCACACTCATGAAATGAGACTTTTGTAAGCCAAGTTCTAGATCCCGGCCAGGTTGTCCGCCATGGACCTTGAACCCAGAAGCCCCCTGCGGCTTTTGGTCTTATGTTAGGGGAACCAAGTGGCCTAGACGTAGAGGTTGTAGCTCGACAGCTTGAGTTCACCCTGTCGTACTCGTAAGTGAGTCACTTGGCCCATAGTCTCCAGGCCATGTTCCGAAGAAAACTGCCAGCGGAAGGAGATCCCCTTAGGCCTTCCTTTCCAGTTGGTACCGGTAACTCCTAAACAAGTGGCTCCCAATGGGCAATTGCCGTGTGTGTCTGTGTGTGTGTTTTAGGGAATGTTTCCACGTTTACGAATTCAATCCGCTGGGCTTTGCCTTGCTCCGATCTATGGAAAATGGGCGGGGGGTCCTTTTGAAAGGGAGCGCCCCTCTTTGTTACACAGCTGGGTGTCTCTTTTTCGAGGATACCCTTGGGGTTGTGAACAAGGGAAGACAAGAGGCGACCACGAATTCCCTGCTGCAACCAGAGGCTTCCGAGTTTCGGTGCGACACCCCATTCTGAAGCCAGGAGTCTCAAGTCATGGTCTTCAAAGGTTTCCCTTTGAAGCCTGCCATTTGCTGAATTGATTTTTCTATTCTCCCTGGTTGGTTTTATTTCGGGAATGTATCACTCTTGGACATAGCTTTATCAGAAGACTTGAGGACATGGAGGAATCTCAATTTGGGGGTCCAAAAAACCTGGGGTCCACGCCCTATTTTGAGACAGCTCCGAGGTTCTCGCAGCCCAACAGTCTGGGCCGATTTTCGGAAGGGGGGTTATTTTCTCAGCGGATTTTCCCCGAGCGCAGGTGTTTCTCGAAGTCACGAGGTTTCCTAAGCCTTGCCTGGAAGCTTGCATTCTGATTATTGGGACCCTTTCAGGTTGTTTTTCTTTTGGTCTCAGAAAAAGCCCAAAGTGTAGAACCCATTTGCTTTCCTTCTCGCTCGTTGCTCCGCCGCAAATTCGCATGGCTTGCCCAAAAAGGAGGTCCCAACCAAGAAGGATAGCCATTCCCCTAAAAGCGGGTGGTTCTGTTTGGGTTCCGTGTTAACCAGTTACTTCTTGGGTGGTCTGTCCTTCCATTCTTTCTCTCCTCGTTCGCTACAATTCTCCATTAAAAAAAGGAAGAACCTCCACGGGGTCGGGGTTCCTTCGGTTCTTCGCTTCTCGCTTTCGTCCGTCTCGCCAGAGGGGCCCTTTCTCGCTGCGAAGGCCTTCGTCTAAGTCCCCCAGTAGTGCCCTGTCTCACTCCTTTTTTGGGGGGAGGGTTCCCCTACTACAATAGACTACAAAAAAATGGGTACCTGGAGTCTGCATGACCCTTTAACAATAGGTCCATGACCCCATTATTTTAGGTAATGACCACATTTTTAACGGGTCATGGAGACTCTAGGTACCCTAACCTCTAACCTCTCAAATCTGGAGGACCTATAGTCGCGTTTTTCGCCTCGAATTCTCGACGTCAAAGTCGAAGTCGAGGAGATCTTGGCGGAGCTGCTGCTGGCGCACACGGCCTGGGAGAACTTGGCGCTGGAGCTGGGCCGCGCCGTGCGCTCCGCCGAGGTCTCCGCCGCCGTGGTGGCGGAGGCCGAGATACATCGCAAAAATATGGACCAGAACCAAAGATATGATTTTGGGTTGGGGGCAAAAGCTTTTTGGTTTCCGGGACAGCCGGAATTCGGAGGATTGCCTCTTAAATGGACGCACTCCTATCGGACACCTGGGTGTGTCTTTTTTAGGGTGTCTATTTTGGTTGTCCATTAAGACCAAAAAACAGCAAATCCTCCACAAAAAGATACCCAACGAAGGTTCCCATGATCTAGGCGGAATCAAAAAAAACCAAGCCCTTTCCAAAAAGCCTCAAAGTGTACTTGGACGCCCTGGGAAAAGCAGCGACGCTAGTTGTTTGCATTCTTGAAGCTCGTCGCCGTCTCATTCGCCTGTTGTTTTACAGCAGGAACTAAACAGCGAATACCAGATCCAAAGGGGGATCGGGTGTGGTTGGAGGGAGGCGCGGTGGACAAAGGGAGGTATTGTTTGCAAGCCACCTTCAATGGTTCTGTTTGGTAACCAAGAAAAGGAAGCTGAACCACCTTCTACTCTTGGTGGCTCCCAGCCATGCCCTCAGCTTTTTAGCCTTTTAGTGTTTGGTGGGTTCCATTTAAACCACTAAAAGTTAGACCTTTAGCGGGGGATCTGAGGACAGCCCAGTGAACAAGCCTCTATTGTAGCTCGGCTCGCAGGTGGCGCGCCTCAGCAACACGGCGATGACAAAGATGGACAAGGCGGGGGTAGTGCTCGCGCAGGACCGTAGTTTGGTGGCCCTTCTTGGCCCCTCAGCCTCTGGCCTTCCGCAAATATTTTAACGCCTCCCCGCCCGGCGACAAGTTAGCTGTTTTCCTTCACAACGGCCGACAGGGAAGCCGAAGAATATCGAAGTCCGGTTTGTTTTTGCAGGGGGCCTATAGACCACACCCCAGTGTGACGTGTCCAAAAAGGGAGGCTTGTGGCTTGTCCTTCACCCGCGAGAGCCTTGAATGGCAATGGAAGGAGGGCGCAGCCCAACGAATTTGGGATCTCTCAGTTGAAATTTGCAGCCTGTAGCAAATCCTGGGCTTGGGTCCGCGAATCAGCGAGTGTTCCGAAGACGAGGCTTCGAATTTGGACCAATGAGATTCTACCCTTTGAGATTTGTTTCACGCTTTTTGAACACTAGTGACCAGGTCTTGACGATGTTTCAAGTTGGACTCGCCGAGGCCATGCATCTCTTTGTGTTGGCGGGCCAAGCAGCAGGCACCACCGCCCCGGCGGCTGGGCGAAATATTCTTGGACCGAAGGGCCGAAGGGCCGAAGGGCGCTTTGGGTTTGTTCGGAACATATTCGGGGCTTTGGCTTTGTCTTGCTGGCTTTGGGAATGGTAACAAGGAACATTCCTGAAAATCGGGAGTTCAAGCAACATCGGCAGGGACTGAGGGATGTACTGTTGATTGTTGAAAATGAATTCTGGCCAGTTCATGTTGGAATGACTGAGTGGTGAGATGTGGTGAACGTGCTTTGCTGGTTTTGTTGTTTTCTCTAGTTGTGTTTTCTTCATTCGTGTTTTCTCTTTTCTTGTTTTTTTTTTTGGGGGGGGGTTACCTAAATTAGCCAGTTGTTGAATGCAAGACGGTGCTATCCCTTGCCTCTTCACAAGACGTGGAAACAAAAGTCAGTCTGACGGACTAGGAGGATCTCCTCCTTGCTTCGCTGGCTGCCCACTTTGCATGGCCATGAACTTCATTGGGGATGCACCTCGATTGTGATTGGTGGACCTGAATCCCCACCGAATTCTGATGTCCACCAAAGGGTCCCCTAAAAATAACTCACAGTCACGCAGAGCCCCACCAGGCCCCAAAAGCAGATGTCGTTTGATGGGTTTCATGCTATGCAGGAGAGCGCTACACCACATGCTTCCAGTTCCCAAAGCGGGTCAACCAGGGTGTATTTCTCAGGTTTTACCATGGTGTCTTCTGGCTACTTGCTGTGATTCCGTGCAAGTTCTGAGTTCATTGGATCTCTTCACGAGATCTGGACATTGGATGGTCGTTGGGTACGCTTTAGATCAAGATTAAGTCATGACTACAAGACAATTGCCAGACTTGGCGGCAAACATTTTAAATTCTTGCACGGGGGTCAAAGTCTGGTGAAGGAGTCATGTGTGCAGTCGTGTGCCCCTTCTAAGAACCCCCCCCCCCTTGGCCGTACGTGGGTGTTTGACCAAGTGCTAAAATGATGTGCGATCCAGTGCCCTTGGGCCCTGCTAATGTTCGACATTCGAGGTGGCAGACATCTTTTTCTGGCACTGGCCCGAGTTCCGGTCCTTTTCGATGCCAGTTTCTCCGTTCCGGGCCCAACAAGTGTTCAAACCGGCAATTTCAGAGCAAGGAACGGAACTTGAACAGCAGAAAGCAGTGACCATAATTTTGGTTTGTGCTATAATACAGTTTAGCGCTCGTGCATTGGTTTAGTCTTGGTTTAGTACTAGTGTAGCATTGGTACTAAAGGGCCCCTCGGAGGGAATATTGCGAGAAGATCGCTAGTTTAGCAATGGTTCAGAATGTGCGTATTCTCATCAACTATTGGGCTTTGGAATTTTCGAGAAACAATTCTGAATATTAAATAGGGGACCTTTATTGTTATGGGGGAGCGCCTAATCTGGCTTGTATCCCACGTAAAGAAGTCCTCCTAACGGGACTCGACCCTGTTATTTACAATGTGGGTTCTTTCCCAAGTGGCCAACCAGCTCACAGACCTGGCACACTGCCTGTGGGGGGAAGCTTGGAACGTGGATGTCGTGTCAGGTCTACGTCATCGACATCACAACCCGGCAACGCAGCCTGGTGCGGCAGCTCGCGTACAGCGCCATGCTGCAGAAGCACGGGACCTCGGCGGAGCTCCTCGGCTGGTGATCTTTTGTATAATTGGACCCTATATGGCTGTGGTTGTCAAAACCAATGGGATCCCATCTTGGGGTAGGTGCACCACCCATTTTAGTCTATTTAGTGGGGATTGGGATGTTCACTGGGAGTACGGGATTTTGACCCAGGGCCATATTAATCAACCAGCTTAGTAATAGAGGGCTGTCCCTGGGTTTGGTGGGGAATCATCACTTCTGGAGGGGAACACCCGCACTATTACTAAACTGCGTCAACATTAGTGAACAAAGAAAGTTATGTTGACTCCGGATCTAAGTAGAACCAGTCCTATGAAGGGGGGAACACCCCGCCAAAGTGGTCTGATCAGTCTGAACCCTCCCTTATCGGTGTTCTTACCCCCCCGATCAACCAGGTCTACGATCCGGGCTTTCGCCTTTCATTGGACTCCGTTTAGGATTAAGGTTAAAAAAAACATGTTGCCAGAGTTCCGTAAGGTCAAACGCCCTGCTTGGAAATCAGGAACCCGGGCGGACAGGGGACCCGTTTCAGATGAAGCCGGATCACTGTTGGAGAACCCCCCCCCCCCCCCGAAAAACGAAAAAGAGCACCTGCCGGAAGAGTCGTCCATGAAACTCGGGGGCGGCGAACACCAAGCCGGAAGGCGCCTTTTTGGGTTTGGTGTTCGCCTTTCCTTACCGCAAAGTTCCCCACGGCGTTATCAGCTCTTGGGTTTCTATAGGCCAGGCCGCTTTGGACAAACATCGCGTGACGGCCTTCCTGAAGACGTGATGGACGGGCTATGGGGAACTTGTTGGGGGTAATCCTAAAAACAGACGAGCTACCCTGAAGGTCATGAGATGAAATCCCCAGCCCGTAACGCACAGGTGTTGGCCATTCTGAACCCCAGTTTTTGGGACTCTCGCTTGCACCGGACAATCATGTGTGCAGATCCGAAAAGAATAGGGTCACAGGATCAGTTTCTGGTTGGTCAATTTAATCATCACTGTTTGGGCCAGTGAAAAGTGAGTTTCGTGTACAGATGGAGTGATGTTTAGAGTGGATCTATAGGACCCCCCCGTGTCAGATTCCACGTTAGGATCGCTTGGCTTTAGGCCTAGATCTTTCATATCCGAGGAGTGACTTGGACCGCTTGAACAAGGCTCGCGAGTCCTTCATGAAAGCGCACTGGGAGCCTCGGTTGCAGTCGATGTTTCTGTTACGTCTCACTGGCCGCAGCCTTTGGAGTCCATATTTAGTCACGGATAGCCTAGGTCCCCCAGTAGTGCCCTTTTACCCTTTCTTGGGGGAGGGTTCCCCTCCTAAATAGACTACAGAAAAAAGGGTACCCTTATTCTAACCTCTCTGCTGAAGGACCTAGGGGCAGTTTGGCATCTGAGTTGTTTGTCTTCTTTGCTCCGATCGCTTAGTGAGGGGTTAATATTGTGGGGGGGGGGGGCGCGTCAGGGTCATAAGTTTGGTTTGAAGTTGTGCTCCTTTGTGGTTGCCTGTGGATGTTTGCGGCTCCAGCTTCCAAGAGGTGAAGTCCAATCGCCCGGCCGCAGGTTTCTTGACTGCTTTTGGGTTGGATCTTTGGACTTTAACTTTTTGGGAAAGCAACGGGCTTTCCACTAGTCCCGCAAGAAGTTAAACTTTTCGCAGGGGGGTCAACAGCAACCAAGGTTTGAGTCCTTGTTTCCATTTCCCGGGGCTCCGTTTTGGGGTTGCCCGATTTTTCTTTGCCGCACCGGCAAAGCTGGGGTTGCTTGCTTTCAAGCATCAGACAGGAGTTGAGAGATGGGAGTGATTGAGAAACAGGTTTTACTTAAAGGGGGGAAAAAAACTGAAGAAAAAAACTGAAAGGGGGGCTCTCCCATTTTTCGGGAACAAAAATGAACCCGAAAGGTAAGTCAGGTCAATGGTTGGTATTGGTTCTGACCTTAAGGGACTTTGGACTCTGGTACAAAAAATGGTTGGAAGTGCAATTCCCTGCCCTTTCAAGTAGGGCCAAGATAGACAATGGTGGATAAAAGGAGAGGCATATGCCATCTCTTTCTTGTCCATCACCTGCCACATATTAATAGCTCTCAAATGCAGGTGATAAGAAGGACAGACAAGAGATGGGAGATGAGAGATGAGGTGAGGCATTAGAATAAAGGATTTGGAAAATGATTGCCTCACCATCTCTCCGTGGACATGACATGAGAAAGAGAAAGGAAAGAAGGGAGAAAGGGTGGGAAATGCCAGGAAAGAGAATAGAGGCATTCCTCTCATCACCCTTTCCCATCTCTTTATCTTCCTAACATTCTCATGTCCCAGAATTAGTAGACGGGAAATGGTTAGGAAGAAAGAGATGGCACACTCTCTCACCTTTTCCTTCCCCAGGATAGAGACTGGGAAGGGGTGAGATAGAATGTGAAAGAGAAAGATGGAAGGGAGAAGTGAGCGTCCTATCTCCCTTCCCACTCACTTTGTTCGTTCTTTTTCTACATCTCAAAGACTCTAGACGAGACGGTGCAACGGATGGGAATAGAGATGAAGAGATGGTGACTCGCAAATAAAGGGAAATCTGTGGCGAGTCGTCCCTCTTTTCTCTTCACTCACTTACACTCTCTCACCTCGCTATCTCGGTTCTTTCGTAAGCTCTTGAAGTGAACGAGGGATGAGTGAAGGGAAAGAGATAAGAAAGAAGCCCATCTCTTCATCCGCCCATCATGCACTGTATCCTTCGGACGGATACAGAGAAGAGATGGAAAAACATATCTTTCCCATTCGCTTCTAAGAGATAATGATATAGCGAATAAATGGGAAAGAGATAGTGTGTGGGACAGATGGGTAAGGAAAGATACTAATAGGTGAGAAATGCAATTTCCTTCATCTAATCTCATTTCCTGTCTCTCATCTCTCTATCTTTTTCCTTTCTTTTCGCTTTCAATAACATGCCCGGCACGAAGGCATGAGATAAAGGGAATGAAAGATAATGGCGACGACAGGAGACCGTTCCCATTCACTTTGTTCATTTGGCCGCTCCCCGCTCACTTCCCTCGCTCTCTCCTGTCTTTCTTAGTTGTCAGGGTCAACCGGCGGAGAGCAGAGGACGGGAAAAGACAGGCCACCTCTCCATCTCCTGCCAACCACTCTCTCCGTTCGTTTACCTGGCATGCGACTCCAAGAGCTGACAGGTTGAGAGAAGTGGGGAGATGGGGCGTGTCCTCTCGTTCCTTGTCCTCGCGACCAATCCCCTTCCATCTCAGACACGTTCCTTTCACTCACTATTGCCCGGCATGAAGGGACCTATGTAGCCGGGAGAGTGAATAAGGTTGGGACGGGAAGACACGGCATATCCCGTCTAATGCACTGGATCGCTAGGCCACTCCTGTCGCTCTCTTTTCCCCCTACCAAGGCAATGCCCTCAATCTTTAGAAAGTAGTCACAAGGATGGCCCGCACTGGTATTACGTTGGCTAAGCTTCCCAAGTGATTCCTCTATAGGCCAGGTGACCAACGGAACCACACGTGAACAAAAAACATGAACATGCCGAAGGGGTACCTAATACTTAACTTGTGAAAGCGAATCGACCTTTCGACCTTTTGGCTTTCCAGTTTTTGGTCCATACGTCAAGGTTCCAAAAGGTGATCACCTCTTACTTGCTGGTGCTCAGTTGGGAATGACCCAGGTTTTACCTGGGGATTCCCCTTCGAAAAATACCAGGGGATGGTTTCTGGGGGTCATTCCCTCATTTGCTGTGAGTCGGTCCTCTGGGCCCTCGGGCCAAAGGAGCTGCTGGATGGAGCCCCCGAAACCAGCGAACACCCAGCGCTCAACGACACCACCAACGTCTGCATCATCCGGCGCCTCGAGAGCCACACCGCGTCGCGCTGGGTTTGGGTGTGCCCGTTTGGCGGTGGAAGTGTCCTGGCCCCAAAATGACCATGGGTAAGGTTTCCCGCTTAGTGGGACATATAGTCTTTTTATACGGTCTTTCGCAATGGCCGTCCCATGTACAGGGCCACTTGGCAGTTGAATTGCTTGGCATGTTCACGCTGGGTTAGTTCCAAGGATGGTGGTTTCCCTTGTCTTGTAGTGGTGTCCCAGACGGGATACCCCAAGTTTTTGAAGTGAACCGGGGACCTTCCCCTGAACCTTCCATTTAGGCCCCAACTTTGGTCGACACTGTGGATTGACAGAATTCTGCACCAACCCCAGTGACAGCTGGGATACCCCTACCCAAAGGTGTGACAGCAAGGTGTGGGAAGACCACTTTCTATTTGGTTGGCACCTCCCCATCTACTTCGCGGTTGGTACTCAGGACATGAGCGTGGTGTTTTCTGCGGTTGTCATTCTTGTTCACTCAGTGTCCGTTCTTGTAGGTATCGTGGCCATTGAGTGGGGCGTTTCCACCGCCACCAAACATAGGAGTGACAGAAGGGTACCGACACCGCCGGAGTTTGGCCAGACAAATGCGGGAAGTGCTCACGTATTTCGAGCTGGTGGACATCGCGGCCTTGGAAGAGAACATGGCGGACCGACATTCGGATCTCGGGGCGAGGTATCTTGGGGGGAACCCATTTACCCACCAAAAGGGTCAAATCCCCAATCCAAACATGGGAAGAGCTCCCAAAAAAACCCAAAGAAATGTAAAAATGACCTTGGTCACTGCCAAGCAAAAATGCCGTTCCCTTGTTTTTTCGGGCTGTTTGAGGGTCCAGGAACATCCCAAAGAAGACGGTTTCCAAATTCCGAAGGTAACTCCACCCACTGACCAAACCTAGGCTGCGCCCTTTTGGAGGGAGACCTGGAAAACTTTCCAGACAACAACACGGTGCTGGCTGTTAGCCCCAGTCAAGATTCGTATCCAAATCAGAATATGTCGAATCTCCACGCCCCGAAAATTTATTGGAGGGGAGCTAAAGAGCTCGACTTGTGCCTCTTTGACCGAATGAGATGGATGAACATGGCTGCTTTGCAGGTGTGTCTTTGAGGCTGCTCCTTTTGGAGGGGGCGTTAAAATAACAGGAAGCCAACCATTTTGGGGTCCTCCATTGTTAGATGCCCCAAGTGTCCTCTCTGACCAAAAGAAGGAGCATGGTGATTTACCAACTCATGTCGCGATTACGATGCTTTCAAGAGCACAATATTTTTGTACCACGTCTAAACAAGGAATGCGGAAGACCTCATAAGGTACGTGTCAGTGATTTGGCGGTTTGTCAGGTTCTAAGGGAACTAGTTCTGCATGCCCCCATCATGCATGCATGTGGGGGTGTCTGTCTTCAAGGAAGCATCTGTTTGATTGGCTTTCAACGGGAAAAGGAAAACCAGGCAACTTTTGGGGGTCCAAACAACACACACACACACATGCCCTCAGCGTAAGCGAAAGGTCGAGGCCGGCCGCTTGTCCTTGGAAGTGGATTCCACAGGGCAAAATTACCGAGCTAAACGACCCAAAACCCAAGGCTAGACACGGGGAAATCCGGTTTCCTGCAGCAGTGCATGTTCACGGAGCCAAGAGTGGTGACATGACTCCTCACCGAATTTGGATGTGCATTTCGGATCCCCTCATAATTTGAGCCGTGAGGTTCCTTGGGGGAGCTTTGGGTTCACAACCCACCTGGTTTTTGATTTTCATACCTGGTTGCCTTTGGTTTAGGTTCAGACAACCTGAACCTGGTTGATTGTTCTACCCTCGTTATTTGTTGACCGGTGGCTGAGGCTGGAAACAAAGCAGATGAGCGAAGGCAACCAGTGTTTTTAAATCTCCACACCTTTTGGTTTACGTTACTCTCAGTCGGTGGTTCGGATATGTGGTTTGGGTT
Organism: Effrenium voratum; assembly: GCA_963377175.1. Classification (NCBI taxonomy): domain Eukaryota; class Dinophyceae; order Suessiales; family Symbiodiniaceae; genus Effrenium; species Effrenium voratum. The sequence continues at coordinate 517,384 of CAUJNA010003146.1, forward strand.
TGGGTTTGAACCCCTGGTTCTTGTAGCGACACCACCCAACACTCACACCATGAAGCCAATCTCAAGCACCAATCGGGAAGTTGACGGGCCACACTTTGAGTGTCAGCATCTTGATTGCTATTGGGTTGGGTCTTCAGACTTTAACTTTTTGGGAAGTAAAGGTGTTTTCCACGAAACCCCAAAAAAGTTAAACTCTTGCAGGGGGGTCAAGAGCAACCAAGGCATAGGGTGGGCCCGCCCCTGACTCGGTTTGGCGCTAGGACTTGGTACGCTTGGTGCCCCTGACCACCAAGTCCATGGAGGTGGCGGTCGGGCAATATGCGCTCCAGATGGCATTTTGGTGCGCACGATTATGCGACCGTCCTGCCAAGCTTGTCGTGAGATAGTATTTGTTTGTGTGGCTCTTAGTGACTCTGGCCAAATTGTTTGTGCGGGGGAGTGATAAGATGGTGATTCTGATGTGTGCCCGTGAGTCTCAGTGACACGTGACTCAGATGGCCTCTTGGTGCAAAATGAACTTGTGCCACTAGGTGATCAAGGAACCAAGACAAGCATCTTTGTCATACTTAGTGGTGGTGCTAAACAAAAATCAAGCAGTTGCCCAGTGACACGCTCTCTTCTTTCTTTCCTTATCTTTTTTTTATTGGGGGGGGGCGGGGCGGGCTTTGGTTTTAGATCAAACAATACGAGGTGCACATTTCTTGATAGAACCCGTCCGAAAAAATAGTGGGTGGGTGTACCTCAAGTAAAGAATCCACACAAGGGGACGCCTTCCTTTGATCAAACCAAGGGTTCTACTAAGATCAGGGGGTCCATGACTCTTTGGATAAGTTTCCCGAAGATCGAGCCCGGAAGGCCCTCTTCAGTATTTTGAACCAATATGCCATTTGCATCGTTCAATTCACCAAGCCAAGTTCAGTCGGCCTATTTTCATGGTTGCTATTCACGGTGGACGTGTTTAAAACCTTTGGCAACATGATTGTTTCCGCTACTCCCCTGCAAGTGTACAATCTCTTTAGCAGGGGGTCGCAAACGAGGCAGTTTGACTTTTTTGGTTTCTCTGTGTGGGGGGGGGGGGGGGGGGTCTGTGTGAATTTGCAAGGGGCTCTTGTCCACGCCGGACGGATTAAACAACGGGCAATTCAAATGTGGGGTGCTTCGCATTTCGGTTTCCCTGTCAATAGGTCCCCCAAGTGGGTGGGACTTCCCACTTAGGCTCATTCACTCGGGACAACGGACCAATTACTAAGCGGGTTCCCAATCGGGGGAACCACCCCTGAAAAGGGTACCGAGCCTCAGAATAAAGGACGCACCCATGTACAAGTTACGTGTCCATTCTCAACCAGCCTAGAAAGAATTTGAAGAGCAATGGTGTGGCACGCAGCTTGTTTGATAAGCCCATTGATCAGATCAGAGAGCTCATAAACAACGATAGTTTTTGTGGATTTCCCGTGACGGGGTCCAAACCGTGTTATGCCTAGGCGTTTTTGGCTCTGAGGAACATGTCGAGGCTGTCTCCTGCGAGAGCGCCCAGCTCTCCCCTGAGGAGTGGCAGGCAGGACAGCTTGGCCGTGCGTGCTGGGCCCCTCTGACCTCTTAAGGCAAAAGGAGGTTCAACTCAGCTGTCGCGAATTGACTTGACCTTTTGGTTTTAGAGGTCGCACAAGGTCACCCTTCTTTTCCAGGCTCCAAACGTGGGCTGAATTGCGTCCAGTCCCACTCTGCAGGGCTTTGGAAAGGCCACCCCCGGAGAAATGTGTGGCTCGATTGATGCTTTACTAGGTGGTACTAGCTTTTAGTGGGATGTGTCTTTTTTTGGAGATATCAATATCTTTGTTTGGTTTGAAAGGGAACCAACAGGAAACACCCACCATTTTGTGGGCCCCTAAAAGTAGACACACCCAACGAGGGAGCAGGGCCTGTATGCGCCTTTACAGCCAGAGAGCCAAAAGTGAATGTGGCAGAATCGCCTGGCCACGAGTTTACATAGGGAACCACCTACATGAATCCCCAAATGATGTCCAAAGGGTCCCTAATTGAGCCCCACACGCAAAATGGGTATGCGTCAAACGGATTTGGACCGCACCAAAATGGCAGTCTTGCAGTTCCAACCCTAAAGGCAAACTCAAACATACGGTGGATGCCCTAAATCTTGCTGGGAGCAAGGGGAGCTCCAACTAGTCTACTGCCATTTCAACCATGCTTGTTTTTTGTGGGACTAGTTTGTCATTTCAACCCATGGGTCTTTGTGGGATTGTTATTTCAAGCCATGGGTTTTTGTGGGATTGTCCTTTCAATACATGCTTTTTTGTGGGATGTCGTCTTACCATCGCATCCACCGAACGGGGCATCCACCAAGTCTCGGAACTCCCGCCTTGCCAGGGCCTGTTGCTGGAGCTCGGCCGCCTACGCCGCCTCAGTCAGCAAGCCTCTCGCATCCACCCGTAGTGTGTCCCAGAGGTCCTTGTCGTGTTTGGTGTTGTTGTGTATTTGTTTTGAGGCCGGGGGGGAGGGCTTGTTGTTGGTATATTGGTTTTTTGGTTTGGGGGGGGGGCTTCCTTGTCCATTGTGTACTACAATATGTTTGTTTGTGGGATCTCTTGGGATCCTTTTCCAAGGAACCTCCAGCATGGCCGACGTTGGAGGGTCGTTTTCGTTCTTGCCGGGGTTTCTTTGTTGGTTTCTTGTGATTTCCTCTTGGTGTTCTGCTTCAGGTACCCCGAGGTCGGTCGTTTGGATTGGTTCGGGGAGGAAAGCTGACTGTTGGATGCCTTTTGGCCTGTCTTCCCTTTGGTGCATTATGCCAAGGGATGTTGGGACTTTAACTTTTTGGGAACTCATGGGTTTTCCGTATTAAACCACTGAAAGTTAACAACTTTTAGCAGGGCTTCGCAGAAAGCAATCGAGTTCCTGCTGGTGGGCACTGGGAAGTGATGCATGTTGACCGCGGTCTCATGCTGCTGGCCCCGTGTCGTGGGCCCCACCTGCACATGCCCTTTCGTGGCGGTGTTGTTGCCGTTTTTGCTTGTGCCCACAAGCTGTTTGCAGGGACTGCAAACCAACCAACCAACCTGCTGTCCTGGCCGAGGTTTGTATCGACTTCTTTCTCAACTCCACCAGCGCCGAAACGCTACAGGATGCCAGGGGCTTGTAGGTGCCTTCTACAAGCTGTGCTTCCCCCAAGCGTTTCAAGGATCCTTCTGTTTAGATGGCCAAGGGCGTTTTGAGTAGTTTCCCAAAGGGACCCGGGGTGAAAAGAATGGGGAAGTCAACCTTTCGAAATCAGGGGAAGGAAAAGGCTGGATTTTCCATGCGCAAGTGGGGCTGTGGTAAGGAAGTGCCAACAAATGAGCTACGGTCAGACCAGGTATTTCGGCCTGAACCACTAGAATGGGGGGGTGGCATGGAAACCGCATCCAGTCAGCAGTTTTGTTTTTCTGTTTGACATTTGTTTTTGAGGTTTTCTGAGGCTAAAGTGGGCCCGGAAAGGGCTGTCCGCCTTTGTTGGGGGCCAAGGGCTGGACGGGGGTCCCCTGTCAGGTGCCATGTTTGTGGGAGGGAGGGTATTTGCCAAGCCGAAGGTGTTTGACCAAGTACTTGACGAACCCCAAGTCTTTACACAAACACATGCGACAATCGCAAGTCTTTGAGTCCAAATTGTTGACCAGTCGAGTGTCTTTCTCTTTACCAAAAACAATAAACACCGCGAAACTCAGCTGAAAAGTGGATCCCCAAGTTGGAACACACCGCCCTCGCCCGGGTTTTTGCGACTGGCGGTCCGTCGCGAGTCGCACGCGAGTCGCGAGCGGGAGTCGTGAGGAGTCCGAGCGGCGCCTCAAGTTCGGGTCGAGGCTCGAACCGTGGCTGATCAGGTTGGTTGTTTGGCTGGCGGGTTGGTATATGGGTCTGTCTTTTTTAGGGGACCCCACCATAAAAGGGCTGGTGTTCCTCTTAGTTTCCAGTTAAAACCAACCAAAAGGGGCCATAAGGGGGTTCCTCGAGAAATGGGAGCATTTTGGGTTCCGTGGTTTGTGGTCAGCAAACGGTGACTTGGAATTGCTTACTTACCCTCGCAAGCGAGTTATGACCATAGATACCAATCGCTTGCTATGCTTGAAGCAATGGGAACACAACCTCTACAAGGGCCCACACTCACGTGAAGCATTCCCCCCCCCCCCCCCGCCAATTTATCTCTCAGTGACGCCAAGCTTGATTAGAGTTATAGTAATGGAAGGTGATGTCAATAGGGAGTCGTATTATTTGCTGCTTATGCCCAAAACATATTGGATTTGACATGTTGCACGGTGAGCCACCAAGCTCCTCAAACAGTGGCGGTTGCGGGAATGGACAAGGACTTTGTTGAGCAGTTTGGTGTCCAACATGCTCCTACGTGCAAGTCTGGCATACGCGGGAGCTGCGCTCAAGCGACTACAGCATCCCTCACTCCCTCAGTTCCCGGACTTTAGTCACTTGGGTTTGAACCATGTGGGTATGGGTCAAAATTTGTTACCACCAGGATATGGACCAGGGTTTCATGGTCCCTTGTTTCCATTTGCCAGGGGCTCCATTTTGGGCACCAATTGTTGACCCACACCCATGTGGGGTTGTGCTTGCAGGATTCCACTGGTGCCACCTCCGTACTCGCAAGAGTCTTTCAACAAGGCGGTCGCATCGACTCGATTGGATCCCGGGAGAGGGATACTCCGAAAAAAGAAAGAAAGAAGGAGCCACAATCAACACCCGGGGAGACAAAGGCAGGGATTTCCATGGGTGCCGCCTTTTGAAGTCTTTACAAGGTGGGTAGACCTTTTTAATACCGATCGGTTTTGATTGGGACTCAAATGGTATTGGGCGCTTTCTTTGGTTTGCCTTTAGGGCCCAATTCTCTATCGTGACATCTGAGCCCAGAATGGCTAGTGACCTTTTGGGCAAAGACAAGTGGACCAGGTGTTTTTTTTCCACGACTTGGAGCATGTTCTCAAATAAGGGACATATTTGTGAATGTACATATATATATATATACACATACATACATCCTTTTGAGACGCGGCTTGCGGTGCCATTGGTTTGCTCTGTTGCCGGCCAACTGGCTGGGTGTTGGGATTTTCTCGTTCGTAGATCTTCCCCACTCCAAGGTCCCAAGACCTATTTCTTATTTAAGGTCTGGGGGTCTTGTGGGCCATCAAATTGAAGGTGGCGCAAGAAAGGTGCTTAAGATCACCTAACCTAGTCGCACTTTCAGCTTTTCGTGACTATTTTGGTATATCAAGAAAACGTCACATCTGCTTTGTCGGATCCAATTTCACTGAGTCAAACGCTCCGTGGACTCCGCGAGCACAGATAGAGTGGATTCCTCCGCTGTCTGCTTTTTGGCGTTCGGGTCCAAGAACTGGCTGGGTTCGGGTCCAATATGGGTATGTCTCACAATTGGGACCCCTTCCCTTTGCTTTCCTTTAAACGCATCCAAAAGGGGTCCCCCTATTTGGAGACACACCCGTATTAATGTTTATTTCCTCTCTCTCTCACATGTGTTTGTTCAAGGAGACTTCAGCAAATGAATGATTTCGGAGGGAAATGCTTTCACACACGGCTGGTGGACATGAACCCTCATGAGATTTAGATGTTGGGAAAAAACAATTCATAGCATATGATGAGTGTTCTCAAGGCTTTTGAGCCGGAGTTCCAGTGCGTGTCAATGTTGGGGGAATTAGTTTTTGTTTTAAAGAGTAAACCCAATTCTGGCAGTTCCCAAGCCACTTAAAGGCAGCTCCATACATTTCAGAGTGTATACAGTCAGTTAATTGGGATGCTTTGTAACACCAGGACAGCCTACCGCCTGCCAACTAGCATGGAACCAACCAAAGGGCCCCTTCTAGAGGAACATGCTCTTCCAGATTCCATGTTAGTGGGTAGGTGCGCAGGCTCCTGTGGAGGATGTATTGCTTGGGTCCCGAGCGAAAGGTGAAGATTAGTTTTGAGTCCTGGCGGTTTCCTATCAACCCACTTTTCACCGAAAACTCTTCCTTAACTCAGAGATGTCCCTTTTAGGTAGTTTGGTTGAAAATGGATGGCATTGGATTAGACCAGTTTCAGTATTATTTAAAACTTACCAGGGTCACGTATGTTTCCAAAAGGCCACCTATGCCTCAACTGCCCCAGTCCCTCACAAAAGCCTATAGTATCCCATTGCCCCAAATTATAGGAGTTGACTCCGTCCCAACTCCCATGCTAGGTGGATGCCCAAGCCATATTGCAAGTAAACCAACCACAGACCATGGGAGTTTGCGAGTGTCCCCCCTACTTGCAAAGTTTAGGGCACCCTTCAACCCTGGGATCTGGTAGTTTCTCAAAATGGATTTCGGACCCCCTTTTGGCTGGCTTTAGGGAAGCTACAAGGAAACCAACCATTGTTTGGGCAGCCCGCCGAAATAATTTTGAGGAACACCCATGTTTTTAGGTGTTTTTTTTGGTGGGGAGCCCCCCAGCATTTTGAGAAAAACCCCATGTGCCTCTAATTATTTTGTGAAACGCCCATTAACCAGGCTCCCGCCAGCTGCCGCCGACCCTCGGCGCATTAAGGGAAAAGTCACAAGGACCGGTCCTGAAACACGTCCGCAAACCCAGGGACCACTTATAAGATTTTCTACGACCAGAAACAAGGATTAACGGAAAAGTCAGAAATACGGCAGCTAGTCCGTTAATTGCCGCTTGGGCCGGCTTGCGCCCAAGTCACTTCGAGTTGGCCCGGGAGCAGTCGCCTTTCCCGGGTCGCCCTGAAACTGGCCCTCCCAAAACTGCCCCGGCGACAGTGGCCCTAGTGGCCCTGGACCGGTCGCCGGCAGGGACCGGGACTTGGGACCCTGTCCAGGCTGGTCTGAGTCTGGCGCGGCTTGACTCGACGTATTGGACTCTCTTGCAGACCGTCGGTGCCCCTCAACCGGTCGCAGGGAGGGACTGGGACTTGGGACCCTGTCCGGTCCTGAAACACGGGTGCCAGTCCGGAAACAGCGACATTGGAGGAAACAGGTGTCTGGAGCCAAACCTGGGTGCCAGGACCGATCTGGGACCAGTCCCAGGACCGGTCCCAGGACTGGTCCCAGGTGCCAGGACCGGTTTTGGCTGACTGCAAGTAATCCGAAGCGGTCCCAGGACCAGTCGCAGGACCAGTCCCAGGACTGGTCCCAGGACTGGTCCCAGGACCGGTCCTGGGACCGGTCCCGGACCGGTCCTTTCGGGCGTGGTTACCAGGGACTATGAAACATGTGTTTGTGTTTTGTTTGTGTCGCTTGTCTTCCATTATTAGAAACTCCCGGTTTCGCTGGCCTGTTTTTGTTTTGGTGTGCCCCAGTCCATTTTGGAAGCTCCCCGTCTGTTTGGACGGCCCAGGTTCCTTGAACCACGGGCGGCCCGCAACGAAGCCTCTAAACGAAGCCTTCGCAGGTGGCGGGCTTGGTCCCGGCGCTCCGCGCCCTGCAAGAGGCGCAGAACGAGACAGAGGCCCTGGCCCGCGGTGAGGCGCGGAGTCCCGGGCAAGCCTCCAGATTGTTGTTTTTTGGGTATTTTTTGGCCATGCCTCTATGACATTCGATGCATTGGTGTGTGTTTGTGTGTGTGTGTGTGTGTGTGTGTGTGTGTGTGTGTGTGTGTGTGTGTGTGGGTGTGTGTGTGGGTGTGTGTGTGGGTGTGCGTGCGTGCGTGCGTGCGTGCGTGCGTGCGTGCGTGCGTGCGTGCGTGCGTGCGTGCGTGCGTGCGTGCGTGCGTGCGTGCGTGCGTGCGTGCGTGCGTGCGTGCGTGCGTGCGTGCGTGCGTGCGTGCGTGCGTGCGTGCGTGCGTGCGTGCGTGCGTGCGTGCGTGCGTGCGTGCGTGCGTGCGTGCGTGCGTGCGTGCGTGCGTGCGTGCGTGCGTGCGTGCGTGCGTGCGTGCGTGCGTGCGTGCGTGCGTGCGTGCGTGCGTGCGTGCGTGCGTGCGTGCGTGCGTGCGTGCGTGCGTGCGTGCGTGCGTGCGTGCGTGCGTGCGTGCGTGCGTGCGTGCGTGCGTGCGTGCGTGCGTGCGTGCGTGCGTGCGTGCGTGCGTGCGTGCGTGCGTGCGTGCGTGCGTGCGTGCGTGCGTGCGTGCGTGCGTGCGTGTGTGTGTGTGTGTGTGTGTGTGGGTGTGCGTGCGTGTGTGTGTGTGGCCCCCCTGTTCCTAAGGGGTTTTGCGGTCGTGCCTCTCTCTCTTTATTGGAGTATGCCCATGCCAGCAAACCGACCCCCTTTCTTAGTACCTCGTCGCGGTAGTCATGGGCACTGACGAGTAGCCGCGGCGAGCGAACAGATCGGGAAGGCCAGCTGACGAAACTCCATTTTTCAGGTACTTTTCAGATACTTGGGGATGCACTCTTGTATTGTTGCCGTCTCATATCAAGTGTGTTTAGGCACTGCGTCCGGGCTTCGGTCAGTGTCTTGATCCCCTTTGCGGGCACCTGTTTTGACCCATGTACCGACACCTTCTTCAGACAGCCACCGGACCTTGTCGCTCGTGACTCTGGAATTTCCCCCTGTTGACTTTTCGCCGTTGACCATTCACCACGGGCTTGGACATTTCCCGGACGTTTCAGCACCCCAGATTACCTCACGCTTGACTTCTTCACTTGACGGGTCGCCAGACTACCCGACATTTCAGGCATGACTCCATGACACCGCCAGTTGGTTATTGGCTCGTACTTGCTGGCAGCAGATGCCACGGCCCAACGCAGGCCCGATGTCGAACTCAGCAGGCCCCATGACCAAGGCATCCAGGAACACTGCGGGCCCTACGCCGCCCAGGTCACCAGTGCACCAGACAGCATCACCGAGCAGGAGTGCGCTTGTGACACCAACCTCTAGCATCTCTTGTGCGGTGTCCAGCACCTCAAGGGCTACCAAACCTGCGGTTCCAGCTCTTACTCCCGGTGACGCCTCGGCATCGATCCCTACCTTGCATGTCTGGCCTGCATCAGTAGCTGGCCCTCTGCCACAAATCCTGGTGAAAGCACGCCCGGCCACACCGATGACTCCAATGACTCCAATGACGCCGACTACCCCAACGGCCTCAACTACAGCATGCCCACCTATGACCACAGCACCGACCCCTATCGCACCGATCCCTACGGCAACTCCATCAGGTCAGATGCTTCCACCGCCCAACCCACCAGCCAGGTCACGCCACACAACGGAGGGAGAGCGGTCACGTTCCCACAACACTTCCCCCTACTCCAAGTCAGTGCCCCCACAGCGGCGAGGTCGAGCTCGCTCCAGGACGCCACCACCGATCTCCCGAAGGGACACAACATCGGACAATTCCATCACGGCAGCACCGGATCTTGCCGTGTCGGCGCCCACAGCAGCCAAGTCCTCATCCCGGGCGCCTACGGCAACTAAAGCCTCATCCCGACGACCGAGAAGCAATCGATCTCCACTTCCGCGTAGCAGAAGCCGTGTCCCATCGGCTCCAGCTTCAAAGTCCACAGGTGCTCACCCAGATGTGGGGTCGTCCTCGAGGAGCATGCAACTACGCCCAAATCCGCAGGCGCACCCACCGCTGATCCTGCTTCCCAACCCGGAGTCTGACCCGTGGAGGAACGAACTTCAGGTGCTTGCCGCACCGTACCTCCGCGAAGGGATCCCAGTCAATCAGGAGCAGATGGACTATGTGGCCGCTACCTTGAATGCAGCCGGCATACCGCCTCAGCACTCCACTCTGAACTATGCGAAGGTCAATCCGGAACATCACTTTTATAAGATCACTCCGCACTGGTTCATGCTGACCGTCCCCTACCTTGGCGCTACAGTTCGGCTCAAAGAACCAACGAAGACGCGACCCATGCTGCTCTGGACTCACGCTTCCAGTGTCGGCGGCACTAGAGGCATCCTGCGGAGCCGACAGATCCATCCTTCCCGGCAGCACTCCTCGGAGTGCCCAGCCTTTTACGCCCAAGGCTGGAAGATCACTGGACACGCCGACTATGATGCTGAAGAAATTGCTCGCACGATGAGCCAGAACTGGAGTATGTCTTTCAACATGGCCCAACTGCTGCTGTTTGGACGCGCTGTCGGCACCTGTCAGCCGATTCGATCGGGAGGAGAGCAAGCTTGCATTGAGGCCCTAGATTCCAGTGAACGTCCTGATGTCATCCACTATGTGTCGGGCAAGTGTTGGATGGTGATCCCGGAGGCAAGCCAGATCGTTGGACTCGCATGGCCTACCGATACGAAGCCGCCTACCGGTGTCCTCCGCTCGTGAACCTGCACCAGGAGCTGCAGTAACCAATGACAATTAATGATGTTTCATTGCGAATAAGAGCATCCTTCGCCACACTGCCGTCTTCGACCACCGACGATATTTTGCGACAAAAAGTGCACGCCAGAGCCTCATTCAAGCATGACTTCCGTGTTGGTATTACTGCGGGTTCTTTCGCTTTTCGATGTTTCGTTGTGGCTTCTGCTGTTTCCCGGTTTCAAAAAGCCCTGGGTCCGATTGAAAAGCGGGTGCCGGTTTGACAATTTGTGCCGTCTCGGCATTTTGTGCCGTATCCCTAGCTTTTAATCTATTAGCAAGTGTTGACGGCGAACTCCCATCTCGTGATGGCTTCTCAGTGGAACTATTCATGGCCGGTGACATCGGCACCTTCCTCCTCTTCGCATCCGGGATCCTCGTACCTTCCATCGTGGTCAGTCCCGCAGTCCCAGCAGGAGGCCTATTTGAGCTCCAATCGGATGGAATCCTTGCAGCATCAACCTCGAGAGGAAGCAGCGCCTCGCGTCATTCCTCTTCGGCCTCCACGTATGGCTCACCAGTTTCCTCCTCAACCTCCCGGTCAGTTTTACAACTATCACGGTGGTGGAACAAACCACATGCAGACAGGTCCTCGCCCCCCACCACCAGCGCCGCCAGTTCAACCTCCAGTTCGGGCACCTCTCGGCCAAGGTGATGCAACGCAGTACACTCAGCTTCGATACTCGCAACTACTCCCCAGCACCTTCCAATCTGACGACATCTTCCTTGACAAGACGGAAGTCCGCGGCCTGCAGCTGTACCGTCACGTTCAACCCACTCAGTGGTCCAGAAGGGTCGGGCTCGCAGGAACAGCTATCCTGGATCTTCCATTGACACGACTTCTTCGAGGAGGAGCAGAAGATCACGCATTACGAGCGCTGTCAAACGGGCGCTACAGCACACCAGTTATGGCTCAGACGATAGCCGAGGCAGTCTTATTGACATCCATTCTCAAAGCATTGAGAGGCAGGGAGGTCGACATCGACAGGACAGCTCGCTCTCTCCACGCGGACAATGCGCCGGATAAGCGCAACGAGGCTATGCAGTTTATGGAGCCACTTGCGCTCAAAATCGTGGACCTCATGGAGTCGCTGCAGCCCGCCAAGCAGGAGAACCTCACTCGCCACAAAATTGCCGAATTGGAACAACAGCTGGAGCGCTACAAGAACAAGGGCATCACCCTTACACCGGACAAGAAGCAGCCATCCTCGTCCCCTTCCAATGCCGCGTCATGGACCCCCACGCCTGGCCGCTCTGACCAGTCCCTCTACATCAATGCGGCCAACTCAGATGCTCAGGGACCTCCCCTACCAGTTCCATCCCCAGAGGCTGATCCAGCCCCCAAGCGACGACCGGCAAAGCGAAAGACCCCGGAGACTGCCCCGGACATCACGCTAAACTCAGAACTTCTACGTCAGGGAAATCCCAAAGGTCAACAGGTACCACTTCCCACCAGCCTCACGGACAAGGTCTTCAAGGCATGGCTACACGAACGCACGTTGTCCAACCAAGCGACCTATCTTGATCTCATCAAGCAGGAGCTGGCATCCGACACAGTGGAGCAGTTGAAAACCATTGCGGTCAAGTGGGGGGCCCCAATCTCCTTGGTGAGCAAGGGATCGAAGCGAGCACTCCTGCAGTTCATCACGGTTCTGTACATGTATGGCAAGTGAGGGAGCGGCGGTAGCGCTCACGAGGAGGGAAGTTAGCACCTTCGACACGACAGGCACAAAAGGCCCGCTGCTCATCGCGCTTGAACCTTGCCCGGAGACAATCAGCTGCCTTTTCTCTTTCTTTTTCTTTTTCGTTTTCCTGTTTTTCTTGGGGTTGGGGGTCGGGGTTTTCCGCTGTTTCCAGTTGACCCAATTAACCGTTCAGTGCTCGAGCGGTGGATGCATGGCTAAGCCATGCCGGTCATTCAATCTCCAGAGACGGTGCTTCTTTTGCAGCTCTACGGCAAGTATGAACGGTCAGAACTTTGCAATGCAGCCAGACACTATGGTATCCCTGAGCCATCTTGGCCGGTGAGCCTGCAGCATGGCACCGATTATTTTCTTCCCTACATCACTGCGCTCATTGCAATTAGGCTCGGTGACTCGCTCGATGTGCATGCATCCTACCAGTATTATCAGGTCCTCTATCTGATCATCGTCACGAGTCGCCAAATCCTCAACATGCCGATGGTCAATAAGCAACTATCTATGTGGGCCGAGTCAATGTCCACGCTGCTGATGGTTCATCACTACGGTCGTCCCACGCATGCACTCACGGAACTCAGACGCCGACTCCGACGTTTGCGCATCCACCCGAACATGTACACCTTCACCCACTTCTCGCAGCCCAACGTAGTGTACTGGAAGCAGCGAGTCGAACTCCGCCCGGACCTCCCACGCTCCGTCAACCCGCAGTCGGACGTATACATTGGAAGCACCAGCATTACTTATCCTAGTCGAGAACACAATCGTAGGGCCAAGTTACTGGGTATTCAGCACGGACAGTTTATTAATGCGGAGCCGGCCCTCAGATGGTGGCATCACTTCGGCAACTATGACGAGTTTGCTACATGGGTCATCCTGACAGACCCCGACCACGCAGTCACCTGGACCCAGGAACACGCCTTGATTAGCATCTATCAGCCGTCCCTCAATTGGCCCTATATTTATCGGCGGTACAAGCGCATTTCCACCGGCTATACGGCTACCAGGTTTCTTGCAGAACAGCCCTGGTCCAGGTTCGGCAAACGCCTTTTCCTCCGTTTGCGCAGGAGGAGCTGCACAGTCTATGGCAGGAACTTTCATCGTGTGGCACTCAAACACACCCAGGCCTGGTCCATCATCGCTCGCCTCACCTCGGAGCACATTGAATCCTGGGAGGAAGAGAAACGACTTCGTAGTGGACGGCATTCCGACTTGGATATATATGCTATATACAGGCTGTCTGGCAATGTGGAACAGCCTCACCGACATCGAGTTCGGAATATTTTGCGAAGAGTTCTTGATTTCCGTCAACTTCAGCAACCCAAGATCAACTTGCTATTGCGATTACCGTGGCTGTCCCATCCCCATTATCAGCGGTCCACCAGGGAAGTGCTTCGTCGGCTCGTTCTCGACCATCGCAATTGGGCTCTTCCATTTCACTTGCCCAGTACAAAGTTGGCAGAGACCCCTCATCCTCGGGTCCATACAGTTATGTGGAACTTCTCGTCGTTTCAGGATTGCTACCTCCTGACCTCCCCCGGACCATCATCGTGTCAGTGCGCAACCTGGCTAAAACGTCAGCCCTGGCTATCTCACGTTCAAGGCCATGTGGCCGCGGGATTGGATGAGTTCCGGTTTCCGGGAACCCCTCAGCACGTTCATTACACCTCAGCGCTGGCATCGTATTATGTGGACCTTTCAGTTTACGAAGTGCAGGTTCATGAACGCCTACGAAAATGGTGCTTGCACCATGGCTTGCCCCTGGACCAGTTCCACGCACCCCTCATGGAGCACCTACGCGGTCAATTTCGGAAACATCGGCAGCACGCGTCCACCCATCAGCTCCTCACCAAGCACCAGCTGAACATTCTGCATCGACACCTCGGCCAGGATTTTGTGTGCCATAACGAGGATCATGACAACCACCACCTCATGTTCTTCTGCCCCCAACTCTACTTCAAAGGCCTCCACAACACCTGGCTGCAGTCAGGCACATTTGCCGCCACTTCACTGAAGCCCGATCAAGCTGGGGCTCTTATTGTTGAAGCCATTCCCCGGCACCTGCAGAAGAGGTACAAATGGGCATACAGGAAGAAGACCACCGCCATCCCGGTTGGAAAAGTTTTTCTCAAACGTAAGAAGCAATGGAAATCGGGGCGGACTATTATAGCCTACCATAAGGTGGTACATCGGCAGCTCTTTAAAGCGGTTGCAATCCTCCTCGGCGAGATCGCCGCGGTTACATGGAAGAGTTCGTGGGGGATACACCCCACGCCGAGGATATGGCAGAGCGTCAAAGATTACTTTGACAACACAGACGATACAGTCACCCTTGCATTCCACAATGACGATTTGGTCGGCTTCTTCAACAGTGTCCCTCAGGATCAAGTGTGCGCAGCAGTCGAGCAGCTATTAGCAGAGCACCGGCGAGAGCATCCTGGTCTCATCTATTCCGTGGAAACTCAGGCGGCTGTCCACTACAATAGGGTTTTTGCGGGTAAGCAATCCTACGGACGTACGCCGACCACGCGGGTCATTCATGTGGAGGACATTCTGGATATTGTCAAATCCAGCTTCCAATGCATGTATGTCCAGGTGGGGACCCTCATCCTGCGCCAACTCCACGGGACAGCGATTGGCTCTCAGCTGAGCCCAGTTCTCAGTCACATCTGCGTCGCGAGGCACGAAGTTCTTTGGCAGCGTATCTACGGACAATGGTTCGCCAGTTACAACATCTTCCTGGAGCGATATGTCGACAACAGATTTGTGATCTTCCCGTCTCCGGCTTCCGGTTACCCAGCAGCTCCATTGGAGGCCTTGCTTCAAGCTGACTTTTATGGTTCCCCCATCGTGTTGGAACAGGTGGGATCCTCTGAGTTCCTCGGCTTCGTGATCGACGTGGGCGACCGTGCGATTTACTACCAAACCCCAACAAAAATCTGGCAGATCAGGGGACCCCACACTGCGGGAAGTCTCTCCACCCTTCTCTCCGGGGCCAGATCACGGTCAGCCCTCGCCACCAAGTACGCGCATCCGGCCCGAGCAGTGCAGATGGCATTGGATCAGCTTCGCAGTATTTATTTGTCCGCCGGCTACAAGTCAGCTGACCTGCAGCACCTGTTTCATCTTCCGGCAATCCCAACCGGAAAGAACGTTTAAGTGCCGATTGTCGCTGGTTTTCGATGTTTGGCTTTGTGGCTCGCTCTTGTTGGTTTTGTTTCGGTCTTCTTCAGGACCGGGTCTGGCTCGGTTGGGCTGTTGCGCTCGAGTGCTCTTCTTCTTCTGTTTGGGTTCCGGGGCCCCTTGACTCTTGTGTTGATCACGGAGCTTGTCTGCTGGTTCAAGACGTGGGCCTTCTCGCCGAGATCGGAAAGCGGTCGTCATGCTTGGACGCATGATAGCACTTCACTACCGTATGACCCAGAACGCTGCGGACATGATGCAGCTCATCCAGGAGACCCTGAATCAGGCTGACGAGGCGTACAGTCGCAGGCTTCATGACGGGCAAGGTCGCTTGCGGCAGCAACATGTCCGAGGCCTGTCGCTGGCAGACTCATCGCGACCACGAGCACACGATCATGCTGGACTCGATGAGGTAGAGCCACCTGGCCCGGTGATTCTGAATTCGGTCAACTCGGAGGATCTGGCCGACCCTCCACCACCAGTCGGCTTTCAGTCACTCCAGCTACACGCGGACCACAAGCACAACGCGGTGGCCAACCCCAAGTCGTTGTCCTACGGCATCATCACGGGGGACACCAACGAGGCTATAGACCCGCGCTCAAAGAGCTCCGTGGCGCACACCGATGTTGGTCAGCTGAGCATCAAGAAGGCCAATATTCCCCGCTCCATCATGGACAAGGGTGGGACCGATCGACGCAGAACAAAGCGGAAGCGATGCCGGGCTACATCCTCCGAGAAGACGAACTCCCCGGAACCTCTAGCACGTCCAGCACCTCGCACTCCAGCTCCAGCTCCGGTCTCCTTGCGCTGGCCTGCTCTCCTCTCCTGAATCCCTTCCCGAACCCCCTGCTCATGCTCACTCCGATGCCGGCAACCCAGGAACTCCCCCGGAAGTACCTCGCGCCTGGACAGAGGAAGATGACCAGCAGCTTTGCAGCCTGAAAGCGGACAACCGGTCCAAGTACTCGTACAAATCGCTGGCCAAGAAGCTCAACAGGTCCATCGCGGATGTCACGCAGCGCTGGAAGAGTCTGGAGCGCCTCAGAAAGGTGAAGGAACAGCACCAGAAGGCCACCTGAACTTAGGCGGTGATGCCACATGTCAAAATGGCCGCAAGCAGGTGAGCACAGGCAGGAGTTCCACAAAGGGTCTAAATCACCCATCGAGAATCATGATGGAGGCGGCTTTCAGAACTTGGCGGTTTCTCTGAGTGTTGAGCTTCGGGCTGGTTTGTGTTTCTTTTCCCCCTGCGGGGGGTGTGTGTGTGGCCCCCCTGTTCCTAAGGGGTTTTGCGGTCGTGCCTCTCTCTCTTTATTGGAGTATGCCCATGCCAGCAAACCGACCCCCTTTCTTAGTACCTCGTCGCGGTAGTCATGGGCACTGACGAGTAGCCGCGGCGAGCGAACAGATCGGGAAGGCTAGCTGACGAAACTCCATTTTTCAGGTACTTTTCAGATACTTGGGGATGCACTCTTGTATTGTTGCCGTCTCATATCAAGTGTGTGTGTGTGTCTGCGTGTCTGCGTGTCTGCGTGTCTGCGTGTCTGCGTGTCTGCGTGTCTGCGTGTCTGCGTGTCTGCGTGTCTGCGTGTCTGCGTGTCTGCGTGTCTGCGTGTCTGCGTGTCTGCGTGTCTGCGTGTCTGTCTGCGTGTCTGCGTGTCTGCGTGTCTGCGTGTCTGCGTGTCTGCGTGTCTGCGTGTCTGCGTGTCTGCGTGTCTGCGTGTCTGCGTGTCTGCGTGTCTGCGTGTCTGCGTGTCTCTGCGTCTCTGCGTCTCTGCGTCTCTGCGTCTCTGCGTCTCCGCGTCTCCGCGTCTCCGCGTCTCCGCGTCTCCGCGTCTCCGCGTCTCCGCGTCTCCGCGTCTCCGCGTCTCCGCGTCTCTGCGTCTCTGCGTCTCTGCGTCTCTGCGTCTCTGCGTCTCTGCGTCTCTGCGTCTCTGCGTCTCTGCGTCTCTGCGTCTCTGCGTCTCTGCGTCTCTGCGTCACTGCGTCTCTGCGTCTCTGCGTCTCTGCGTCTCTGCGTCTCTGCGTCTCTGCGTCTCTGCGTCTCTGCGTCTCTGCGTCTCTGCGTCTCTGCGTCTCTGCGTCCGTCTGCGTCTGTGTCCGTCTGCGTCTGCGTCTGCGTCTGCGTCTGCGTCTGCGTCTGCGTCTCTGCGTCTCTGCGTCTCTGCGTCTCTGCGTCTCTGCTCTCTGCGTCTCTGCGTCTCTGCGTCTCTGCGTCTCTGCGTCTCTGCGTCTCTGCGTCTCTGCGTCTCTGCGTCTCTGCGTCTCTGCGTCTCTGCGTCTCTGCGTCTCTGCGTCTCTGCGTCTCTGCGTCTCTGCGTCTCTGCGTCTCTGCGTCTCTGCGTCTCTGCGTCTCTGCGTCTCTGCGTCTCTGCGTCTCTGCGTCTCTGCGTCTCTGCGTCTCTGCGTCTCTGCGTCTCTGCGTCTCTGCGTCTCTGCGTCTCTGCGTCTCTGCGTCTCTGCGTCTCTGCGTCTCTGCGTCTCTGCGTCTCTGCGTCTCAGCGTCTCTGCGTCTCTGCGTCTCTGCGTCTCTGCGTCTCTGCGTCTCTGCGTCTCTGCGTCTCTGCGTCTCTGCGTCTCTGCGTCTCTGCGTCTCTGCGTCCCTGCGTCTCTGCGTCTCTGCGTCTCTGCGTCTCTGCGTCTCTGCGTCTCTGCGTCTCTGCGTCTCTGCGTCTCTGCGTCTCTGCGTCTCTGTGTCTCTGTGTCTCTGTGTCTCTGTGTCTCTGTGTCTCTGTGTCTCTGTGTCTCTGTGTCTCTGTGTCTCTGTGTCTCTGTGTCTCTGTGTCTCTGTGTCTCTGTGCCTCTGTGTCTCTGTGTCTCTGTGTCTCTGTGTCTCTGTGTCTCTGTGTCTCTGTGTCTCTGTGTCTCTGTGTCTCTGTGTCTCTGTGTCTCTGTGTCTCTGTGTCTCTGTGTCTCTGTGTCTCGGTGTCTCTGTGTCTCTGTGTCTCGGTGTCTCTGTGTCTCTGTGTCTCTGTGTCTCTGTGTCTCTGTGTCTCTGTGTCTCTGTGTCTCTGTGTCTCTGTGTCTCTGTGTCTCTGTGTCTCTGTGTCTCTGTGTCTCTGTGTCTCTGTGTCTCTGTGTCTCTGTGTCTTTGTGTCTCTGTGTCTCTGTGTCTCTGTGTCTCTGTGTCTCTGGTCTCTGTGTCTCTGTGTCTCTGTGTCTCTGTGTCTCTGTGTCTCTGTGTCTCTGTGTCTCTGTGTCTCTGTGTCTCTGTGTCTCTGTGTCTCTGTGTCTCTGTGTCTCTGTGTCTCTGTGTCTCTGTTTCTCTGTGTCTCTGTGTCTCTGTGTCTCTGTTTCTCTGTGTCTCTGTGTCTCTGTGTCTCTGTGTCTCTGTGTCTCTGTGTCTCTGTGTCTCTGTGTCTCTGTGTCTCTGTGTCTCTGTGTCTCTGTGTCTCTGTGTCTCTGTGTCTCTGTGTCTCTGTGTCTCTGTGTCTCTGTGTCTCTGTGTCTATGTGTCTCAGTGTCTCTGTGTCTCTGTGTCTCTGTGTCTCTGTGTCTCTGTGTCTCTGTGTCTCTGTGTCTCTGTGTCTCTGTGTCTCTGTGTCTCTGTGTCTCTGTGTCCTGTGTCTCTGTGTCTCTGTGTCTCTGTGTCTCTGTGTCTCTGTGTCTCTGTGTCTCTGTGTCTCTGTGTCTCTGTGTCTCTGTGTCTCTGTGTTCTCTGTGTCTTGTGTCTCTGTGTCTCTGTGTCTCTGTGTCGCTGTGTCCTCTGTGTCCTCTGTGTCTCTTGTGTGTGTGTGTGTCTCTGTGTGTGTGTAGTTGTCTACTGTGTGTGTGTGTGTGTGTGTGTGTGTGGTGTGTGTGTGTGTGTGGGTGTGTTGTGTGTGGTGTGTGTGTGTGGGTGGTGTGTGTGTGGTGTGTGTGGTGTGTGTGTGTGGGTTGTGGTGGGTGTGGGTGTGTTGTGGGTGTTGTTGTGTGGTGTGGGTGTGTGTGAGTTGTGTGTGGGTGTGTGTGTGTGTGTTGTGTGTGTTGTGTGTGTGTGTGTTGTGTGGTGTGGTGGTGTGTGTGTGTGTGTGTTTTGTGTGGTGTGTGGTGGTGTGTGTGTGTGTGTGTGTGTGTTGGTGTGTGTGTGTGTGTGGTGTTGTGTGTGTGTGTTGTGTGTGTGTGTTGTGGGTGTGTGTGTTTGTGCCTGTGTCATCCAGTCTGCGTCTTGCGTCCTGTGTCTGTGTCTCGTGTGTCCTGTGGTCTGCTTTGTTTGTGTCTGTGTCTGTGTCCTGCGTCGGCTCGGCGTCTGCGGCTTGTCTGTGTCAGGTGTTAATGTCTGTGGCTGTGTCTGTTCTGTTTCTGTCAGGTAGGCCGTCTATCCGTCCGGTCTCTGCTCTGGCTGTGCCTGTCTGCTGTTTGTCCGTCCACCTCTGTCTGTCTCTCTGTCGGTCCCTGCGTACCTTCTGCGCATGTCCCAGGGTTTTCTGTTGCTGCGTTTTGTCCCTTGCTGTCGTGGTCGGCATTTTGTTTGCTCAAGCTTGGCGGCTGGCCTGCCGCCGCTTTTGGCGCTGGACCTGCTTCCACTGTGTTGCTGGCCTTCCGTCCCACCTCCCCTCACCGTGCGGCTGCGCGCAGCTGTTCTGACGGAAGCGGCCGCTGGCTGCTTTGTCCACCATGGCAGAATGTCCGTCTGCCTCAAGCGCCTTGGCCGCAAGCGGGGGTGCGTGCCGCCCGCCACCTTGGCCTGGGAGCTGGACATTGCCTTCTACAATGTTGGAATGACATCGCCAATGTTGTCGCCCACCACCAAAAAGTGGAGATATCACATGGCCCGCCTGCGCGCTGACTTGCTGAAAATTGCGAGCAGTTGCCGCAACTGACGTCCTGAATCTCAGCCGAGCTGGGCGCTCAACCGCTGCGAAGCGCCGGAAGAAAGTGCGGCCTGCGCCTCAACATGACTTTCCCATGTGGTCCTTCGCCTTCCAAACGAACTATGTGGTGATGTATCGTGCTGACTTGGTAACCTTTGCTTTGGAGCCAACTCTAGGGAATGTTCCTGTCACAGTCCGCAAGCAGCGGGATCCCCGTTCGCCTCATGCATATCAGCATTACAAATGCCTGCCAGCACACATGAAAGTGAGGGACTAATCTGCGCCTGTGCAAGTAGTACACCAATGCAACAGTCGATCTTCTGATGCGCACCCTTTGACGAACGGAGTGAGAACTGAAACAATCAAGTGGCTCGCCGGCACCTGCGCCACGCCTTGGCCTGGTGGTGGCGACTTGAACACGAGTAGTTGGCACATACAGCGCACGTGCCCGTCAGCCGCTATCATCGAGGATGCTGCTCCCAACCTTGCCGTCGCGACATCGCATTATCATCACTCCCTCCATCCCTGTCCAACGTCTACTTTGTCGTGTCGGCGTGCACTTCGCGAGGTCGCCTGAGGAAAGGATTTCAGACGCCCACAACGTAGTGGCTGGGCGCCTTCGTCTGCAGCTAGCGGCTTTGCCGTCGGCGCCGCCGCCGGCCGCCAGCGGTGCCGCTTGTCATCGTGCCTCCCGTCCCCCCACCCTGAGCCATGTTGGTTTGCCGCCGAACACAAGGGTGCTTCACGTACCCGCACGGATACCTCCGAAGGCAACCTGTGCTCCCCGCCGCCTGTGCGATGCTCTTCGGAGGCACCCAGACCCGCAGAGCATGCACTTAGTCCAAACCGCGGAATAGCACGCGGGCCTCTTCAAAAGGACACAGCTTGTGAGGAAGCGGATGACGTCCACGACGCCGTCCCTTGGGCTCAGCCGCGGCCAGGTCTTCCAGTCTCTGCGGCTGCTGTGGGTGCACGCAGTCCGCGACTTCCCACGCCATCTAAACCCAGCGCAGCGGCCGATCCTGAGGCAACCTCTGCACAAGCTTTCCCGGCTGCTGTGGGTGCACGCAGTCCGCAAAATCCAACGCCAGCTGAATGCTCAGCGGCCGATCCTGCGGAAAACTCTACACAAGCTTGCCCAATGCCGTCCAGCCCCATGAGCGCAGGCGCTCAGCCTCGGGCCGGTCTGGCTCTGACAGTCCGGCCGCCGCCTAAGGATTTGCGGTTGGACCCATCTGACTGGGAAGCTTGGGGCCCGCTTGCTTCGGAGCTGCTGGCTAGAGACGCAGGTGATGCCTTATCGCCCGCAGCTCTTCTAGCTATGGCGCCGCCGGCGCCTTCGTAACGCCGGGTTTGACGGACATTCCTACACCGAGCAAGACTTTCTCCAATACTACGGCGCTGCACGGGGCCGCGAAGTCTGGGAGTTGGCGTGCCGTGTTTCGCACGATTGTGTTTCGCACGATGTCAGCAACGCAATGATTGGAGTTCGGTCAGTGGAATGGCTCAGCTCAGCGCCGGCCCACCTCCACCCAGCCGCCCTGCCGCTGCTGCTGTGACAGAGGCTCTGCAGCGCATTCTGCTGGACCCGAAGCATGCCACTGGGATTGTCGCTCATGATCTGCAGCGTCTTTTGGTGATGCCGCTTTGGTTCGCCGCAAACCACCTGCACGATGAGCTGCCAGAAACTTGAGTGGGTTTGCATGTGGCGCGACTGGCAAAACGCCTGGAATGCGCACCGAGTTTGGACACGCCCGAACAAAGGCAAGAAACCTGCCAAGTGCCGCCGTGGCTATTGGTTTCGCCTAACTTGAAACGCAACTGCGGGAACGCGGTGTGGGTAAAGCTTTTGCTCCAGTACGGCATTGTCGCGGACTACTTCTCGCTTTGATGGCCTCTCGCGCAAACACTCCGCATGCTCCGGCTGCTGCCTTTGCTTGCCCCCCGAAGTGCGATCGAGGCAACCGCCGCGACTGCGAGCTCGAGATCTCCCGTAGCCAGTACTCTTGGTACGGAGCATGGCTATGCTCGCGAAGAAGCGCGCCTCTATGCGGACGGCTCCTTCCACCAGATGCTTGCAAAAACGGGCGCCATTTGTTCATTGGATTGGATTTGGAGCATCGCCAAATCCTTCAGGCGCGTCACCAGCGCGTCTGACCACGATGCTCCTACAAGCTGCGGATGCGCGCTGCGTTTCGCCTACGACGTGCCTACGGCAAGAGATTGCGCTGTTTTCGCATGCGTGCAAAAGCAGTGGGGGCTGTTCCCGTGCGCATCTTTGCATGATTTCTGCGCCAAGCGCTCGGTGCAGAAAAAGGAGCGCGCTCACAGCGATGGCTTCTGCATTCACACACAAACGCCCACTCCAACACTTCCATGGCTATCATGAGTTGTCTCTGCGGTTGCCATATTCGGCTCCGTGTCTAGTTGATGTTTTGGTCTGCTATTGCTCCCCATGTTCTGAAGCCTGGTTTTTTCTTCGGTCTCACTGTGTAACGTGCTTGGCTGGCTTCTTTTGCCTGCCTTCATTCTTGTTCTTGCAGACTCTGTCGAAAATGTTACTGTCCACCTACCTGTCCCCTTAAATGGTTTCGCAGCTCCTGTCTTTCAAAAACTTATGACAACGGACACCTGCCCTCTTCACGCAACAACCAGCATGACCCCACCAACCCTTCTTCCACACTTTGCTCTGGTTGATACTTCTGCGTTTCCGACTGTCGACCTCAAACTAACAGCGACAGCCTGTTGCTCGTTTGCCCCGCGCTAGCGAACATGACGCAGCGCTCCCACGCCTTTGTGCTTGGTTTGAACGCCGCGGCTGCTCAAGCGGGAAAGTGCGCCGAAAATACTGGCCAGCTGCGGCTGCGCGCAGTGCAACACGCATCCTTGTTACCGGATCTGGCCTCACGACCGCCCAGCAGGAATCTCTTGCCACATTCGCCGAACAGATGTGGCGCATGCGTTGTCAGTGTCCCCACACCGAAGCACTTGCAGTCATGGCCTCGCCGTGACCCCGCCGCCACGCACGAGTTTGGTCACCCGTGACGCCAGAATACCAAGAGCCAGCTGGCGTGCGGACCTCCACGCAAGCGAATGCGTCTCCTGCTCCAATCGCACACCGGAATTGTAATCAATCGCACTTGTACAAAGAGCCATCCAGAACCAAGGCTTCTGCTGGACTCGGAATTGCCCTGCTTGCCCTTTGCGCGATTACACATCGCGACCGCTCCCAAGCGCGACAAACCATTGCCTGCGGAGAATTTGGCATACTCCGCTTCGGCGTTGCTTCTTTTCCTGACGAGCTAGATCCCAACACTGGTTGCCCCCGCGTAGACTTCCAGGCCTGGCCTGGCATGCGGACGGTTCCACTCATGTCCTTCCTCCACCTTGGCAAGATCTGCTTCTGGAGAACGCGACGCCCGTGGTCTTGTTCCACTGGCTCTGCCGTCCAAGGGCGGTTGAACTACACTGCCAGAGTGCGTGGTCGGCCACTCTGACATAACACCTTCCGTTTTCCAAGCATCCGCAAGTGCCTTATGGGAGGCAGGGCAACAAAAGCGCGATTCCTAGCCAAGAGCGCGTTTTTGCATGTGACAGAGCCCGCGCCGAGGCCAAGGAAAAATCGGCTCTAGTGATTGGAAAAAGAGCCGCAGCGACTGCAATGACAAGAATAGTCGAGGAAGATTTTGGTTATTTGCCATGTTTCAATCCAAAGGTGACTGTGCCCACAAAACACTGACTTGGCCACATGTTGGAAAAGCCACATTGTTGGGAAACGAAGCACTGATGCATGAGCTTGTCCGCTTCTCACTTCGTTGCGAACTATGTTTTGTTTTCGACCTGCTGACTGAATGTAGCTGCCTGTAGCTAAAGAGCTTACTCTTTTCACTAAGTATCACCTGCCTGTAGCCAGCTGCATATTTTGCGCGGCGACGTCTGCTCAAGCCCGGTGGCCCTAGATGCAAATCCAGCAAAAACCTAAAACAAATCTAACTGACACATATTGGCACACACATTCTCACAACGGCACAGGCATAGGGCTTTGGACTTGGAGTTGCGGCAAATGGACTCGCCTGACTTCTCCCCGGATTTCGGTGGGGCCGCTGAGTCCAGCACCGAGGGATTGCAGAATCCCCGAACACCAGTTTGGCCACGGCTGCGGTTGCGCGCCCAGTGGCCCAAATTCGAGCTCCCCGCTATCGCGCAGATGGAGCGTGTCCTCAACTATCGCAACTTCCTGCTGCTCCGCTCGAAGCCTTGCGCCGAGCACCACAGAAGTGCTTGCGCCCCCTCGTGGCCAATGCGCTTCTGCACGAGCAGCGGCTGCGCGCTCGAAACTTCCAGGCTGCCTCCTGAAGGCCTCAGGCCAAAACTCAGCTTACTCTTCGCGAACGCGATCACCTGGGTTGCGACAGCGACCGCTCCGTCTCACTGGCAGGGGCTCGCATTAAGCGCTCCAGACGTGCTGTGGCTTGGAAACAGCACCCTGTGGCCCATGTGGTGTCGCTTTGCATGGCTGCGCCGCGGCACTTTTGCCACGACGTCTTTACCTCTGCGAACAGACATGCCGTCAGACACGCTTGCGGGGACGGAATGCCAATATTCAGCGCGCAGATTTTTTTACACAAAGGCAAGCAACGATTCTGAGGCGATCTGCAAATATCAATGCAACGCATATGGCGCGGCTCTTCCTGTCAACCTGGGCGACGTTTGCCCGGACACAAGATGCGCACAAGGAATTGAATGCGCTGTTGATACTTGTGCGCAAGCAAGAATATCGCTCCGATCCCGCTTTGGGTGACATGTTGCTCCGCTACATTTTCCGGGCATTGCTGCTTCGCTGGACCTACCTCGGAGGTCCTTTCGCAAACTACACGTGCAGCGGTGATGATCGCAAAGCCCTGGATGGCATGGTGCTCCGCTGGTGCAGCGACTATTTCTGTGAGCCTAACCAGAAGCCCCGCAATCACAAAGGCTATTCTGGCAGCGCTACTTCGGGCATAAAACCTTGGCATTGGTGATCGCGACCCATGGCGTGCAGGACTCGTGCACCATCACCAGTTGGAAGCGGCATCTGCCTCCAAGACAGGAATACTTCCGAGCAGCGGTTGCGCGGCTCCAAGACCAAGAAACACCAGAGCCT
Organism: Effrenium voratum; assembly: GCA_963377175.1. NCBI lineage: Eukaryota > Dinophyceae > Suessiales > Symbiodiniaceae > Effrenium > Effrenium voratum. Next base: position 542,493 of record CAUJNA010003146.1, read on the forward strand.
GACTAAGGCCACCACAGGGGAACTTGTCGCTGTTCTTGGAAGAGAAGCCGCCGCTGATGTCATCGCATTCTCTGCTCAGCCTTTGCTCGAACGAGCACCTGCCGCAGACGCTTCGTTTCACTGATTCCGCGGACAAAAAAATCAAGGCAATGCGCGGTCGTTTTCTCAACACGCCTAGCGTGCTTCGGTGTGTCACTGG
>CAUJNA010003146.1:545191-577691 GCA_963377175.1 Effrenium voratum
CTGGTTGTCGACCTGCGCAAAACCAAGTTTGCGCCGGCGCTGCAGTCCACGTTGCCGCACTTTTGCTTGGGTCCTAAAACGACCTTGGCGGAGATTTTGCAGCTTCCTGATGGCAAGCAACGCTTCGACCTCACAACATTCGCACGCCTTCACGGCGACGCTCGGCTGGTGAACACCAAATTGGGTCAGCGGCACGCACAAGAAATTTTCTTGCGAGATGCTTCGCAGGTCGAGTCAGGCAAGTTTGCAGAAGTGGCCGCCACACTCTTCTGTGTCTCCGCTGCCGAGTTGGAAGTTTTACGAGACGAGTTGCAAAATGAAGGCCCTTTGACTTTTTTGCCTTGGAGGCTAATGTCAACGGTGGCGAAGCGAAAATCACGCCGGCTCTGCAAGGCTTTCGCTATGAGACTGCCACTGGAATCCATGCGGCTGCGCTGGCCAATCAAGAGACCGCGCTCTGGGACGCCACGGCAACCTTGCTGACGCAAGAGTGGCAACCTCATAACGCTGCCAAAGACTACGCGTCCGTGCTCGGGCAGCTATCTGCCTGTGCGCTGTTGGACTGCCACGCGCAAGCGCAGCAAGAGACAGAGTATTTGCACGGTCGCGTCTTTCAGTTGAACAATGTTCACATTCCATTTCCACCGCCAGAACACCTTTACGAAGACCGCATTTACTGGACCGCTTGTATCCGCGACTTCTCTGGCTGCTTGGACGTGGGGGTTCGTCAGAAAGCAGCGTGTCACCTCGCTGGCCTCGACCCATTCGGAAAGGAAGCAGCCCAGGAGTTCGGTTCCCACTGTGCCGCTGACACTTTGTCTTGGCCGTTGCTGGCCAGTGTAAAGATCTTGGCCACGGTGCGTGATGCAGATGTCGCCGCGACACAAGCTCAAGACAGCCAGTCCGGAAGGAAGCGGATGCGCTTTGTTGTGGTGGAAGCAGAAGAACAAGACTTGAAGCAAGAGGCCACGCAGCCTCTTTTGTCTCTCTTGCAGGCGTTGACGCAGATTCCACCAAGCACAGATGCTTTGGTCACCGCGAGGCTGTCAGAGTTGATGACAAACAGTTTTGGAGTTTTTCAAGTGGAGCCAAAGGTTGTGGATGCACGCCTTCCCGGCTTACTTCAAAAATCCTTTCACGTCGAGCCAGTGGATGTGGACGCACACCAGGCCGGTTCCCTTGAGAGGGAAGGAAAACGCCGTCGTCTGAGTTGCAACAAAGCCCTGGTCCTTTTGGTGTCCTCCAAGCGCACCGAACAGCAAGAAGCTGCCAGCGGGCTCCGTTTGGTCACCAAAGACATCATCGATGGTTTAGCAGAGGCAGACGCTGCCGCGGCCGAAAAATTCACAGCCATAGCTTACTGCACTGTTCATAACTTGAAGGATTTCGTCTTGGACCCACCTCGGACGGGCAAAAAGTTGCAGTATGCCTTGGCCATAGCGTGCTCCAAGTCTGCGACGGAAAGGCAAGCCGAGCTCATTGTGGAACAGCTGCAGCTGCTGCGTGAAGCAGATGTTGACGTGGCCACGAAGTGCATGCGCCAACTGCTCCTGATGTCTAGCGTGACTGCTACGCGCGCGGACCTCCGCCTGGCGCGCATGCTCCCTGGACAGAGTCGACAGCGCCCGCCTTGCAACAAGCCCTTTGCCCAGCTCTGAGTGCATACCCCCGTGGAGACCCGTGGGCGATTGCACCTACAGCACCGGGCGTGCACGCCTGCAGCGACTGAGCGAATCTTGGAACCCTTGCGGCTGCGCAGGCGGGTGCTGGAAGTGTCTCTACGGATCGCTGACGGACGGAATGCAAGCGCGCAGGAGTTAGCCAGAAGCAAGGAGTAGCTGGTTTTGTCGACGCAGACCCACTTCAGCTGCCGTGCTTTGCTCGCGGATAAAAACAGTCGCGTTCTTGCGCACCCCCTACGTTGCATTTGCTGCTCCACACACTATTCACGCACGACTCCATGTGTTCCTTCCTGACATTCCTTGTCTTACTGCTTGTCCATTCCTCGTGTATGCACTGAACGTGTCATGCTCCTTGCTGTTGCCCTGTATATCTCGATAGCGCCAAAAGACTCAGATGAACCCAATAAGAAAAGTAGTTAGATGTACCCCGTGCTTTGCGCTCAGGCCGCGTGTCTAGGCGATGTCTGTTTGTTCTTGCGGCTCATGACGACCGCAAAATGATGTTGCAGCTTCCTGACAACCACCGCCGTTTGCGGCGCTGCCCGCACAATACTCTGCAGCGTGTGACCGCCGCCTATCGCTGTTTGGGGTCTCGTGCCGGAGTAATTTTTTGGGGGGTCGCCGAAGGTGTTACGGCTTACTTTTCGCAGCTGCAACTGCTATCACGCCATCGTAGCAGATTCTCGTGAGTTGAAGCCAACGTTGGAGTTGTCGGAGTGTTTCAAGGAGTGGCCGCAGGGTTTTAGAGCCTTAAGGGGGGAGTATCAATTGGGTTGCTCAACTCCGTGATGAATTCTAGAACTCCATTGGGGTTAAAGGCGGCTATATGGGGTTGTGCCCTATGGTCCCAAGACCTGTTTAGAGCTTACTCGCATGGGGGGCTGAGGCATGGCCCCTGGCTCCGGAAAACTGTCACTATTATGGGTGTCCTTTTGGGAGAAGAGATGGCCCTGGTAGATGATTACCAGCGCCCTGTATGTCTCAACTAAACTGGAAAAAAACCGAACACCAATGGCCACTATGAGGCTGAAATGGCTCTGAATCAGTACACGATCCTGGGGTGGATGAGTGGTTGACACTTCCTCCGTGACCACGTATGTGTGTGTGTGTGTGACAGCCTGCATCTCACATACAGTCTCCGCTGGGCAGATCACGACTATTCGTCACAGCTTGGGGAAGTGTCTTTTCAGGGCTGCTGGTGTGTGGAGTTGGCTTGGTGGTGTGATTGGTTGTCTGAAAGGGCTTCCAAGGTTGTTTGATGGGGTTCGAGTGTTTCAAGAGTTTGTTGGATGTGATGTTTTTGTTTGGTGGGCTTTCGATGGTGGGGCTTGGGATTCGCTGCCCCTTTGTTCGGTGGCTTGAAGTTTGTTGATTCGGTTTGAGGCAGGAAAACCTATCAGCCCTTTCCTGTGAAACTTGGGGCCGGCATTTTGTTGGGTCGGTTGCCGTAGGGTTTGCCATAGGCTTCTCGCATCTGCAAGCAAACCCCTGCTGAATAAAACAAATCGCAGTCTCAGGCAGCAGCAATCTTCCAAAACGTTGCAATCGGGATTTGGCTGTGGCTCAAAAAGTGGAATCCATTGTTGGGCCCTTGGATGGAAACAAAGACCAAAACCTGCGTAACCCCAGCCCTTAAATTTTGAGCCACACCAATTTCCTCTTCAAGCGTTGGCACAGGGCCGTTTTTTAAGGCGGCCATGCCATGATTGGCTTAGACATCCCGGACGGCCGCAAAAGCTGGACTCCGTCCAACTATGGAATGAACAGTTGTCTTCCAGAACCTCTATGTTCTTGGCCTAGGTCCTCCAGTAGAGAGGTTAAAATAAGGGTACCCTTTTTTCTGTCGTCTATTTTAGTAGGGGAACCCTCCCAACCAAAAAAGTTGGGTGAGAAAGGGCACTGGGGGACCTAGTGGCGTTGGAAACCAGCGAGTGATTCCATCTGGCGGGACACCTCTGGCATTCGTTTCACTCGCGTGGTTTGGCAAACCGATTTATCCCAACCTATGTCCTTATCAGCCTCAGTCGTTGGAGGCTGGCAAAACAATGTGTGATTTTCTTTTCTTGGAAGCCCCCAACAAAAACGAAGAGAACCCAGCAAACAAAAATGAAGACCTAAAAACAAGCCCACAGTGAGAACTACAGGGGGCCTAGGGAAACGAGCTCTAGGTTTCTCGGAAGAAGCCTTCGGGGACTCACAACATGTCCCATGTCCTTCTTGGGGGAACCCGTTTTGACCGACTAGTCAGAGGGGCATGTGGATGACAAGCTCCACACGCTAGTTATGGCTGAACCCCCGCGAGGGGAATTGAAAGGGAACCCCTGGCCCTTTTGAGACACGAAACAAGCCACGTCCTCGTCGAAGCTTTCGTAGTCGCACAGTTGGTCCAGGATGGGCTCGCAGGAGTTGCCGTACTCCTGATCCCGATGAACTGCCCCCTACCTCGCGGGCTTTCTTTGAATCGGATAGGGTGCGAAGCGCGGACCTGTGCTTCCACCCACCTTACATTCAAAAGCATGCAAGGCCTGGCTGGAAAAAACTTGCTCGGGGAATGACTCACCGTTCCGGGTGACTGCACTGGTTTTGGGCATTCCGGAATTTTATGGAGTGAAAAACCATGCTGTGGCTGCTGTGAATGGTGGATGGACGAAATCCTGCACCGTTCCAAAACCCCTGGAAATCCGGAATGGTCTGATTCCCCAGCAAAAAATCCCCAAGGGAAGGAAAACCATTCCCCTGCAACAAAAATCCCCAAGGTCATGGGCACACTTCCCCTGGCAGCAACTCCCCACCAAGCTCATCAATGGGCACCAACCCGCGGTCTCGGATTTCGTGTCTCGGATGTCGACTGCGTTTCCCGTCGCTTCGCCGCTCCTGGAGCTTCCCGAAGGGCGACACGCCTGCGCGATACGACGCCCGGCGATGGGATGGCGATGCGATCCGCCGTTGGCCCCCAAAACTGGGAGCCTGACGTTGACCCAAGGTGTTCATCAAGCAACCAGCTGTTGCTTCTTCTTTGTTTTGCGGGGGGGGGCTTTGGCCCCTCCAAAAATGGTCTGATTCCCTGCGAATTCCAGAAATGGAGACCCCCCTATTAACAAACTGGGGTTGATTTATATGGGGTCAACATTCGGGCTTTCCCTTGCGCCTAATGTGGAGGAAAGGCGGAGAGGTGTTGGGGGAGATCTGCTTTTGCAGTGTCCCCTAATGTGCTAAGGCAAAGGTTAAGGGAAAGCATTTCCGCGAGCGTCGAGAACGGCGTCAGGCTGACGCCAACCCTGCGCGCTTCTTTTAAGCACCAAGTGACTCCGTTGAAGAGGACTCATCATTGAAACAATTGTCATCCAAGAACGTAGCACCTCGGTACATGAGGTTGGTGATAGTGCCAGTGTCCTTGTCAGGGTTGGTTGCATGTGTTCAAGCAACTGGCTCGAAAGGGGAACCAAAAGGACGTTGTTTCGACAATTGTTTAAACAATGGTTCTGGATGTTTTGAACCAATGGCAAGCCCGCCAGCTGCTATGTGTTCTTTTAAATCCTGCAGCCTAAGATGGTGTCCACTACTCCCAAAACACTACCCCCAAGGCCAAATAGAGTAAATAACCCTTATATAGCCGCTATGTAAAGCTTACATATAGAGTTTCCCCATGGGGATAGCGGTTTGGGGCTTGTTTGGCAGCTGTTCGCCTGTTTTCGTTTTTCCCTTTGGGATGATATTCATAGGGGTAATGGAAATCGGAAACCCAACCACTCAACCAACGAAACAAAACCTCCAAACACCTTTCTGGAACCAAACGCCTGGCTTCAAAAATCGATATATATATATATATATAACATTAATAATAATGATGATGTTAATAAGAATAAGAAGAAGAAGAAGAAGAAGAAGAAGAAGAAGAAGAAGAAAACGCGTGCACATCCATCCGGGCGAGTGCACATCGCGTCCTTGCCCCGCGGCTTGGTGGCCATCGGGGGCGGCGCGAGGCAGAAGTAGCCGCAGAACCACGCGAGCCCGGCGAGGATCACGGCCATCCATGGCAGCTGCATGCCTGCGGCCCAGAGAAGGGATTTACGAGCCAAGCCACTCGGAGCTTTCCACGTTTTGAGTGGGTGTCCTGTGGGTTCCTTGTGGTCGCCGTTTTCTTTAAACTACCAAACACTAGGTCCAGTAGAGAAGTGTTAGAATAAGGGTACCCGATTTTGGTCTGTAGTCTTATTTAGTAGGGCAAACCCCCCAAGGAAAGTTGGGAAAAGGGCACTACTGGGACCTAGACTAGCCAAACCACGCAGGAACCCGACTTTTTGACCAACCCAAGGTAGACTTGAACCCAGGGGTGGGTTCATTTCCCCAAATTTAAGTCTTCCTTGGGGTAGTCAAAATGTAGAACCCCTGAAACCACGAAAATGTGCTTCCTGGGAGAACGCATAAGATGGCTGCAGCAAATTCTAAGATGGTTTCCCCTACTCCCTGAAACCACAACCCCCCGGGGAAAACGGGGTATGCACCCTTGGTACAGTTGGCTGTCAGGAAACACTTCCCTGGTTTGGGGGTGCATACAATTTTTGCGTGGGGAAAATAATTAAGATTGTTTCCACTACCAGGGTAAATTGGGATAGATACCCTTTATTACAGTGGCTACATAGTGGCCGTATCACATTAAACCCCTTGGGGTAGCTTCGGTTTGGGGCTAGTGGAAACCATCTTAGAGATATGTCGCAAGCAACAGTTCTATGCAAACCAGGGAAGTGTGTCCTGGGATTACACAACACAGCCCCTCTTGATTTCCTTGCGGCACAGAAACATGGAAAAAACACCCCTCTAGTTTGCTCTGGGAACTAATGAGAATCGCATGCCTGTGCTTTCCTTTTGACAACATGTAAAGCATCCTCATGTGATGAAAAGTTGAAAATTACTCATCCCCTTCTGGCTTCCTTCTGGCAACATGAAAAGAACATATGAGTATGTGTCAAAAACGGGGCACCCTAAATTGGTTGGTTCCCTTTGGCTTCCGTTTAAACACCACCGAAAAGGGGGTCCACCATTTTGAAAACACCATGATTGGCAGCATGAAATAAACACATTCGCGGCTTTTTGGAAATCGAAATTTGTTTCAAGGGAAACCCAAAGTCCCATGCTTCTCTGCTTTGGGGGAGTTTCGTCCCCCCTATTCCTGACACATACCCCTTCAGAATTTTGAAAGACAGAAGCCCAAAAAAAAGCTGCCCCTTCAGAATGTTCGAAAGAAGCAAAAGCAAAAGCGACAAAAACAACTCCGATCCCGGCCGAGCTGTAGACTGGACTTGTCCGAGATGAAGCCGATAATGGGCGGGGAGATGACATCCCCCAGGGCGTGGCACAGAAGGATCTGGAGGCTGGAGCCCCGACCCCGGCTGTGCACTGGAAGAACCGACCTGGGCTGCGTCGGCGTCGGGCCTGCGTCTGGAGAGATGTTCATACGGGCAGGCTATTATTCCAGACCTGGGCGCTACGTCGTGGAGAGATTGATGCCCTCCCACCCAAGTACAGCATGGAAGCCTCTTTAAAAGGAACATGCTCCAAACCAGGGAGCCCCCGGAACGTCAGGTTCCATGTTAGCTGGTGGGAGGGCAAATCATCTATCCCCCCTTTTGACTGGACAAGCGAAAAATTACTCATCGCCCTTAAAGTGTTTCCTGTTGAAGAAGTGAATCACTTACTATACTTGTGGGATTTTGTTAGACGAGACATGGAACAAACAAAGAAAAACACAACACCTTTTGGCTTCCTTTGAAACAAAGCTGATCCACCTCTTGCTAGCACCCACGAATCTGTCCCAATCCGATCTGTCGTTGGGTGCTGGTAGCTTGCTTGCTTGCTTGCTTGCTTGCTTGCTTGCTTGCTTGCTTGCTTGCTTGCTTGCTTGCTTGCTTGCTTGCTTGCTTGCTTGCTTGCTTGCTTGCTTGCTCGGAAAAACCTCCAGAAGAAAGGCTGCAGAACCCTTCCACGTGTTCCTTGAACCTGACTACCAAAAGAAGGGTGCCATTCTTTTGCGCCACTCGGGGTTGGGGTTTAGATGCGTACGTGTACCCTCTGGCCCACGTTACCTTGAACCTGACATTCGGAAGCCCGTTTTTAGATAAGCGATCTGCTCAGAGGGGACGAAATCCGTTCGCACCACCTTGAAACCATGAAACACCATTGTTTGTTGGCATTTGCAGGTGAGATGTTGTCCCTCCATAGTTCCTTGGCGACGTGGGCATTTTTTCCGCTCGAGACTTCACCGAGCGGCATGGAGAGTGCCGTGATGGGGGCCTGGTAGGTGAAGAAGAAGGTCTCCCCAAAGATGATGCACGCCACCTGAGTCACTTGCTCAAAACCCGGTACTACAATGGTCGTAATCCCAGAACCATGTAAGGAATCAAGAAGGCGGCCGAAGCTATTTATGGATGGGATTGTCCTTTACTAAGCTTCATCTACCCGGGTTGTGATTGTGGCTCACCTTGGCTTGGAGTTGCAGCCTTCTCGTACCCAGCTTGCTTGTCCAAGAAAAGACCGCGCGTTTTGCTTTCCCCCCCCCCCCCCCGGGGGCACGACATGGGTACAACTCTGCATTTGTCTTGCCATTGATCCGAAAATGGGGACACCTAAGAAAATGGTTGTGCTTCCTGCTGATTGACTTTTCTCAAGCCGAGAAGGTTAGTTCCCTATTTCGGGAAACACCCCCCCATGCTGGTCTGCTTGGGGTACAAATCCTTTCCCAGGCTCTTGATTCTTCCCTTTGAATATCAGGGAGCGAGCCCATTTAAATTGGGAACCCTGAAGCTCGGCTAAGAGTACCTTAGATCCCCTTGTAACTAGACAATGAGCTGGCCCAACACATGCAAGCAAAAGCCTGGCATTGTGAAAATGGGCGCCTTTCTGTGATATTAAAGTAATTCGTCATTCCCATGACTACTTTACTTTGAAGGGAATCCCCGTGTCACGGAAAGAGTGCCCCAGAAAGGCCCAACAGAACAGAAGGAACTCGAGAACCCCCTCGTTTCCGGTTCAGGGATCGGACTTCCTTCGTTGGGGTTCAAGGGTCGGCCCTCTCAACTGTTTCGGTGCAGGGAAGACCAAAGTGCCCAAGGCCGAAAGTTGGCAAAAGATGGCGGCTCAAGTTCGGCAGTGTCGCCAGGAAGGCCTTGCTCTTGAGGTTCGCCGCTAATGCAATCAGAATAGCGCCCGGCACCATGAATGCGGCTGGCACCAGGAAGAAAGCGCCGGGGCCGATGTTCTGGGCGACGTAATCTGCGACCTTGGAACCTAACACTGTGCCGCCAATACCGCTCAGGACGCTACTCCCGCTGAGCACAAGCCCAGAGGAGGATTCCTCCATGTGGGCATAGCGCACTAAGAAGGTCGGATACCATTCAGAAAGGCCCCCTATTGCAAATGTAATGGCCACCATCCCCATGGTTGCCAGCAAGAAGTAGGGGTTTCGCAGCAACTGCAGCTCCTCTCGCAAGCAGTGGCCGCCCACGCTCTTCTCTGTCCCGTCCGAGTCGGAATCTGAATCTTCATCGTCGTCCTCATGCAGCGGGTCTTCGCCGTCATCCTCAGTTGCCCTGGTCGCACCCAGAAAATACAGGCTAACCTTTTACATCTTGCTGTTTCTCAGCAGGGGATGAGTTGGAATGACCCGGACATTAACGAAGAAACAAAACAGGAATCCACAAAAACCGGAGGCGAAGGGGTTACGTTACCGCCAAAGAAAACCAACGAAAGCAAAGCCCCGATCATCGCCCCAGCGAGTTTGGCTTACAAGCATAGGCGGCCCTTTAGGGGAAATAGATGGCCCTGGTACATGGAATAAACCATCTAAACCAGGGCGCTCTATTTTTTTAGCAAACCAACCAAAGAAGGACACCTAATGTTGACCCAGGATTAATAACCCGTCCCATTACTAGGGGTCCCTCCAAAAGTGGTCTGAATCCAACCACTAAAAGGGGACACCCACTATTAATCAACCAGGGGTTTATTAATCCGGGTTAACGTTATGCTCACAAACATTGGAAGGGATGGCCCTGGTAGATGATCAAACCACCAGGTAAACCAGGACGCTCTATTTTTTTAGCAAACCAACCAAAGAAGGACACCTAATGTTGACCCAGGATTAATAACCCGTCCCATTACTAGGGGTCCCTCCAAAAGTGGTCTGAATCCAACCACTAAAAGGGGACACCCCCTATTAATCAACCAGGGGTTTATTAATCCGGGTTAACGTTATGCTCACAAACATCGGAAGGGATGGCCCTGGTAGATGATCAAACCACCAGGTAAACCGGGACGCTCTATTTTTTAAGCAAACCAACCAAAGAAGGACACTCTAAACCAGTGCCATCTATCTGTTAAGCAAACCGACCAACCAAAGAAGGACACTCTAAACCAGTGCTATCTGTTTGTTTCAGCAAACCAACCAAAGAAGGACACTCTAAACCAGTGCCATCTGTTTGTTTCAGCAAACCAACCAAAGAAGGACACTCTAAACCAGTGCCATCTGCTTGTTTCAGCAAACCAACCAAGCAAGGACACTCTAGACCAGTGCCATCTATCTGTTAAGCAAACCGACCAACCAAAGAAGGACACTCTAAACCAGTGCCATCTGCTTGTTTCAGCAAACCAACCAAGCAAGGACACTCTAGACCAGTGCCATCTATCTGTTAAGCAAACCGACCAACCAAAGAAGGACACTCTAAAACAGTTGCCATGCTGCTTTGTTTTCAGGCAAACCACCAAGCAAAGGGACACTCTTAGACCAAGTGCATCTATATTTAAGCAAACCACCAACCAAAAAGAAGGACACTCCAAACAGTGACATCTGCTTGTTTCAGCAAACCAACCAAGCAAGGACACTCTAGACCAGTGCCATCTATCTGTTAAGCAAACCGACCAACCAAAGAAGGACACTCTAAACCAGTGCCATCTGCTTGTTTCAGCAAACCAACCAAGCAAGGACACTCTAAACCAGCGCCATCTATCTGTTAAGCAAACCAAGCAAAGAAGGACACTCTAAACCAGCGCCATCTGCTTGTTTCAGCAAACCAACCAAGCAAGGACACTCTAGACAGTGCCATCTATCTGGTAAGCCAAACGACCAAACAAGAAGGACCAAGCCTAAACCAGTTGCCATCTGCTTGTTTCAAGCAACCCACCAAGCAAGGACACTCTAGACCAGTGCCATCCTTATTGTTAAGCAAACGACCAAACCAAAGAAGGACACTCTAAACCAGTGCCATCTGCTTGTTTCAGGAAACCAACCAAGCAAGGACACTCTAGACCAGTGCCATCTATCTGTTAAGCAAACCGAACAACCAAAGAAGGACACTCTAAACCAGTGCCATCTGCTTGTTTCAGCAAACCAACCAAGCAAGGACACTCTAGACCAGTGCCATCTATCTGTTAAGCAAACCGACCAACCAAAGAAGGACACTCTAAAACCAGTGCCATCTGCTATTCTTTGTTTTCAGCAATACCAACCAAGCAAAGGACACTCTAGACCAGGGCATCTATCTGTTAAAGCAAACGACCAACCAAAAGGAAGGACAACTCTAAAACCAGTGCCATCTGGCTTGTGCCAGGAAAACCAACCAAGCAAGGACACTCTAGAACAGTGCCATCTATCTGTTTTAAGCAAACCGATACAAACCAAAGAAGGACACTCCCTAAACCAGTGCCATTTCTGCAGTTGTTTTCTGCAAACCAACCAGCATGGACATTTTCGAGACCAGTGCCATCTATCGGTTAAGCAAAACTGACCAAACCAAAGAAGGACACTCTTAACCAGTGCCATCTGCTTTTTCAGCAAACCAACAAAGCAGGACACTCTAGGACCAGTGCCCATCTATCTGTTAAAGCAAACCGACCAACCAAGATGGCCACTCTAAACCTGTGCCATCTGCTTGTTTTCAGCAAAACCAACAAGCAGACACTCTAGCCAGTGCCATCTATTCTTGTTTAAGCAATAACGACCAACCAATAGAAAGGTACACTCTAAAACAGTTGCCATCTGCTTGTTTCAGCAAACCACCAAGCGAAGGCACTCTAGACAGTGCATCTATCTTTAAGCAAACGAACAAAACCAAAGAAGGCACTCTAAACAACAGTGCATCTGCTTGTTTCAGCATAACCAACCAAGCAAGGGGACACAATAGTAGACCAGTGCATCTATCTGTTAAGCAACGACCAACCAAAGAAGGACACTCTAAACCAGTGCCATCTGCTTGTTTCAGCAAACCAACCAAGCAAGGACACTCTAAACCAGTGCCATCTATCTGTTAAGCAAACCGACCAACCAAAGAAGGACACTCTAAACCAGCGCCATCTGCTTGTTTCAGCAAACCAACCAAGCAAGGACACTCTAGACCAGTGCCATCTATCGGTTAAGCAAACCGACCAATCAAAGAAGGACACTCTAAACCAGCGCCATCTGCTTGTTTCAGCAAACCAACCAAGCAAGGACACTCTAGACCAGTGCCATCTATCTGTTAAGCAAACCGACCAACCAAAGAAGGACACTCTAAACCAGCGCCACTCGCTAGTTTCAGCAAACAACCAAGCAAGGACACCTCTAGACCAGTGCCATCTATCTGTTAAGCAAACCGACCAACCAAAGAAGGACACTCTAAACCAGCGCCATCTGCTTGTTTCAGCAAACCAACCAAGCAAGGACACTCTAAACCAGCGCCATCTATCTGTTAAGCAAACCGACCAACCAAAGAAGGACACTCTAAACCAGCGCCATCTGCTTGTTTCAGCAAACCAAGCAAGCAAGGACACTCTAGACCAGTGCCATCTATCTGTTAAGCAAACCGACCAACCAAAGAAGGACACTCTAAACCAGTGCCATCTGCTTGTTTCAGCAAACCAACCAAGCAAGGACACTCTAAACCAGCGCCATCTATCTGTTAAGCAAACCAAGCAAAGAAGGACACTCTAATACCAGTGCCATCTGCTTGTTTCAGCAAAAAAACCAAGCAAGGACACTTCTAAAACCAGCGCATCTATTCTGTTTTAAAGTGGTAAATGGAACACAAAGACACTCTAAACCAGCGCATCTGCTTGTTTCAGCAAACCAAACAAGCAAGGACACTCTAGACCAGTGCCATCTATCTGTTAAGCAAACCGACCAACCAAAGAAGGACACTCTAAACCAGTGCCATCTGCTTGTTTCAGCAAACCAACCAAGCAAGGACACTCTGCTTGTTTCAGCAAACCAACCAAGCAAGGACTCTCTAGACCAGTGCCATCTATCTGTTAAGCAAACCGACCAACCAAAGAAGGACACTCTAAACCAGTGCCATCTGCTTGTTTCAGCAAACCAACCAAGCAAGGACACTCTAGACCAGTGCCATCTATCTGTTAAGCAAACCGACCAACCAAAGAAGGACACTCTAAACCAGCGCCATCTGCTTGTTTCAGCAAACCAACCAAGCAAGGACACTCTAGACCAGTGCCATCTATCTGTTAAGCAAACCGACCAACCAAAGAAGGACACTCTAAACCAGTGCCATCTGCTTGTTTCAGCAAACCAACCAAGCAAGGACACTCTAGACCAGTGCCATCTATCTGTTAAGCAAACCGACCAACCAAAGAAGGACACTCTAAACCAGCGCCATCTGCTTGTTTCAGCAAATCAACCAAGCAAGGACACTCTAGACCAGTGCCATCTATCTGTTAAGCAAACCGACCAACCAAAGAAGGACACTCTAAACCAGCGCCATCTGCTTGTTTCAGCAAACCAACCAAGCAAGGACACTCTAACCAGCGCCATCTATCTGTTAAGCAAACCGACCAGCAAAGAAGGACACTCTAAACCAGCGCCATCTGCTTGTTTTTCAGCAAACCAACCAAGCAAGGACACTCTAAACCAGCGCCATCTATCTGTTAAGCAAACCAAGCAAAGAAGGACACTCTAAACCAGCGCCATCTGCTTGTTTCAGCAAACCAACCAAGCAAGGACACTCTAGACCAGTGCCATCTATCTGTTAAGCAAACCGACCAACCAAAGAAGGACACTCTAAACCAGCGCCATCTGCTTGTTTCAGCAAACCAACCAAGCAAGGACACTCTAGACCAGTGCCATCTATATGTTAAGCAAACCAAACCAAAGAAGGACACTCTAAACCAGTGCCATCTGCTTGTTTCAGCAAACCAACCAAGCAAGGACACTCTAGACCAGTGCCATCTATCTGTTAAGCAATCCGACCAACCAAAGAAGGACACTCTAAACCAGCGCCATCTGTTTGTTTCAGCAAACCAACCAAAGAAGGACACCCTAAACCAGTGCCCTCTATTCTTCGACCACAACCCCGCCAAAAAATGTGGCCCCTGACCCCAAATTCCAGGCGTCGTTGATCCCCATGGGGGGGTCGTTCAGCAGCAGCACGGTGAAGGCCACCACCACCCCCGGGAAGCCGCAGACGAAGAAGGCGCATCTCCAGCCCAGCTCCTGGCGACGGACGACGCGCAAGACGCGACGCGAGAGGGGCGCGCGCGCGGCGAGCGCCGGAAGGTCAGCGGGGAGAAGCTCCCCGCCCTTGGCAGCTACCGAGGTCCCAGGGGGAGAGCCCCGAAAAAAACTGGGGCTCGAAAAAACTTGCGGGTTTTTATTTGGCAACCGGCAGGGCCAAGCCGGCCATTTTGACAGACACGGATCGCCGAATCGTCTGTGAATCAAACAGTTGGCCCAAATTGGTGAAAGGGAGAGCTGGGAAACCTTGGCCATTCCCTAAGACTCTTGTATAGCCCTGAAACCCAAAGTTCCATTTGAACCTCGGTACAGAACCTGAAATTAGGAGCCCCGAAAAAGGAACCTTTACGTGCAGTCGCTACAAAAGCATGATCCTCCCTCCCCCCCAACAGGGAAGCCAACAGGCGAGAGAAAAAAACGTGTCAGACCCCAAGTCTTAGGTCATTCATCCTTTTGCTGTTTCCCCCCCCCTCAAAAAAAGAAAAAGGCTTAGGCCCAAGAAAAGGGGCCCCCACGAAACGCGACGAAAAACCTTCCATTGCTGAAGCGTCCTGAGAAAAATAAAAACATGTGCAGGTTCCCTTTAAAGCCGACAAGGGAAAATAAAACATGTTCTTAAGCAAATGGAAGAAACGTGTCCGCTCCTGCCCCATGATCGAGCCAATGCCAAATCCGATCGCAGCCCCCACCGGAGCACTCAGACCGAAGATGGTGTAGGCCCGGTTCCGCTGAGGCGCCGGGTAGAAATCGGCAATCCTCGCCGTTGCCGTGCAGACCCCCGAGGATACGTAAGCTGCGCCCCCCCGAATTGCTTCAGGGGACCCACAAAATGGCGTTGTGTCTTTTGGTTTCCCTTTGACAACTTGAGGAGCGGGTGAACGAAAGCTAGCAGTTGCTGCATGAGATGGGTCGGTGACAGAGTGGATTCATAGGTAGCTTGTGTACAACGAGAGGCCCGGCAAGATTCGTAGGATGCGACACGCAAACGCACATGGTGGCGTGGCAAACCTTGAAAAATGAAAACAACGAGAGGCGTCAGAAGCTGTCTTAAAGCACCTCTGGGTTCTGCATGCCGCGTGTGCAAAGATTCTTGTGAGGTGGTTTACTGAGAAGACTGAGGTCTCAAATGAACAAGCTGAATCGGTGGAACATGTAAAAGTTCGTAGCACCAAGTCCAAAACGGGCAAACCGAGACTGCTGAAACACTGAGCCACTGCCCGGGGGGAGGGGTGGACCAAGGAGGAATCAAGCCACTGCCCGGGAGGGGAGGGGGGGGGTCTAAATAATTGACTTTTTTCAATCTTTTCGGCTCAAATAATTGAAAAAATCAATCTTTCGGCAGTTGAGCCCCTTACCTTGCTTACGCAAGGAGAAACTTCAGCTAGCTAAAGCTAGCTTTCGTGAAAACAAAATAGGGGTACCCTCAAAAAAGGACAGACCCATTTTCATGAAAATGATCTTCTGCCGCGAAAGTGGACAGGAGGGTAGCAAACAGATCAGTTACACTGGCAGACAACTTGGCCAGCGCTGCCCTTTCATCAGCCTGATCTAGACAAGTTCTTGGTAGGCATCCCCCCGACGTTGGTGAACAAAGAACATGGACATACAAAAATCGAAGACAACGGAAAGAACAAGCGCCCGGGCAAATTATACACAAACCAGGGACGTCGAAATAGCAAGTCTAAACAAACGACAAAGCATGCGTCCGGGCAATATGTAAAGGCAACAAATGGCAAAACAATGCAGCCCGGACATGCTGTCTTCCGAAAAGCAAATCGCACCCATGGACCCCGTGCGGAAATGGGACCGTCGGGCCCCCTTTGAGACCAACCTTGCCACCCACTCCCCTCCGAAGATCACACATTGGCAAAACTTGCAAACCTGGCAAAAGAGGTCAAACATCGGCAACAAATCGCAAATCTTGGCCACACAAAGTCGGGAGGCAAACAAAAACACCCCAAAGGCGCGACAAAAAACACAAATTGTGCCAAACAAAAACTCGGGCACTCCACAAATCCAAACTGGGGCTTTGGTATCCCCCGTATTTTCCTCAAGCCCTTCCTTAAAAGGGGCCGGCTTCGAAACTCCGAAACCGACTCGAGCGGAGCGAGGACGAGCGAGGACGAGCGGCATGGGGGACGCCACGGTGGCAAAGGCGGCCTCCCCAACCCCCACCAGGGACCGGAAGAGCATGAGCTGCCACAGGTTCTGGGCCTGCGAGATTTTGTTCGTTTTGCCGGTGGGTTTCCTGTGGGTTCCTGGGGGTTTCCTGTGGGTTTCCTGGCAATGCAGGGTGTGTCGCCCTTGGAAAATTTGGGTGTGCCTGTCTTTTTGACAACACCACTCTTTGGTTGGGAAACCAAAGGGAAAATAAACTGTTCTTTGGAGTTGGGTCTTTGTCTTCTTGACCCCCCAAAACGGTTTTCGGCTTTCGATTCTCCTGTGGGTTTCCCTGCAAAGGCCTCAAAGAGGTACGCCGGTGCCCTCCAAAAATGACACCCTCGAAAAATGTGGGTGCGCCATCCTGTTTTTTGACAACACCACTTGTGGGTTGATCTTAAAGAGAAGCCAAAAGGCAAATCAGAATGTCCTCTTTTGTTTGCACCATTTTTGGTGAAGGACTTTTCGTCGTCTTTTCATCGCCGTGGGAATGGCCCACCTCTTTCCCCAACGGCTGAAGCTGTGGGTTGATAGGCCCAAATAGGCGACAAGGGGAGGTTTGGGGTAGCTTGCAGGGAGGGTTCGAGAGGGTTCCATATTTTTTTTGTGGATGCTGGGGGGTACCAATTGGGAACCCCATATTGGTTTGAAGTAAAACCGGCTGCAAAAAACGTAAACGGAAATGCCGTTTGAAATGCCCCACTGCAATGGATCTCTGTCTTTTTTGCAGAGTTCCCTTTTGTGTCCTTCAAAATGAGGGCGCCCGGGAAAATGGTTGCAAAAAGGCAACGTCTACTCAACCTCCATTTGCTTCAGACCCCTGGAAACATATGCGAGTAGTGATACGTTCCCTTAACAAAACATACAGCAAGTCGTCATTTTGCGATGTGTGTGGCTCTATTCCGTTTTACCCTGGTTCGATTTTGAGAAATCCAATTCCTATATTTCAGCCACACCCAAATGGAAGGTATGTCTTGCTTTAGAAAGCCCCAAAAAAGGAAACCAGCTCCAAACAACGGGAACCGCACCCACACCCGAACCTGGCTCCCCCTTTCCCCGCCCCCGAATCCGGCAGGCGCCACCTGGAAACCACCCCCCCCCCCCACCACCCGCCGTGCGCTCCGCTCCGCTCCCTTCGGCCGAGGCGCGAAGCCGGCGAGCGCCGTGGCGAAGGACCAGAAGGCGATGCCCCCCGCCAGCAGCACCCGGCGGTCCAGCAGCTCGCGGTCCGCCAGGAAGCCGAAGATCAGGGAGGCCACCTCCGGACGGATGACAGGGGTACATTTTCCCTAGGTTTTTCCCAAGGACCCAGGTAAAAGAAAGGGCCAAGGGGACCCAATTTGGAGGATGACAAGGTTTAGGTCAGCCATGGTGGTTATACGAAACCCAACCATTATTTTCATGGTGGATTGAATCCCAGAGCAAATGACATGGGCTAGAGTCAAAGCTAATCAGTTACCTTCACCTTCCAGGACCTGAAAAAGCAGGTCTTTGGCTGATAACTAAGGGCAACCCCGTTGTGGAAGGCCCTTGGAGGACCAGTTCCAAACAACGGGAACCACACCCAAGTGCAGCGGTGTAGGGGCGTCCCCCCCAAAATTGCGGTTTTCCTCTTGGCGTCCCTCCCCGCCCCCCCACCGTGTACCCAACTCAACCCCGAAAAATCCTCCGAACCACACAAAGGTTACGGTACTAGCCAGCCCCCGTTTGTTGATTCTCCGGTTCCGTGCAGGTGTCCCAGGGATCCAGCCAATTGTATGGGCCAAACTGAAACCAGGAAGTGGACCTGTTGAAAAGTCCTTAATTGTTTCCATCTACCGATCGGGTACGACATTCTTAGGGGTTACCCTTTCTTGACCCACACCCACACGTCGGAATCTTGATGTGTGACTCAGACGCGGATCTTTGCATTCGAAAAAAAGGCGACCATGTCCCTGACCACCCCCCGAAAGGCTTGGACACCCCTGGCTCCGGAACGGAGCCCATCCAACCGCTGCCCGTTTCGGTGGGTTGGTATTCCGGGTGGCTTCCCAAGTACCCTCTACAAACGCCAGGGGGTCAAAT
This sequence comes from Effrenium voratum, assembly GCA_963377175.1. Taxonomy (NCBI): domain Eukaryota; class Dinophyceae; order Suessiales; family Symbiodiniaceae; genus Effrenium; species Effrenium voratum. The sequence continues at coordinate 563,588 of CAUJNA010003146.1, forward strand.
CCCGAAACCGCCACTAGTCCAAACCACCAAAGGGCGCCTGACACGAGTTGGTCCCATGGGAAGCAGGGCAGAACCCCACCTTGTTTTTTCCATATGAGCCAAAGGGTGGCTATGGTTCTTTGTTTTTTTAGCACTTTTGCTTTGGCTGGTTGAGTTTACACGGAAGTCCCAACAAAAGTTGAACCAAGGGCGTAGCACTTAGCACTTTTTGAATTCCGGGCATCAATCAGAGGCAGAAGAAGCATGGCCCACGTGGGGTTTCCCAACAGGAAAGGCCAAAACAACCCAAGGCTCGGAAGCACTCGGTGGCCAATCGATTGGCCCTAAATGGGGTTAGAATCGAAGAGATCCTCCCGGATGCACTCCTGATCCTTTGGAGGCCAAGCGGACTTTGCCCGTTGAAGTTGTCACTTGGCGTGGGCTCATTTTCCAGGTTCAGGAGTGGGCGTGGGGCACGTTTTTTTGGGGGGGATGGTTGAAACTCAAACCAACAGGAAACCAACGTTAAAAATCGTATTTTTCCCGTTTCGCAACACCCGGATCTTCTGAAGAAAAAAAACTCCGCCGCCGAAGAAAAAACAAACACGGGGAAAACAAAAAACGCCGCCGAAAAAAGCAGAAGTCGGTTTCTTGAGTTTCTTGCTTTTTTTCGGTTTTTGTCTCTCTCCAAGGCGCGGTGAAGACGGCGGTCATGGCCATGGCCGGCAGGGCGCTCTGCCAGTCGTTGAGCCCCAGGTCCAGCTGCATGTTGGTCTTCACGGCCGAGGGCACGTAGCGGTCCGCGAAGTTCAGGGCGTTGATGCAGCTCAAGGTGCCCAGCGCCTCGAGTCTCGGCTAGTGCGTCCGTGGGCTACGTGGCTACATGGCTAAAGGAGGCAAACGAGGGAGGTGTCCGAGCCAAATCTTTTGGGGAGAGACCCCAAAAGGGGAGGTTGCTATGGCCCAAAAGGAGAGGTTGATATGTAGGCCGAACGGCCCGGCCTGCCGCGACCCGGGCTGACGCTCGCCCCGCCGGCCCTCCACCCTCCGCAGCAAGGACTTCATGACCGAAGCTGGCGGAAGCGGCCGGGCGTTGGAGGCCTAAGCGACCACCTCTTTCGGTTCCGGTCAACTGGCCTCCCCCATGCGCAAGGACCTGCAGGACGCGAATCGCGTGCGCTCGAGCCCTCGCGCTTTCGTTGGCACACATCTTTTTGGTGTATTTCCGGGGCTCGGTCGGCCAGAAGGCTCGTGGGGTAGGTCACACGCACTCAGGTTCACGAGTGCATTGCATTGATGATCCCGGGACGCATCAAACTTTCCCGAACAGTTCCTTGGCTTAAACCTGCATTTCTAAAGCATCCCTACCGCCATTCTAACGGCATCCATGGATGGCAAAGACCTAGCATCGTAGCCACTTTCCAGCTAATTATCCTGCAAATCATGGACCTTAAAAAGTGCAAAGTGGTTCAGAGCAATCTCCATCCGGGAATTGACCCCGGCGTTTGTTTGATCCTTTTCGGGCTCCATTCGGACTCCAGAGCGGCACCGAAAATCTCGGGAGCCTTGTATCCATCCAAAACAATCTGGGACGGGACACCCAATGCTTGTGAGTGCGCTTCCTGCTGGCCTTTTCTCGACCCTCACCTGAGCAGATTGACCAGAGAAAGTCTACCCTGGCATTCAAAAACCACCATTGAAACCCTCAGCGGCATATAACCACCATCGTTTACGTGAGGGTTGTCATCATCCAAATTGGGTCAACCTTTCTTTTAGTGGGGGGTTGAAACCTAGGGTCTAGACTGTTTCTTTACCGCTAAACCGGTCTTCCCAAAACAGACCAGGAACTCAGGAACGGAGAACCAGTAGGGTTAGCTCCGGATATTTGGAAACATGATGTTGCTTCGGGGCACACATCCTTGTCCAGGGCTCTGTGCATGTTCCCGCTAAACATCACAGGCAAGAGGAAGCTCGCTTGAAGCTTGCCCAAGAAGTGCTGAACACCACCGAGGGAAACCTAGCGAAGCGTGGAAGAGATGGGCTGCAAATTGTTGGACACACCCGTGCTGGGTACTCATCCTCAGGCTTGGGTAGCCCGTAGTTGGTTCATATTGGCAATCTGGGTGTTCGGTCAGAAGGCGCAAATCTCTGAGAAAGGGCTGCCTGCATCAAGAAGAAGAATCAATGGGTTTGTGTTGTTTGAAGGTACCTTTTCAGGTTGGTTCAACGGAAACCTGGTCAGGTTGCTCAGGCTGAGGGAAATCTCATAGGTTTCCCCCCTTCCGCCCCTTTAAATATACCTAGATACACACATATAATTTTATATACAACTATCTAACAAATAAATAAACGAACGAACAAACGAACAAACAAACAAACAAACAAACAAAACAAGCCGAAGCACATAAATAAAAACAAATATAGATGAACAAATACAATAAATAGAAACACATATAAACAAATCAACAAATTATATGGAACACAACAAGTAAAATAAATAAATAAATAAATAAATAAATAAATCCATGAATACATACATAAATCAATGAATAAATAAACAAATGAATATATAGAAACCAACCATGCGCCCCTCGGCTTCCGCACCCGCCAGGAGCTCAAAGGCGGTCACCCCCACCGCCCAAATGTCCGCAGCCATGGAGAAACCTGCCTGACGTCTCATGGGTCGCGGCCCTGCACAGCCCCCAAAACCCAAAACCAGCCAAATCTGGCGGGTCCCCTGGGGATTCGCCAGTGAGACTTCCCCCAAAAACAAAATAGTTGTTTTTTTCATCTTTTTTTTTTGGTAAAACAACAGGTAGCATAATTGAAATAAATAACATAAAGCAAAAGAACGAAACCAACACGAAAAGAAGAAAGACAAAGAAATGCTGGAACAAAGGAAACCACGACGTTTGTAGAAACCTCAAAGTCGACCATTCTGCCTGACTGAGAATGACCGTCATTGGTCCAACTATTCAGCAAACTGTTTATAAAGACCTCCAGGTGACACAATCTGTTGGGGAAATGTGTAATTTGATACCCCATTGGCCCTTGCCTGGACACTTGCAAACTCAACTAATATTGCCACGGCAATGTCAGGAATCATTACTTTTGGTTGATTGATAAGCTGGAACGTGTGGCTGGATTTCTCTGCCAGAAAGATCTAAAACAAGAAATGGATCCCCTTTGTTTTCCGACCTACATGGCTTTCCCTCGTTAATCTAAGTGTCAAGGAACCGGTTGGGATGCGGCTTTTGTGCATCCACACCTGCAGGATATTAAAAGAGTCCAAACAGAGTAGTAAAAAACAACCTACAGGGGGAAGAACATGTGAAATCCACAACAAGCGCGAATGCAAACCGATTTCTGGAAAGTGAGCTCCGCTCGGCTCGGCTTTGGCTCCAGCGCCCAACAAGCGCCCCCCGAGGTCGGAGCCTGCGCGATGGCGAGCTCGGGGGCCAAGTACCTGGCAGCACGTATCGGACGTCGCAGGTCGGAACCCTCTTGGGAAACCCGTCCTTGGTTGCTGCAACGACCCCCTTGCAAAAAAATAAAACTTTTGGGGGGGGTTTATGGAAAACACCTTTATTTCAACCAAAAAGTTACAGCCTAAAGATCCAACCCAATAGCAGTCAAGCGTCAAAGGTTGAGGTTTGGGTGGCCAGTGCTGGGGAGCCCCGCTTCTCCAAAAAGACTCAGTCGCTTTCCAGTTGGGAAGTCCCTGAGCCACTCCAGAAAAGGGGGCCGAGCCTCAAGAAAACGCGCTTGTTCTGTCCAGCAAGTATTGAAGTCGAGAGGAGGCGCCCCAAATGTCCGCTTCTATGATGGTGGGGAAATGTATCAATCCTGCCCCGCCGATGTTGCACCCGCTCCAAACCCAGGTGTTCAACCAGCGAAATTGAATTTCGCGGATCGGGTGGAACCAAGTTCCCCCCCCCATGTTTAACTTCGGATGTTTTGATCCGGGGCATACTGATCAAACATGGCCCCCTTTGTAGGAAGGAAAGCACCTACTTTTCGGTGGGTGCTTCTGGCTTAATTATGAGTGGGGTTCTTGCGGATTAGTCCAAAGTCAACATTACCCTAAAAACGATCGCAAGGACCTTCTTCAATGCGCTTACAAAATCCCAGCGCCTTCCAAGAACCAAACCGCCCCCAATTTGGGCTTGCGTATGCGGCAACTCCGTAGGGCGCGAGACGGTGCCCGCAAACTCCTTCACCCGGCCCTTGTACGGAGTGGCCAACCCAAAGTCGATGACCTGCGCCCGGATATGGGGAAGTCAGAAATTGTCTACATCCCCGGAAGCAAACTCCTGCTTCCCTTTGCTTAAAAATATCCTTTGGTTTTAAAGGGAATCCATCACTACTGGATCTTTTGTCCAGCGGACTTAAAGCAAATGGAAGCCTGAGCGTGAGAGAGGGAGAGATCCTATTTACCTGGGGATCCGGGTTAAGGAGGGTTGGATTCTGCAGTCCGAATTTTAATTATTGGGGACCGTCAAAAGTGATTGGTGACCACTTTGCGTGCACTCTCCGTGCAAATGATCTTTTGGCAACCCAGGTGATAGTTTTTGCCCACTAAAAACGTCCTCCTAAGTGGGGTTACCCGTTATTAGTGGGTTATAGCTATAACTTATAACTATCCTGAGTGGAGTGGTCTGACCTTCGCTCAAGAAGCCCAGAAAATAGGGAACTGAGAGCATCTTGGAAGTGAGCAACTTGGGGTTGACAAAACTGGGCTTCCCTGCGTTTGGAGTGAGTTCCAAAACCCAGCTTCCCCCTACGTGATTTGGTACTGAGTGCTTTTTGGAGCTTCGATTCGGGGCAGCTTCCCAAGCCTCCAGGATCAGTTCAATTCCCGCCAAGCCAGCGCTAACTAAGCGGAACCGAAAAAACACATGGTATAAAAAATCAATGGGTGTGGAGAGAGAGAGAGAGAGAGAGAGAGAGAGAGAGAGATGGAGAGAGAGCGCTTCGCCGCTTCGCCTTGCAAAAGGCATCCTCTGAGAGGGAGGTCAGCATCACGTTCTCAGGCTTCACGTCACGGTGGGTGATGCCACCTCGGCGGTTTTTGCCTCAAAGTCTATGGTGCTGACAGGCCCAAATATGCTCGTGGCTTTCGGGGGGGGCCAAAAGCTTTTGTCCCACTCTGGAACACGTCCCAGGGAGGCTCCAAAACTCATGAAGAGTGAAAAGGTCAACGCTTGAGACAACGAAAGGAGCCCCAAACAAGTGGGGGAGTGGGGCGCTGGGTGTGCTGGCTGACGGTTTCCCATGTATCCTCAGGGGTTCAAATCATTCAAATCCATTGGCTCTCTACAAGAACCAGGGGTTCAAAGCCCCAAACCAATCCAAGCCACCAAATAATTAAGCGGTACCTGAGGAAAGGGGCGACGGGGTCCAGTGGTTACTGTCGAAAAAGAAACGGGACAAAGGGAGCCGGGGCTTCTGGCATTTGTGACAATAGTTCAGGACCACCAGCAGCTGATGGATGATCCTGCACAGGCATCAGGGTTGCTTTCCGAAAACAGCTTCGCACGCAACGCGCACGCAACACACACACACACATGGATGTTTTGGATCTGGCTATGAATCGGGCTAACTCTTTGGTGGACATCAATTGGGTCTAATAAGGTAGGGATTTCCGTCCGAGGGGGGACCAACCCACATCAGGCCCTGAAGGCAAGTCGTGCACATCTTCCGGTGCCTGGCAGCCAGTTGCTCTGGCAGCAGTCGAGCCTTCTCCTGTCACAGCTTGGCTGCTCGTATCCTCCTACCTCCTAGGGTTACTTGAAGGATGCATCCAAAAGCCGCTTTAGTTGCAAGGGGATCCTCTAAATGTCAGTGTCTCTTTAAGGTTGGACACCCCCAAAAAAATGTGTCCCTTTTGGTGTCGCCCAAAAAACAACCCACCCCCAAAATGGGTACAAAAGCTGTGTTCCCTTTCGCCTCAAAGGCCCACCGAATTCAGCTGGCCCTGATGCTCCACTTCTTTGGCCTCCAGGAGGTCGATGCAGTCCCCACCTTGCACATACCTCAGCCAGGGATGGGTCTGCCCTGTTTTCGGGTTGGATTCGCATGGCGGAAACCGGGGTTCCGTTGGTCTCCCTTTGAACCCACATGGGCACCACTAAAAACGGTTGAGAGCTTTTCCTTTGATGACGCCGGGTTTCCTTCGGCTTCCCTTTAACCCCCCCCCCCCCCACACACACAAAAAAAGGGGTACTACAAAAAAGCAACAACATACACCAGCGATCACATGGCAAGAGCCCCACCATGTCAGCATGCCCCACCCAGCATGTGCCCGGGCCGCCGAATAGCGAGTCCTCAAGTGGGCCTAGTTCAAAGTTTGATCGCCGCGAACTCTGGAATGCACCCCTAGCTGTTTGTTTCTTTGGGTTGGCCATATCCATAACGGTTGACCAGCCCTTGCTTAAATTAGCCAAGAATTGCACGCCCGCAGATGGAACCCATCTTAAGCCATCCCTTGGAATCTCATTAAATTAGGGACCGGCCCTTCTTGGGTTGCTGAGTTCCCTGTTCCGCGAAATCCCCGGCGAAAGCCAGACACAAAGGAAAAACCAACTCACGCAACCCCGGTTTGCACCTAACATGCGGTCCCAAAACTGGAACCAAAGGACAAATATGGGAACCCACAATGACACCTTTGGTTTTTCCGGTCGCTTCGCTTTGAAGTATTGGAGTCCAAGGCGCTCAAGGATCAAAACCAGCTCGTGCTTCCTCTCGTCCTAACGCAAAGCATGCAGCATCTCATCTGCACTACCAACTTTCTGAGTGGCTGGTCCCGGAAAACGTCCAAACTGTTTATAGACCTTCAACATGGGAAAAGCAAACCGTCCACGAACTCTGGGTGTGAGACTTGCTGTAGAAAACACCCAGCGCAAGTCAGGAATCCCGCACTCATGAGAAAGACAACTCGTTCAAGCTCAACCCCCAAGGCGCGCAAAATCAGAAGCGCGGGAATCGCAACATCGTCCTCCGCGAACTCGAAAAGCCTCAGAGGGCATGCATTGAGCTCCGGGGGGGCTTCCCATGTACCCCCTGTATAGAAGAACCAGAGGTTCAATTCCCCGAAACCACCAATTCAAACCACGAATTAGAGGTTGGCTGAGGGTTGTGCTGAAGAGAGAACAAAGGAAAAAGGAGTTCCCCAACTTGTCGTAAGTCCATGGACCATGCGCTCCCCCAAATGACTTGATTCCATCGCCTCCGCGCAATCCTGCCGGAAGATGTCGGGAACAAGTGCCAGCCACGCGGAAGCAGCAAGGCCGCTTGGTCTTCCTTTAAATCGAGCCAACCTGAAATCAGCCCATGTAGTACCCTGTATCAGGAACAGTCCCGGAACCCCCGAACTCCTGGAACCCTCCTTTTGAACCCTCCCTGGTTGCTGCCCCAAACCAGCCCTCCTCGCCTGGGCCTATCGACCCCCCGTCCCCATAGGCTCGCTTTCAGCTGGCGCCGCCCGCGCCGCGCCGCGCCGCGCCGATTGCAATTGCCGGCGAGGCGCCGCACGATGTTGGGGTGGTCCAGCGCCGAAAGGATCTGAACCTCCTTCCTCGGAGGAGAAAACAAAAGCCGCGGCACGATGTGAAATGGCAAACTACAAGCTCCCTAGCTCCGGAACGGCTCCCTTCCAACCACTAGGAGTGGATCTGCACAAAAATTCCACCTGTGCCAACAGGCTCGCTCGGAACTTAGCACTCACCCTTTCCTGAAAGCCAGAAAGTCGAAGGCAAAAAGCCAACAAATGGGGGTGCGTATGTATGTGTGTGTGTGTGTGCTTGCGTGTGGGTGCGTGCTGAGCCGGAGGTTGCGCCTGGAAGAAAAGTTGTTGATCCTCCCATTTTGACACATACGGAATACTGGTGATTCGCTTCCCAGCCCGCTAGAAACTTCTCAGTTGTTCAGTGACCCTGGGAAAAAAAGGGAACCCTTTTTTGGGAAGATCATTTTTAGTGGGGCAGCCACCCCCCAAAAAAAAAGAGGAAAAAGGGTGCCACTGAACAGCTGAATTGTTGTCAAAACTTACCTTTTCATACGGCCTTTGGAATTTCTGAGCGTCGCTTCCCAGAGAAGCGACGGGATGTCATTTGCAGGACACCATTTTTTCAGCTGCCAAGGGAAGCTAAGGGGAGAGAGCTCATTTGAGAGTTAAAGTGTGTGGCTTCCTTTTGGTTTCCCTTATGCCAACCAGGAATGGAATTCTGAGAAAGACGCTTTGACATCCAACTGCAAGCCTTGGAGTGCTGGCAAGCGTCCGCATCATGCCCAGCACGTGCGGGTCCATGTCCTTTATGTCAATAACCTGCGATGTCAGTTTGCAACACAAGGCCCGTTAAAGTGCACATGTTAATGAAACGGTTCGCCCAAGTATGTCTTTTTTTGGGGGGGGAGGTCCGTTTCTCCCCCACGTAGAGAGAAAGCTTGAGGACGTCACTGTACTGGACCCGGCCTATCAGAGTTGCAGCAAATAGCCACTCCTGTGATACTCCCTCCCTCCCCTCCTCCGTGGTGCCATGAAGTGCGGCCCATCCCCACTAACCAAAGCGTCAGATGAGTGCCTGCTACTGCCTCCTAACTCACAAAGCTGCCACCGAAACACACTACCACCCAAGCAGACCTCCATTGCTCCATTCCAGTCTGTCTTTTTTTCAGGTCGCAGCCGGTCGCACCCGGTCGCACCCCCAAAAAAAAAGTGTGTTGCCCTTCGTTTCCCGTTAGAACCCACCCAACACGTGCATACCCACTCCAACAAAAAACGGGTGACCCAATGTTCACCCCCAAACGCGGCCTCCCCCCGCCTTGCACACCCGCAGGGCGCCGGTGAGCCGGTCCCTCACCAAGTTCACCCGCGAGAAGCTGCCGCGGTTCAGCCTCGAAACGCCGAAATGATCCCGAGAAAAACCACGGCGGCCGTTCTGGAAACCGGCTGTTTTGGTACCCTTTTATTATCCTACAGGGGCGGATCCACAAAAGCCACGAGCCGTGCTGCAAGTTGGCCTGGCGACCTGGTTCCTAATAAAGTCCTCAGCCTCTTTGGGGTCCGTTTCCGGATCCCCGGCTAAGAGTCAACCACTTGTGGGTGAAATGGACATCCAACCGCTAAACACTAAGCTACAAAGCTACGGAACCTAAGGAACCGGTTGGAGGTTAGGGCGGGGTTTCTCATTTACTGCACCCTCTACAAGAACCAAGGTTGAACCCCCAAAACCACCAATCAGAAGCCACAAATTAAGGGTGACCTGAGAACCAGTTATGCAAGAGGTCCAACATGCTCAAGCCATGCAAGGAATCCAAAGGGCGGCTTATCCAAACCTAGGTAGCTCTGATTTTTACTTGGCCGCCCTTTAGTGAACATTTAGGTTTGGACTTATGTCCACCAATTGCCGAAGGGCTCTTTATTTGGGAAGATGTGGGTGGCTCGTCCTTTTTTGGGTGGGAATCTCTTGCTGCTTGGTGTTTAAATGGAAAACCACAAGGAAACCCAAGCCGGTGTTGGGGCCCCAAACAAATGCACACCCAGATAGTTGCCGCCAGCAAGAAAATGACAATGAGGTGTGACACGGGGGGGGCACGCAAAAAAATATTCTACAAGCATCATCCCGAAAACCATGGGGAGTCTGCATTTTGTAGCTCACTTGGATGGAGTTTTGGGTTTCGGGTCCAAGCTCTTTTATAAATGAACCAGTGCCAAACCCATGTGCCATGGTCAAAACTCCCTGTTCAGCCTGGATCCCAAACAGTGCTCCATGAGCATATCCCTGGCAACGAGCTGAGACCGCGGCGGCTTCACCACCTGAAGCAAAATACTTGGCGCGTTCGCTTGAACACAGCCGTCTTCGAAGGCAAGAGCTCGAAATGGTTCTCATTATCATTCAAAGCACAAGGCAACCCTCCTAAATTTTAGGCCCTAGGCCCTGAACTTTGGGACTTGTGTGGGAAATGGGGAATCAGCACGGCAGGGTTCGTCTCCGAGGCCCCGGAGCCGCGAGGCGGTTCCTTTCATGTCCCAAGGGGCGCTGAGCCGAAAGCGACCAGGGGCTGGGGGGGAGGGAGGGGGGGAGGCGGTGTCAAATAGGAGATGCCTAAGCACCACCAGGTGAGCTCCCTTTGGCCCGGTGAGCTCGAGTTCATTGCGAGCCCGCGCCTCATAGTTCCTGTCCACAAAGTCTGCGGACCTTTGCTTCAGGAAGGCACTCAGAGAGCCCCAGCCTGGCCCCAGGAAGCTACGCCCCAGCAGCAGCAGCAGAAGCAGCACCACCCCTTGTCAGCATCCAAACAGCAATGCCCCTGCACTGCCAAAAAAAAGAAGCTGCTTGAATCCTTGTAGAAACATATGTTGCCTTTCCCTTTCTCCATGGCGGCTGCAGCCCGGCAAACTAGATATGGAAGCTGCAAAACTGGTCCTTTTGATTTTCATTTGGGCAATCTTCTTTTGGTCTCTCACACTCTCTCACTCTTTCTCTCTCTCTCTCTCTCTCTCTCTCTCGCTCTCTCTTTCTCTTCCTTTTGGATGGATGCCTTTCGCTTTGCAGAAATGTGTGTGCGCCTGTCAAAATCGGCGTTCCTTTCGATTTCCCTTTAAACCAACCCATGAAAAGCCGTGCCGAGCGCCAAAAAAACAAACCAAACGTCCACTTGGCCCTTCCCGGACCCGAGGTCCCCGACAGGTGCCGCGACACCAGCTGGGCCTTGCGCACACCGCGCCCGCCTCAACTCAAGGCACTCGGACTGGCGCGACTTGTTTGACAAGTGACTTGGCTGAGCAGGTGGCACCTTGGCGCCCTTGAGTCTCAAAAGGGGGCTGCTTAACACAAGGACGAATGTTGGGACCACTGACTCGCGGAAAAAAAGTCGCACCCAACCTTGTTCCGCCGCCGGCCGGCCGGCCGGCGGCCGCCGGCTGCCCAAAACCGAATCCGATGGCATCGCACCTGCCTCGCCAAAACGCCCGCGGCTGAGCCATGGTCACCTCCGGCAGTTTAACTTTTTTGGGGGGGTTTAGTGGAACAAATAGTTTGTTCTTGCTTTTTTGGGGGGTTTAGTGAATAACTTGTTGTGGCTTTAGTGAAAACCCAACTTGATTTGCCAAAAAGTTAAAGTCTAAACATCCAACCCAGCAGTCAAGTGGACTTCCCCTACCTCGAGAGGTGGTTACTGGATTTGGTGACTGCCCACTACGGTCTTTTGGAGGTTTCTTCGAGAGGGAAATGGAGAAATTCCGGCACCAACCAGCTATCAGCTTCCCTTTACTCATCGATATCGATGGGGTGGTTTTGGAGCTGGTTCAGAGGTGCGGAATCCAAACCACGAACTAAGGGTGACCTGAGACCTCCTGTGGCTGCCCACGGGAAAACACAAAACCATCGAGCTTTCGCAAAAACCGGCAGTGAGGGCACATCTGGAGGCTGTTGAACGCCGTCAAAATCTGAAGGGAACTGCGGTTCTGTCTTGCTGTTTTGGGTTGACCCTGGGATTTGCACGACCACCACCACCACCAGCACCACTCAAGGAAAAAGTGCATTATTATTTTTAATTCTGCTCGGGACGTAGCACACCCCCGCGCAGCCACAACTTTTGGCTTCTGGGGTGCCGCGCTCAACCAGATATGGAGCTCCTCTTGTTCTCTTGGGCCATAGATGCATTCAAGCCGAGGTCGATGAAACTTCTCGGTTCGATAGGCAGGGACAACCGTCCAACCTGTTGCCTTTCTTCGGGAACATTCCCAACACCCGGAAGGGTCATTCCCTACCTATCGCACCAGCAAGTTGAAACGCGTGGCTCTCTCCGAAAGCATGGGTCATGGCTTCATCCATTCGCAATCCCGGGTTTAAGGAGCACCTGGCAGAAGCTGGCAGATTCGTAGGGTGCTCCCCCCAAGTGATCCAAATCCTCCCTTGAACGATTTCTCCCCCACCCCCCCTGCCCCAGATTCAACCAACCAGGAGTTCATGAATCACGAAGCTGTTGACTGGTAAAGATCTCGACTATCCAACTTGCCCAGTGCATAGCAAAAAAAACAACAACAAACAGTGGCGCCCCTTTGGGGTCACCGACTCGCCAAACACAAAGGGGGTTGTTGAATCCACTGAACTTATTTTCTCGCAGCCGGAGAATCGACCAAATCCCAGCCCGAAGGTTCAACCGACCATTAAAAGACTGGCCTTGGCACCCCAATTTGGAGGACGATTCTCAGGGACCCAATTTGGATGATGACAATCCTCAGGTGTAGGAATGGTGGTTGTATTTGCCCAACCATTCTTTTCATGATGGCCTGCCTGAATTTCAGGGCCAAGTTGAGCCTTCGCTCCCGGGCTGCGCCAGGCCGCGCCTGTCGTGTTTGCTTTTTTTCCCTCCTCTCGCGGAGAAAACGCCGCGAGAGTCGCCGCCTCGCTTTGGAGGTTTTCGGGCCATGGCCTGGCCCCAAAGGAAATGATCCGGGAAGATCTTTCCCACGAATCCGAAACGGAAACTGCCACATGGCCGTGGTTCTCAAAAAAAGAAAGGAATCCCTACAATGGACGGTAGGTAAATGGAAACAAGACCAAAACCTGCGTAACCCCGGCTCTTAAGTTTTGAGCCGCACCCACACAGGGTTCCGTACACACGTCCCGTCAAACTTTTCAAAACATCACCCCGCCCAAAGGAAACTTTGCCGTCTTGCGATCCAAGGGTTCCTAATACTGTATGCCCCCCCTCCCCACCCACCCCACCCCCAAAAAAAAAAAGAAAAGAAAAGAAGCTCACAATTAAACTCAACCTGTGACGTCACTGCCGCCCTTGGGGCAAATCTACAAACCCCCGGAGCCTCACCGGTCGCCCCGGCTCAAGCATGTTTCGCCCAAGCCGGATCCGCTTGCATCTGGAGCCCTGGCGGTCAGCTAAAGGCCCCCGGTTCCGACCATGGGTCGCCTTTCCCAAATGGCCATGGGTCGAAATCCAAATCATACCCCCAGTAAAATAGGTCCTAAAACGGGCGGCGAATTCACCTACCCCAAAATGGTACCAAAACGGTTTTGACCAGCCATAAAGGAAAATGTCCCGTCTTTCTACTTGGCGTTCCCACCACCGGCCATCCGCAGGACCCCATGGAGGCGTGTGAGGGAAATCTTTTGGGCCCCTAGGGATCGGAGAGTTCATTGGAACAAATGCTGTTCTGGCCACCCTGGCCACCAGCGCGGGTGTTGTCTTCATTTGAAACTCGTTAGGAGCCTGTCTTCTGAGGCTAACTCTCTTCCAAGTCTGGAAGCGTTCCAATTTACTTGGCATTCCAACCCCAAGCCCCCCTGTGCCCCCCCAAATGTTCGACCCCACGGCACGCACAGATCCTTGCATGAGCGAAGCTGAGCTCGTGGCTCGGTCAGGGTCGTGTCCCAGCCCGGAAAAAATCTCTGCACCTTTGGTAATCCGCAGCCAAGTTTTTGTTTTTAAGAACAGCCCTGGGCGGGCTTGCGCACAGCCAATCGAAACGGATTCCTCGGTTCAACTCCTCAAGCTCGCACCGCGATTCATTTCCCCGCGAAACAAACTCGCCCAATCCGCATGCGGCCTGGCAGGGATCGACAGGGCTAAAGTTCAAAAAACTGCGGACGGTTGCGAGTTTTCCTCGCGCAGCCCTTTGCGGGGGCCCCCCTTTGTGTGCGGGGAGGTTTTGCAAGCTAAAATCGCAAGATTTCAGTCCGAAAGCAGTTGGCGGAGTACGCTCCGGCAGCTCGAGCTCGAACACTGCTGCTTGGCAATGCAAAAGCAGCACGCGAAGCACAACTTTTTAGTACAAAATTGAAAGGAGCAGTGCTCTGAGCAAGCAGCGCGCAGTAGCTTGCAGTAGAACTTGCGCAAAAAACCAGAGAGCAACACTTGCGCGGAGCAAGTTCTCGTGTCTCAACTGCACACTCACACACTCACAGAACCGCCCCCCCCCCCCCCCACCTCCCGGCCTCCCTGCCCTGGAACTTGGAATCTGCCTATTGGCTTCGCTTTTTCTGCATCCGTCACAGTTCCCAAGGTCCTTAGACCCGATCGCTGGGGAGTTGATCAAAATGTCCCTTCCATAGAATGACCACTAAAAAGATATATGATACTGTGGATGGACGAAATCCTGCAC
>CAUJNA010003146.1:582691-598238 GCA_963377175.1 Effrenium voratum
TATCAAGGACGGGTGGACTACTGGGTTGCCTGTTTGTATCGAGCCGCAATCAATCAGATCACCACCCTCACCACACAACACACCACTCCACCCTCCCCTCCCAGCCTCCCACCTCCCACCTAATCCCTGCCTCACCCTGGTCTCCCCACCCCACGTAATCCAACCCACCTAATCCACCCCCCCCCCCCCGGCCAAACCCCACCAAACGCCGCCGAGGCCGCTGTGCCCTTCTGGCGCTTGCTCACCTCCTGCGCCAGGGACGCCGCCTTGTCCAAGCTCGCGCCCGTCAGCGCCACCTGCGGACCACCGTCTTCAAAGTTGGCTTCAAGGGAAACCCACTGGGTCAAAAATACTGCGGATGGACGAAATCCTGCACCACCTAAGACGCCCTGGAATGATGATTCCCCTGCTCTCACCAATAAACAATGGTTTCCCATAGTTTCAAAGTGGTGCAGGATTTCGTGCATCTACAGTAGTTCGCCTCAAAATGCCGAAAAATTCCGCCAGTTTGACATTTCCCTTTACAAGCTGGTTTCAAGGGAAACCAACTCGCTTCCTGCGTGGATGGGCCAACAACAGTGTAAACTGGTTGTTTGTTGAATCGTAGGTACCGAAAAGGCTTGCCCTGGGAAATGGACCAAAACCTGCGGTCCTCTGGGTCCTTTTGTGGTTTTATTCTGACCCATACCCACATTGTTTTTGCTGGATGCCTATGACACATGCGCGGAACGCGCCTTGTAGAGGAAAATGCATTTGCCAGGCTAGGAGGGTACAATATGCGGTTCACCTTGACTATAGCCCATGTCATTTACATGTATTGGCCCAGGTCACCAGCTTTTGTCGGACAACTTCCTTGCAGAAAAAGGGCCAGGCTGAACTCAATGGAACCCAATTCAGGTTTACCACCGGTTTGGATTTGGACTTGATCCCCCTTTGGACGGATGGGAAACCTCCCTGAACTGGTGGCTTGGAAGCTCACAATCAGCTCAAGTCCCGCCTTGGCCCGAAACTCAGGGCTGATCGTTGCAGGCATAGGGGGCCTTTTGGAAAAATAGATGGGTTTTTTTTTGGTGAATGGAATCAACCCCATCTAAACCAGGAATCGCCCTCTATCTGTTTAAGCAAACCAACCAAAAAGGACACCTATGGTTGCCCCGCTGTCTCAAGCACGACTATCGAGCCTCGATGTACGCATTGGCCGAGAAGATCTCGAAGTACCTCTCGTAGACGAAGACCAGACAGGAGCAGCAGCAGTAGATGACTTTGCCCACGCAGTTCGTCTCGATCCTCGCCTGCCGAGGATCAAAAAATGGCTGTGGGTCAAAACCAATGGTACCATTTTGGGGTAGGTGCACCACCCATTCTAGTCTATTTTAAAGGGGATTGGCATGTTCACTGGGGGTACGGGATTTTGACCCATGCCCAAATATGTGCCTTCTTTAATTAGTTTGCCACCAAATGGCCGTGTTCGTTTTGGTTCCCTTCAAAAAAAAGCCATGGGTCATAGCAAAGAAAACTCTAGAAACTAGTGACCATGCGTGACAAGAATTCTTGCCGGTCGCTGAACAAGCACTTCGAACAGGGCTTTCACGTTGCTGATGGGCATGCTCATATTTGACTTCAAGCGGAGCCAAAGCGACTTAGTGCCAGTGAGTACGGAGAATTTTCGCCTGCCTGTGCCTCAGACTCCAGTTGCAAAAAAACAAAAAACAAACACCCACTGTCCCTATCCACATGACGCTTTTGTCACGGCATTCCCTTGGCCAAAAAGCCAAATGGGCGAGGTCAAAAGAAGTACCCAGAATGGACCCCTGGTACATGGAAAGGACTAAAACCTGCGATGCCTGAATTTGGACCCATACCCAAATCACAGGTTCCCGTGGCACCTGAAAAAACAAACACAACGAAGAAAAAAAAACGAGGCCCTTGACTGAAGCCGGAATATCCCTCGCTACCTTTCGATCGGGGCACTGCGGCGGTGATGCTCCCCAAGGCGAAGCGAAACGGGCGCAGCGTGCCTCGCGCTGTATTTTTCCGGCGCGCAAACAAAGGAACCGCGAAGCCTTAGGGGCTGACCATTCGTATTGGGGCGATTGGTTAGGCTGTTTCTAGGGGTTGTCAGAATCTGGTTGGTGGTCTCCATTTAACCCACCACCTTAGGCATGACTTTGAAAAAATCACGGGGCCACCTATTCGTCACTGAAGACTGGAGCTTTCGGGTTTGCTGGAAAGGGCGGCCCATGACCAAAAACAGAGATGCTTTTCCCTTACCTGGACATTTGGGACCTGAGCCGGGCCCTTTTTTTTTAACGGCCGGGCGCGGTGCAACTCGGTCGCCGCTACCGCCGAGCTGGGGCTGAAGGCAAAACGGTGCCGCTGGAGGGGGCCGATCTGCGAATCTGCGACTCCCGACGGCCACGGCAAATTGCACCTGTCCACTTGGGTGATTAACGGGTTCCACTGTCCACTTGAATTTTAAAGGGTTCCCATGCAAGTAAATGGATCCACTGGGAAGGAGCTAAAGCTAGTTGCACCTTGCTGCGTGTTGTCCGGGCCAAGGCTCCAATATAAATGGCGGCCTTTGCCATGGTCCCCAGGTGGTAGCGGAGGAGGACCTTGAGCGCAACTCAACAGCTCTGCGAAGGCCGTCTGGGTGAATTCCACCGGGCTGTGCGAATCTCACACCAAAACTTGGAGAACCAAACGTGCAGACCACGACTTCGGCGTGTCTTGCTTGAAAGTGTCCATCTCCAATGGCACATGACATTTTTTTGTTAGCCCTTACAGGCCGAAAGCAAACATATTTGCTTTCGGCACGGCGGACGACGCGCGCATCGGATTTCAGGCGAAGCCACACCCCACATGGAGCACTGGCGACAGCACTGATTGAGCTTCTCCTTGTGGCTGGCGCCGTGCAAGCCTCCCGCGGTGTACCACGCCTTGGACGCCAAGAGATGTTCATTCCACAAGGCCCCTTGTTGGCATAGGTGGCCTTTTGGAAAAATAGATGGCCCTGGTAAATGGAATAAACCCCATCTAAGCCAGTGCCATCTATTTGTAACCAACCTCACCTAAAAAGGACACCTATGCTTGTTGGTTCCCCGCTGGGAACCGGCAAGATAACGAATCAAGGAGCAGGTTGAAAGGGGCCTGAAGCGGGGTTCGGTGCTCTTGAGCAGAGCCCTTGGAACAAAAGAGAAACCAGAGAGCCGCAAAATGAATGCTTTGTGCATTGCCCACAGGATGGACTTGTGAAACATGCACGCCAAGCCGGATGCAAGCCTGAGACACTTCAGCTTAGCCGGCCTGCATTTACACACACGCCAAGGTTCAACCCCCATGAAAAGAATGGCCTTGGGACCCAATTTGGATGATGACCATCCTTAGGTACAGAATGATGGTTGCTATGAGCCCAACCGTTATTTCAATGGTGACTATACGAGCCCCAGGGCACATGCATCTCAACACTCCCTGGCTCAAAGCCTGAGGAACCTTGAGTTCTGCATAGGAAACGAAACCAAAACCTGGGAAGGGCTCGGGAACCCAAGACAAGTGCTCACTTCGCCCGAAGCTCCTCGAATGTGGCGTGTTGCCCGGGGTGCCCCTTTAAACTTTAGGCTGCCCCTTTAGGCCTGGGATGATTTCCCGTTCGTCAGGTTCCCTCGGTTTTTTGTGGGTTGGATTAGTGGTTTGGTGATTAAAAAAGGGTTTCCCAGCTACCCTCAAGAGGCAAGGGGGTCAAATCCAACCACCAGTTCCATCACCCGTCACCTGCCGTCTTGTTCAGAACCCAGGTGCCGCGGTGAGGTATGCCACCGCAAACTCCCAGCAGGCCGTAAAGAGGTTCTCAACCCTCAGCGGAATGGCTGAAGAATCAGACCCTGCTTTAAAATAACTCCCCCCCTAAACCAACAAACAAACACGTTGGGAAGACTCAGATTGGACCAAACCTGGAGGTGTGTTTGGGGGTGTTTGGGGGTTGGTGTTTGCGGAGTGGCATCAGTTTCATGAATGAAGAAAAGTCGCTAGACAAGCCCGCGGGCTCCTTAGAAAAAGGGAGGCCACACCTTGGTTCAGAGCCCGTTTTGGGAAGGGGTTGGCTCGGCTTTAGGCTTGGTCTAGTTAGGTGTTTTTTTGCGCACTTGTAGGTCTTGGCTGTTGGCTCCGCTTTCGTTGCACTATGGGCGGGTTTAAGCTTCGTTGAAAGGGGTGGTTTGGGCTTGGGGGAGTTCAGGGCTGGCGAGGAGAAGCTAAGGTCGGGGGCTACAAAAACCTTAGAGCCGAGCAACGGAAAACGGCGGCTGGCCCTCCTGAGCAAAGTTTACGGTAAAGCCATGCTTTCTTTGGAAATCCGCGGCTGGCCGGGATCAGAGGAAGTAAAATAAAAGAGCACGGGCAAACGTCGAGCCTGAGAAAGTTCTGAATCTTCTAGGGGTGCCTCCCCCATTCGGTCCAGGGATCCTTCTTTCCAGAAAACCCCCGAAATCCAGGGAAAAGGCAGGTTATTGAAAAGAACGATGTTTGAAACAAATGGGGAGTCAACCCCTAAAAATCTGGACTTCTTCGGCCAAGCGGCCATACAAACATGCCCACCCAGAAGATGAAGAATCCCAAGTTGGCCGGGCAGTCGTCCTTGCCCTCGCAATGCATACCCATGCTGTGGGTGCCAGCGTTGTAGTACACACCTCCCGACACCCAGCACCCGTGTCTCAAATGAGGAGCCCCAAAATCCGCTTCCAAACAAATCAATTTTAGTGGGCCACATGGAAACCCAACCACTAACTCAAACACCAAGGAACCGGATGGCCCGGCCATTTTGGAGCCCAGTGTGTCTCGGCCTATGCGCGAAGTAGCCAGGAAGAAGAGCATGGCGCAGGAAGAGCATCCTCGAAACCTCGCGGGCGCAACTCGGGGCATATCAAGCGCCAGGTTGGGGGGAGCCTGGCCCGGACTCATGGACTCATGTCCGGCAACTGTGCTAACGGGGTACTGGTGCTTAGCCTCTGACTTGAACCCCCCCCTTGGGGCTTGGCGTGCGTCATCCTGTTGAGACTTTGCAGACAGCCTTGCCAGTCCTGCATAGCTGTGGCGCTGGCTTTTGCCGCAGGTGGCCCGTATTGCTGTGCTGTTAAAACACCACAAGACGCGGCATAATTACACATCACTTGCCAGAAAGAGGAGTAGGCGGGCGCGATCTATTGCGAATCTATGGCATGTGTCGTGCGGTGACAGCATGGGCACAGCTTGCGCACAGCCAGGAAGAAGCGTTTCCATCACGGATTCTGGAAGTAGACGGACAACGGTTGACCAACCGCAACATGACAAGCGCCCATGGAACGCGGAAGCGAAGAAGTCTTGTAGCTGAAAGGCCAGCTCTCAAACGCAGCAGCTCAAGTGCATGGAGGGCGCTTTGTGGTATAAGGCTGCTGCTCTGTTTGGCGATTAACCTAACCCTTGAGGTTGGTGGGCATAGTTCTAGGATCTAAAGGCGCTGGATGCTGCCTCACACCCAGGGGATACATCTGGGCCAATCAGCAAGTCACGTCTACCACCTAATTCAGTCGATCCCCTTCTGAGGCGTTGCATGTATGGTAAGGAACCCTATTTAGCGCCCCAGATCTTTCACAAAACCAAGACGACTGAGACCCATCTGCGCCGAGCAGCAGAAGCACAAGGCATGGCCCAAAGTGCAGCATCGGCATCTCCATCACGCAGGTGCAAGACCTGGGCACCACTTGCAAATCCCCGCCACCTTCATGGGCAGGGGCTGGGGGGGGGGCCGTCTAGCCATTCTGTAGAAACGGGGCGTGGGGTTGGGTATTCATTTGGCATTCCCCTGTCAAAAACAACGCAACAAAGCTGGTGGGAGTCGGAAATTGTCCCGTGTCCTTTCATGCCAGCTTCTGCGCACATAAAGCTTGACTCAGACAACGACCATGATTGGCTCCTAGCTACGTTTCTGTGTGTGCTTCAGGGAAGCCCCTCCCCTCCAAAAAAAACGAGGAAACTCGCTGTTTGGGGGTTTCCCTACAATCGTACCCCAAAAAACAAGGTACCGGCTGCTTTGGCGGATCCGTGGATGTCCTCTTTAAAGAGCCCCAACAAGCACCGGCGAGTGCTTCAGGGTCGGTCTCTTTTTGAGGCTCGGCAACCCTTGCTTCTTGGTTTTGAGTGGACGTCAAAAGGCATCCCGCATCGGGGCCCCGGCATTTGAATGCAGGCCGCAGCTTTCGCTAGGTCGTAGGAATGCGTCCCCGCCAGCATCGCCAAAAAAATGCCTGCACGAATCTGCCGCGTCAACATGAGCTTGAGGCGTGAGATTTCTTCAAGCGGATTGGTTTGTGGTTGTTCGTTTAAATGCCCCCACTCCCCCTTGAGTGCCAACAGCGGTGGACTCCATAGTCGGCGTATCCTCGCTTGGGACACGCATCAAACCACAAGGGATGGCAGGCCATTCCCTCTTTCAGCCAGTGAGCACATTGGCTGATCCGGGATTGCAACATGAAATGATTGATTGCCCTTCACGGTGCCATGGAATCGCCGGAAAGTCCAAAGCTTTTAGATTTTAGAGGAAAATCCTTTTCCGGGACCCCCCGGTTCCATCGCATCTGCACATTTTACTATTCCTCCAAGACATGAACCCACAAATCCCTAAGTAAAGGATCTTTACCACGGTTTTCGCGTGGCGCTACCCCGAATCGATGCGCTCGCCCACAAAGTGGGCAGATGGCAACGACGCGTGCCGCGCGCCTGCGATGATGAGCCCCAGGCAGGGCAACAGCGCAGCCTCGGAGCGGCGCGGCGCCTCGACGTCCTTTGTTTGGCGCTGGCTCCGTCTTGTTGGCTGAAAAGGGAAACGACCAGGGAAAAAGACAGAAAGAAAAACAACATGTGGGGTCCGAATCCGTTTTCATTGTTTTTTTTAGTTACGCCCCCAGTTGCACGGACCTGGATAAGCTTTGGGTAAGCCCCATGGCCCCTCTCCATAGTCCATAAAAGTGAAAACTTGTGCGCCAGTTCGAGCAAAATGCTCGAATTTCTGATCTGCAAGCTCCATACCTTCAACAACCATCCCTACGGAACAACCACTCCCAGCGGCTCGGAACACATACCTGACCCCAAAGAGTGGACGACGCTCCGGTGCGCACCTCATGTTCCAAAAGAAGGACGGCAAACCGTCAACTTCTCCGCCCATCATCGCCCTCCCTGATTTTTGCCAAAACCGAGCCCGCCCAAATGATTGGGTGATATTGAGTGACCACGGGTTCTAACAGATCGGTTCTGGGATGACCACCTAAGGCGAGTCTGAGAGAGGGTGTGGCCCCATTTCTCCCCAACCTGTTCAGGGACTTTTTTCAAAGGGAGTGCTCCAAGACCCGGGCATTTTCGGTTTGAGGCTACCCTTGAAATGGTTCCCTTAAAACTTCCATTTCATCAAGACCCCAGGTCAAAAATACAAAATATGTCCGGTAGTGATGAATTGCTTTTAAGACCAAGGGAGAAAACAACAAACTCTTAAGCAAATGCAGGAGGCACAGGGAACTGAAGCCATCATGGCGCAAAACCTCGCGAATCGTATCCAACAAGGCCCCCGGCGTGGCGGTGGCCGAACCAGAGGTAGACGGCCCAGCCCCAAGGTACCTCACCGAAGGACCCTGAGGTATTCGGATCGATCACCCCGTCCGAAGGAGCCACTCAAAGGCCCCCAGCCCCCCTCTCCTCCCCTCCCTCCCGCCACTCCCCAACCCCCCTGCCCCCTCCCGCCCCACAAAAAAAAGGAGGCTCTATAGTTTGGATCGCCCTCTTGATGGGGGGCACCCCTCCCTCCCCCTCCCGCCCCCGCCACAAAAGAAAAAGAAGACAAGAACCAAACAAAAAAAACGACCAGGGGTTCGATTTCGATCCGGGGCGCCCTTGGCGGGACCTGCACAGGTGTTCTTGCCATGGTTTCTTGGCCGGGCGTCATAACAACGTGTTGGCAGGGAGACTCGCCGCGTGTTTCCAAGGCTTGGAATCTCTTTTCTTTTTCAGCCCCCCGCTCACTTGGTTGGGATTGATTGGCGTTTGGAGAAGCCGATCCAAACCACCAGCTGGGGTTTGACTTTTGGGACTCTCAAAGGAGATTTTCGGGGCATGCGCGGAACCTAGAGACCGGCCACTTGAAATCTCTCCAATGGTGGTTCCTGCGCACGGCTCCTTGCCTTGTTCTGACTGCCCGCTTGCGAAACAATCATCGAAATGCACAGGAAGGTTGGGGAAACCATCATCAACGTCAAAAGACAAACTGCCTGTTGGAAACGAGGTACGGTGCGGCAACTTCTCCCATACAAATCAACGAGAGGAGCTACCACAAGGAGGTTCCTGTAAAAATGGATCATTGTTGCACTCAGAAGGCCCAAGCAAAGGATCACAACTACCTTGATCAAAAGGATACCATCCAAAGTCAGTCCCAGTCGCACTCAAAACCGATATTGACGAGCAAAATCCATCCGGCCGATGGTTCTGGCAGCACCACTACCCCCTACTTCATCTACCACCAAATTCTTCAGGGACTGAGCTACCCGAAAACTCGGCTTGGGGCAATCCTCAAGAAACCCCTGCCTCGACCTCACCCCTGAGCTTCCCAAAAAGTGCAATGTGAAGAACATGGAGGCGTGAGGGATTCACGTTCACCCAGGATTGCATGGGAGCATGATGTTCCCGTGGCTCCCCTATGGCCCCCACACAAGGCTCAAGCATGTGGTCAACCTTAGAGCTGCACTTCCTTTCTGTCCAGGGATCCTTCATAATTTTTAGCGGCGTCCCTTTGATTTCACTTCCAAACAGCTCCGAAAAGGGTTCCCACACTCATCTGCGGAATCCCCTAGAATGATTGTCAATACATATGGAACTGTATATATATATATATACATGCATATATATATATATATATTTATATGCAGTTCTTTGATTGTTACAAGCAACGATTCAACCTGCTTGTTCCAGTACATCCCTCCGCCCACGCAAAAGGTGAATCACCCCAAAGGGGGGCTTAATGGAAAAGCCAGCTTGGCCCCTGGGGTTCAGATGTTGGGTGAGCACATTTCACCACTTAGTGTTCAGCCTTGTCCTCCAAATTTGGGGTTCTCGGGCCATTCTTTTTGCAGAAGGCAACGAACCCTGGCCGAATTCCGTCACCGTACCCTTAGTTGGTTTGTTTGGAGTGGCTGGGGGATTTGGCCGTGGATCAAAAATAGGTACTGGGTCAAAAATAGGTACCCCAAAATGAAATCTGGTAAATGGAAATATGGACGAAAAGCTGTGGGTCCCTGGTCGTTCAATTTTGACCCACACCCATTTGGCCATGGGTCAAAAGCCCGTACCCCCAGTGAACATCCCAATCCCCATTAATGGTGAATGGAAATATGGACGAAACCTGTGGGTCCTCGGTTGCTTTCTGCTCCCCTGCTCAAAGTTTAACTTTTGGTGGTTTAATACGGAAAACCCATGAGTTGGCAAAAAGCTCCAAGTCCTAACATCCCTTGGCAAAAATGCAACAAGGGCGGCTGATGATTCAATTTTGACCCACACATACCCACACCCATTTGAACCGATGCCAGGCTAAGTGGGAAACCACCCCCAGGCTCCAAACCGCTGACTCCAAACCTGCCGCCTGCCGGGGCGCCAGGACGATGACGCGGATGCCCACTCGGGACAGGCACTCGGCGTGGTCCTGCCGACAGATTCGAAAGGCAGCTTCCGACCCTGGGAGTACGCCCTGGCATCTTGGTGCCCTGTTGATAGACAAATAGATAGATAGATAGATAGATAGATAGATAGATAGATAGATAGATAGATAGATAGATAGATAGATAGATAGATAGATAGATAGAATAGATAGATAGATAGATAGATAGATAGATAGATAGATAGATAGATAGATAGATAGATAGATAGATAGATAGATAGATAGATAGATAGATAGATAGATAGATTAGATAGATAGATAGATAGATAGATAGATAAGAAAGAAAGAAAGAAAGAAAGAAAGATAGATAGATAGATAGATAGATAGATAGATAGATAGATAGATAGATAGATAGATTAGATAGATAGATAGATAGATAGATAGATAGATAGATAGATAGATAGATAGATAGATAGATAGATAGATAGAATAGAATAGAATAGAATAGAATAGAATAGAATAGAATAGAATAGAATTAGAATAGAATAGAATAGAATAGATAGAATAGATAGAATAGATAGAGTAGATAGAATAGATAGAATAGATAGAATAGATAGAATAGATAGAATAGAATAGAATAGAATAGAATAGAATAGAATAGAATAGAATAGAATAGAATAGAATAGAATAGAATAGAATAGAATAGATAGAATAGATAGATAGCTAGATAGATAGATAGGTAGGTAGGTAAATAGATAGATAGATAGATAGATAGATAGATAGATAGATAGATAGATTAGATAGATAGATAGATAGATAGGTAGGTAGGTAGGTAAATAGATAGATAGATAGATAGATAGATAGATAGATAGATAGAATGATAGAATAATAGAATAGATAGAATAGATAGAATAGATAGAATAAATTGAATAGATAGAATAGATAGAATAGATAGAATAGATAGACTAGATAGAATAGATAGAATAGATAGAATAGATAGAATAGATAGAATAGATAGAATAGAATAGAATAGAATAGAATAGAATAGAAAGATAGATAGATAGATAGATAGATAGATTAGATAGATTAGATAGATAGATAGATAGGATAGGATAGGATAAGATTAGCTAAGCTAAGCTAAGCTAAGCTAAGCTAAGCTAAGCTGAGCTGAGCTGAGCTGAGCTGAGCTGAGCTGAGCTAAGATAAGATAAGAGAAGATAAGATAAGATAAGATAGATAGATAGATAGATTAGATAGATAGATAGATAGATAGATAGATAGATAGATAGATCGATAGATAAGATAAGATAAAGATAAATACAAAGGTAAAGATAAATATAAAGATAAGATAAGATAAGGTAAGGTAAGGTAAGATAAGGTAAGGTAAGATAAGGTAAGATAAGATACTATTAGATTAGATTAGATTAGGTAAGGTAAGATAAGGTAAGATAAGATTAGATTAGATGTATAGGATAGATTAGATAGATAGATAGATAGATAGCTAGATAGATACATAGATAGAGAGGGAGAGAGTTAGAGAGAGAGACAGAGAGATTGGGAAAATAGATGGATTTCCCTGGTATATGGAATGAATTCTAAACCAGTGGAACCCATCTATTTCTCGTCAAACCAACCTAAAAAGGACGCCTATGCATTCAAGAACAACGACCCAGAAATTACCTATACTTGGGTGATTCTCCAAAAGGGCGCAATCCGAGGGTGCAATAGATATTTTAAAAAAATGGAACCATGGGTTCATGCTGTGGACGACATCCTCTTTGCACCTCTTAGGCGGTTCTTTGGGCATTTTTTCTTGGACCTGCTGCGTTCCATGCTAGTTGCCGAGAGGGTGGGGCGGGGGGGGGGGTTCTGGTTATATTCAGGGGTAAAAATATCGAGGGTTCACACACTGGGGAACTTTGAGGTTCAGGTCGCACCCAAACTTGTTGCAAACAGACAGCGGCTCAGAAACAGAAAGGTCCAGCACTTGTTGGTTGCCGTGTCTCTTAGCTGTTCAGGTTGCACCGAACCTTATCACTTGAAACAGTGGAAAACATAATCGCTCGCCAAGCGATCTAAGCAACAACTTGCCAAACAATCAAGATTGTAGGTACGTTGGGGTGATCAGTGCAAGTTGGCAGGAGGCTTGCCATAGCGCAAGCCTGCGCCCTGCAAACATGTTCTGTGAGCAATGCGGGCACCGAGCCGCCAAAACAAAAAACGGAAGGACCGCTGTTAGTACATACATGTGACTGTCAGCTCAGCAAAAGTTACTAGGCCGCCTGAAAACTATTGCGACACTTTAGTTCAAGTCAGAAAGCAATCGGAAGGGCCGGGAGATACCTTTGCAATCAGCTTTGGTACACACATGTGTATATATATATATGTATGTGTGTATATGCATGTACCTTTATATACATATATATATATATATACAAGGGCACATTTCCGACATTCCCTACTTGCGACTTGGAGACAAGCTCAGACAGTGGTGCCAAGCATGTTCGAACATGCACCTTTCTGCTCAATCCCGGCCGCATGTCTACATGCCACGTATGCCACATGCGTGCTTCCCCCATTTCCTGCAAAGTGAATAGCTTGGCTGACATGCACAGCTTCATCACACTCCCAGCCTTGAGGACGGACACGTAAACTCAGTTGCACGCAGCAAAACCTTCTTGACCGCATGTGGGCACCAATGAATCGCCCCCCCCCCCCCACCATGATCATCTGCAGGACTAAACCCTCTGCATAGCTCGCGGAAAAAACAATGCCTTGCCCATCCTTCCGCCCAGACCGGAGTCAACGAAAACAACCGTGCCGCTGGCAACGGAAAAATGTGAAAAGGTGGCCGCTGGTTTCCCTTGTGTTCCCACGGGTGTCCACTCCGAAACCGCCTCCAGGTGTGTTTCCTGCATGGTTTCCACTTTGAAACTACCTCCAGGTGTGTTTCCCATGCTTTTCCACCCCGAAACTGCCAGGGGTTTGGGATGTCCATCCGGTCCCCCCTTTTCCCTGACGATTCAGTGAAACTCAGCTTGGCTCCAAGTGGCTCAAGGAAAGGGCGACCCCAAGTAGCCCAGCCTCGGACAGTTGGGCCGAGGTCCTGGTTAAACATGGGTTCGCATTTTTTGAGTTGGCACCAAAGCCTGGTCTCGTTGATTGAAAGGGAATGTGTTTTTCCAGAACCTATTGAGGTTGGTTGAAAGGGCTTTTGATTTGTTGAGTTGGCACCAAAGCCGTTTTTCAGGCAGGTTGATAGGGTTTTTTGTTTTTGTTTTGTCGGTACCGAAGCCTATTCAGGTTGGTTGAAAGGGTGTTTTGTTGTTTCTGGGTTGGTACCAACGACCAAAAGTTGGTACCAAAGCCTTTTCGGGTCTCGCCCCATTCTGACACGCACTCACATCATATCCTATTTCAAAAATAGCGTGTTTCAAAAACGCTCCTTCGATTCCCCGACAGACGCCAAACATCTCCTGACAACTGAAAGGCCAACTTGGCAAGCCCTTGGGATTCGGATTCACTTGGCTTGATGTTCGCCTAGGACTTTTGTCGGGAGATCGGACTATGGTCCTCTGTCATAAGTTTAATAAGAGAGAGAGAGAGAGAGAGAGGGAGAGCAGAAAAAAAGCTGGGGCATCCCTTTCAACAGGGCAGCAGCTTCTAGCAAACCCCCATCAAGCCAAGCCAAAGCATCTCCGAAAGGCACTGGTCACTCACTCTTTGCATGGGCCCTCCTGACTATGTCAAACCCAAGCGGCCCAAGGTTTTGCCAACCGACTCGGCCCAAGCTAACGCAGCCCGTGGATGCCCAAACTTTCGAAGGGGCAACGCCTTTGAACGCCGAAACGCGGCTGAGGCGCTATCAGGAAGGGCACCAGCAGCCGCCACAGCGTGATCAAGATCAATCCGATGTTCAAGGTGTTCCACTCCTCAGAGGAGTAGTGCGAGAGCGAACCATAAGTGGCCTTTTGGAAAAATAGATGGGTTTCCCTGGGAAATGGAATGACCCCATCTAAACCAGGAATCGCCCTCTATTTTTTAAGCAAACCAACCAAAAAGGACACCTATGCAGCGAGTGAGCAAGCAGCATTGGTCCAGCTGCCCCCCGCCCCACACTCTGTTCACTGAGAGTCTGTCTGCGCATCCGATGCGCAAGAGAGTCACACATTCAGCAACACAACAAGGAGCCTTGGCCGGCTTCTCGCCTGACATGCCGACCCAGAGATTCATGAACCTGGCTGGGGGCTTTCAAGAGAGAAGGACTCCCTTTCACCCGGAAGACCTGCCGGCTAACCCCCAAAAAACACTTTCCGGGCGTTCCCGAATCGCCGGGCCGCTTCGGCCAGGGACAAGCGGAGAGTGAACTTCCCCAAGACTTGGTGCAACTCCAGGTCCGACGGCCTCAGAAAACACCCCAGGCCGTCGGAGCCGAGGCTGGGCCCAGGTCTCGCTGACATGTTGGGTCCAGGTGGTGGCGTTTTGAAGGCGGCAAAATGTTGGTCAGAATCCTTTATAAAACCAGGATCATGTTGAATCATGCTGATCTCGTTTGACCATAGGAAAGGGGGTGCACATGCTGCCAACCCACAATCTTGACTTCTCTCCTCTCCTCTCCTCCTCCCTCCCGCCCTCCCTCCCTCCCTCCCTCCCTCCCTCCCTCCCTCCCGCCCTCCCTCCCTCCCGCCCTCCCTCCCTGCCTCCCTCCCTCCCTCCCCCTCGCTCCCTCCTCCCTCCCTATCTCTCTAGTTCCATCCAGGCCCCAAATAGGAGCACTGTTGACAAAGGAAAGTCCTGACCGTTTTTGGGGGCGGTGCGGGCACTGGCGGCGCGGAGTCTGTGCCGCCCGACTTGCACCAGCCGAAGACGTGAGGGAAGGCAATGGACGTCTCGTAATCCTGCGCCTTGCCACGCGAGAAAAAAATATACTAGAGGACGATTGGCCCGAAAGCATTTTTGCACAGGTGCTCATCCAGCCGCGGAGACACCTTTTTACATCGCTGCGGCGAGCGTGTCTGCACGCGGCGATGCTCAATGTGTATGGTCACATGAGAGCTCCATCTCATCATCCTAGCTTCCTCTCGAACTGCGCCGCGCGATTTCTCACGAAAGTGGTCTGCGCAAGCTGCATTGTTCCAGGCTGCTGCGCGCAAGTTGCTCTCTGCAAGCTGCTGCACGCAAGTGCTCTGTGCAAGTTGCTCTGCGCAAGTGCTCTGAGCAAGTTGCTCTGCGCAAGTGCTCTGCGCCAGTTGCTCCGCGCAAGCGCTTTGCTCATGTGCTCTGCGCAAGTTGGTCTGTGCAAGTTGCTCTGCGCCAGTTGCTCCGTGCAAGCGCTTTGCGCATGTGCTTGTGCAAGTTGGTCTGTGCAAGTTGCTCTGCGCAAGTGCTTTGTGCAATTGCTCTGTGCAAGTTGCTCTGCGCAATTTGCTCTGCGCAAGTGACTCTGCGCAAGTTGCTCTGCGCAAGTGCTGCCGGATCTGTGGGAATGTACTTCGCGTATTATTTTTTACTTAAAAGTTGCGATTTTCCAGCCGGAGCTGCGGGGGTGTGCTCAGCGGACTACGTTTGTGCTTAAAAGTTGCGATTTTCCAGCCTGAGCTGCGGGAGCACGCTCCGCACACTACGTCTGTACTTAAAAGTTGCGATTTTCCAGCCGGAGCTGCAAAAGCACGCTCCGCGTACTACGTTTGTACTTAAAAGTTGCGATTTTCCAGCCTGAGCCGCATACTACGTCTGTACTTAAAAGCTGCGATTTTCAAGCCGGAGCTGCCGCGGACCAGGGGGGAATCGAACCCGCGACCGCGGGATTGAACTTCCAAAGGCCGCTTCGCGAGCAAGAAAACTGCACGGCGCCACAGCGAGACCGCTTCGACACGCACG
>CAUJNA010003146.1:598338-660838 GCA_963377175.1 Effrenium voratum
ACGTGTCCACACACGCACACACGTTGTCTCTGCCGCACGCACACGCACACACACACACAGCACGCACGCAAGCACGCACCACGCAAACATACTATATCTCACATCCCCCCTTCTCACACACATAAACACACTTCGTCTCGCTCACGCACAAGCTCACAGCCTAGCTCTCACACATACACACACACACACACACTCTGTCTCAAGCTCTCCATTTTCCTCCGGTTTGGTTCCCCTACCCGGCCTGGGCGTTTTTCTTGGGTGGCACCAGGTGGGCACCTGCGCAAGACGGGAGCCCCTTGCAGGTTTCACCTTGCGACAAATGGGTGTCTTTTTTTTTTGCTTACCGTTTGGGGTTGGCTTTCAAGAACATTAGAAGGAAACCAAACTCCTTCTGCTTGCTTTGGTTTGGGGGGTGTCCCCTATTGGAGACAAACCCAGTTCACAAACAGACCTCAGCCTTGGATCTAGGGGCCTCCGGGTCCGGAAGAGCATGAGTTGGAACTAGGGGCTTGGCGGCAATGTCTTCCACACCGTTGGAAGGCTTGGGGGCAGAAGGCAAGTGCATGGCCAATAGGCTTCATACGCAGACCTGCGCCCACTAAAGGACAGCCTTTAACATCCATATGAAATATGGCTACCAGGCAAAGCGCGTGCGCGGGTTGTATCCGGTTGTATCCGTGCGATGCCCAGCTGCAATATTTTCCAACATTGAAACACCCAGTTCAAGCTCCAGGTGGAACAGCGCGGACGATCCGATCGCCATCTCAATTGTTAAAGACAAACCCATCACAAAGTGCGAAAGGGTTTGAAACAGTATTTCGGGAGAGAATAAACAGGCCCTAACCCACCAACAAGAAGAGACAGTTTAAGCCCCCCAGTCCCAAGGGCAAAGTGGTGCCCTCGGCTGGCAATGAACCACACAGATAACAAACGGGAGATCCTGTTTAACCGCAAAACCCAAACAGGAAAGGGGACCAGCGCAGCCAACCAAGCAAGCGCAGCAAGCAAGCAAGCAAAGCAATTAACCAAGCGAAAGCGGAGCAGCAGCAACAATGCAATTCCCAACCCAAACCTGACCCACACCCAAGAACACCCAGCCGCCGTGGCCTGGGGCGTGGGACAACCACCCACGCACCAGGACGGCGCCGCTGAAGGCGCTTTTGCCGGCAATGGCAGATCGAGTCGACGGAATAAAACTTGAGCCAAAATACCGCGTTGGGTATTGGCGTACTACAAACTGCTATGATAAAAGTACATGCCCCCAAAAACACCCCCCTCGCCTGTACAAAGAGAAGGAGTGAATTTGGAAGGGCGCATTGGCCATATTGAAGTTGAAATGCAAAAAAAACAAGACAAACAAAGCCGATTAGGCTACCAGGGTTCGCGACCCCATACCCGGGCACTCATTGGTGCCCGGATCCCGCCACCACCCCGAATTACGGGTATGGGGCGGATTCTCGCCGGTAGCCAAATCAAACAAGAGAAAGCAACAAAAGAAAAGAACAAAGGCTCAACTTCGGAATGGCCGGCATGAAGCCAAAGAATTGTCATTCGCATTGCAACCACATTGAACCATTTGATTCAAGTGGATTTAATTTTTAATTACTAGATTAGGCGCATTGGCCAGTTGGTTGAAACATGGTGCATAGACCAATGAGCTTTGGCTATAAATTAGCACCGTCTAGGCGCGCGATCACTCGAGGACAATCGCCATGGATACCACCAGCAGCGATCCGCGGTTCAGGTCCGAGTAGGACATCACCGGCAGCGGTGCAGGGCACCCGTGATCTTCACCTCGGCACCTTGATGAGCACCATCACCATCAGCAGCAGCGGTGCAGGTGGATGCAGATCACCAGCGGCCATAGAAGCCGCCGAGAGTGACTGCCTTGCTGCGGCGATGCACACCTGACAGGTAATCGCAGCTTGCGCGAATAGCGCACAGCTACGCATGCAGCTGAATTCGGAAACGGCGAATAGCCCAGACAAAGAAATACTACAAGGAGCATAGTCCCTTTTTGTGAATTCCGGAATGAAAGCATGCGCGCTTTGGCGCAGCCATGCAAGACGCATGGACAGACTTCAGGTATCACCGATGTCGTCCACCGCCGTGCCGCCCCTTCCCCTTGTTGACATTCCAGTCCCCAGGGGGAGGAGGCACAGTCTCGGCCAACTCGTCATCGTCACCCCATGTAGGGGTATGCGGCGAGCTCGGATTCTCGAACTCGCGGGGATCACCCTGCATATGCGGCTGCCAACCCTGCGGCATTGCGCCAGGCCACATTTGTGGCATCATGCCAGCCATAGGCTGTTGCATGTATCCTCCCATTGGGAAAGTGGGATACATCGGACTCGGGAACGGGTAAGGGGCAGCCTGTGCACCCTTGTATCCCGACCCGCGAGCATCAGGCTGATACCCGCCAGTGGGAGTTCTCGATCTGGCGGATCCGCCACGACCGAACTGCCCTTGTTGGTAGCCGTATTGGCTACCCTTGCCTTTGTACTGATCACCCTTGTGACCCTTTCCTGGAAACTGGTCACCCTTGTGACCTCCACCCTTGGGCCAGGACTGCGCAGGGGCTTTGCCCTTTGGCTGATCCCCCTTTGACCTGGATTCAGGTCGCGGGGTAGCAGACCGATGATCTCCCCTAGGAGTGGCTGCCCGCCTGTGGTGCTTCCCAGTCGGCGGGTCAGCAAAAACAATGGCGCATTGGCCGTCCCGCTGTGCAGCTGGGACCATGTCAACCTTGTTGTCTTCGACATAAATGTATGCCTCAGCATACTCAATCGGGGCCGTGATGGATCCACCACTGCCCCGCAGAAAGTCGATACTCAAATCAAGAACTGTGGAGGGATCAAAACTTGGGTCCTCACTATTGAAGTCCGCGAGGCGTCGCTCAGCCTGTACCAATGACATTATGATGTCCGCGCGTGAGGCGCCTAGGCCATACAGCGGAACCAAATATCCGTCCTCAATCCCGATGCGGTAGGCATCATAAATATGCACAGAGAGGTAAAGGGCAAATGCTGAATTTAGACTGCCCTTTCTCGTCATATGACGACCCCATTGCGCCGCCTGTTGCGGGCGCTCGATCAAATATGTCATGACAGACATATTGTCGGGAATTGAGACGCCAGTATTGCTCTCCTCGATGAGCAGCTGTTTCGCTACCCACCGCTCGAGAGCCTCATCACTCGCACGCACACAAGCGTGAGTGTCCTTCGAGGTGACCTTTGCAACCTCCTGAAACGCAACTTGCACAATATCCGCATTGGGATTGCGCACAAGGTGCGGCGCACAGCGCAAACCGGAGATCATACAGCTGACCACCTCGCGGATCGGGTTTACCAATGCCATGAGAGGAGCCCACACGTCAGTCTCCCCTTCATACCAGCTGCTGGCACGGACTGCCTTGAGTCCGTCTAACCAGACTGGCTGCCCTCTCCTAACATGGGAGCGGACGGTGCCTGGCACCCACTCACGATAGAAAATCGGCAAATGGCAACCATTGCATAGAATGGTGCCATACATATTCAAATGCGCGCACCGAGGGCACCAGTAGTCATGCATGGGAGCTTTGTCCCATGAAAATGACACCCCTCTCCGCGGTCCCTGAACATTCAACTCACGGACCGCCCAGGGACGGATGTATATTACATCCCCTTCCTGGTGCAGATAGCATGCGCGCCAGAAGGGTGCATGTATCTCTTCCCGCACGGCAATCAAACCGCGTCGGGTTTTATAGATGCCGGCGGCCTCCTCGATGGCCATCCACTTTAGGTCAACGGCCACAACGACATGGCGCTTGTCCATGTATTTGACGCGATCGTCAACATAAAATTCGCCCTCTCTGTTGGGGCTTGGCAACTTGAGGAGAGGCACCTTTGCGCCCTCCAACCCAATCATGATCTCCCCCCTGCAGACCTGCTCAGGTCGCATGGGAAAAACTGTGATGGCGAATTTGCCGGGCCTCCGAATGCACCTCGTTTTGAGGGCGGACCGATACTCGGCCATCGTCAGCAGCACGTATCCCGTATAAGGGACCTCCGCTGCTCCCCATCGGCCTAAGCAAAGGCCCCATAGGCGTTCAGTCACGCAGTGCCCAACGCTTGAAAACCTTGAACGGCACGTCCCTCCCGATTAGGGTGGAACGCGCAAACAGCACCTCATTTGGGCGCACAGTCGTGCCATCTCCCCTCCAGACCGTCCGTATCAGGAGCTCGACTGGAGGGTACGCTGAGTTCTCCTTCGCGAGAGAACCCGCCCAAGTCGCCACCTCGACACTCGTGCACTTGTGGATCCCGTATAGGGCCTCAAAGAGCGTTGAGATTAGAGTCATTGACATCCAACCTCCCAGAATGTCTGGAACCGTCCCACACAAGAAGGGAGCCGGCTCACCGGGCTTCACGTTCAACCGCGTTGGGTCAGGGTTGCCCGACAAAATTTCCAGCAGCATTTGCGACTCCCTGGAGCTTCGCCCAAGCATCGCCGACGTATCCTTAATCTCGGGGAAAAAATGGAAGATGTCGTTACCGGCAGGACAGGCGATTCTGCCTGCTGTCCCGCTCTGTGCATCAAACACAACCTCTTCACCCTCGTATGTGAGGTTGTAGGTGCTCGCAATCGGGCACACATCGGGCTTTGCCATCAGTGCATCCTCCAGCGACGCACCAGCAGGGAGGACGCCCTTTTCGTGCGCTTTGGCACCTATGGGACCAGTCCCCGCTGACATAAGCCGAAACGAACGTATGGAAATAGGTTTTTCATCCTCTCAATTTCCTCTTCTGTGGTACGCCACGCCTTTGCCTCATAGTAGGGCGGCTCCTGCTTTGAGGGCACTAGGTCGCGGTCGCCCATTGATGAGAACTTGTCCACATATGGGCCCATCCCATCATCATCTACGTGACCCTCGTGATCCTCATCCGAGACGTACTCCCTGGGCGGCTCGCCCAGAGCGTCCAGATCGACCTTACCAAGGTCGACCAACGCCGGAGAATCCAGGACTCTCTGGATCCTCATGAGCTCGTTCCTAAACTGCTCAAAACCTCCGGCCTTGTCAATCACGGAGGTCGGCATTGCGCCCTCCCATGATTCTGGAAACATGCACACGTTCGTAGGGGAAAATTCATCATCGGAAATATCCCGATCACGCTCCCGTACGTCGCTGATTAGTGTCACGTCCAACGAGCCGCTTAGGGCCTCGGGACTCGACGCTTTCGCCGGATGCGGCTTTGCGCTCTTTGATGCTACAGCAGCCGCATTGGCCGCTTTGTTCTTCTCCTCATCGCCCTTACTCCCCTCCTTGTCCACATCCATTGCGGATGGCTGTGCGCTCCCCCCTGCCCCGCCCGTTGGCGGTTCAGAGGGTTGGACAGGAGATTCTTTTGTGCGGGCTTTGCCGAAATATTGCCCTGGGATCTGTACGCTCCCAGTGGAGCCACCGCCCGTCTCTCTTGGACGCTTGGCGGTATGAGCCGACCCAGTATGTACAGCAGGAGCCGACCGTCTAGGAAGGCCCTTACTGACCGACAGAGATGGAGGAGGCGGCTTCATCTTGGGAGCCGGTTCCGCCTTGGGCACCGACTCCGGTTCAATTACGCAGGACTTGAGGTCGAAACTTTCAGACCTCAAGAGACCCGCGCAATAGGAACGGAAGACGTCCTCAACTTCCCGAGCAAGGAACTCGGGATGGTCGTCCTCCCCCAAAGGAGTTCTCCAGCCGTCGTATCCATCGAGCAGATTCCTGCCCACGATTTCATTGAATCGATACGTGCCCAAACCGGCATAGCGGTTGGCAGCCCGAAGAACATTACAAAATCTTTCGACCTTTTCGGTCGCCGCAATGGCCGCAGCCATCTGAGGGTGAATATACCCCGTTTCAATCATGCATCCTGCGGCTTCGCGCAAGCATGACCTCGCACGCCACAGGTTCGCGGCGGCCTTGTAGAAATCGCAGTACTCAACGTTCCATGTTGCGTCCTGCGCGCTGAGCTCATCATCTCCGCTTTGGGAGTCAGGCATAGTGAGCCCCAGACGGATCTCCCGACCGCGGAATACGTCGGCGGAGATCTGGTTCGAGTTCGGCTGATCCTCCAGCGGAGGGCGGGGAACATATTGTTTCCCTGGGCCGACACTTGACTCATTTGCCGATTCCCTGTTTGGATGCCCCCTTTCGGTCTGCATCTGGTTAAATCGCGCGACCAGATCCGACCGAGGGCCAATCGACAATGGCCCGAGGTTTTCCTCAGCCCAATCAGCAAGCGCTTTGGCTCCTGCGTGATGAATGTCATCAGCATTCATCGTGTCGGACAGAATGGCCTTTGACAGGAAATCCCAGTCGTATTCGCCGAACCGACGGTCAGTTGCTGAAGCATTGTCCAGCATCTGGAAAAACTGATCCTCCGACAGGCCTTGCCACAGAGGAAGAGCAAGGGCATCCTCAATAAGGTTAGCCTGATCGGGGTAAAGAAGGCGCCTTGGCCAGGCCCCGTTCCTCCATGCCGCCAACGCTGGCGGGTAACCTGCTCTCCGGAACAGGTAATGCACAACGATGCAAGCATCCGCACTTTCAGCGGGCGCATAATATTCCGAGTCCGGGCCAGATTCATGGTCCCCGGGTTCAGACGGATCATCGTCATCGTCAGGTGGATTGGGTCCACCACCCCCACCAGTCCCGCTCCCATCCATAGGATCGTCGCGGCCCGGTAGCTCATCGGCAGGGGATGTAGAGGAATCTCCCTCCGCCCCATTGCCGTCCCCATCATTGTCTCCACCCGCAGCACCTTGGCTGGGTGAAGCCCTTTTGGCCCCGCCTGCATCCACAGGTACGGGCTGTACGTCCTGACCAGCGGGTTTGGATGCTTCGGGATGGGAAGCCATCCCCATCGACGCATCGGTCGACAGGGACGGAGTGCTGTCCCCTGGTTGAGGATTATCCCCACCAGCGACATCTGGAACGCTGTCCCCACGCATAGGTGGCGGCTCCGCCTGGCTAGGCTTCGCCGGCTCAGACAGACTAGCCGGGGGACTCTTAATCGCCCTCCGCGGCGGAACCTCGGGCCGAGGGTGCGTGATCTCACTATTCGCGGGAGCGCACCCCCCCGAACCCCCATCATTCGGTGCGTCAGCACCTGCCGCTTTAGGCACGGGTGCGCCCGTGACCACAGGTGCATTGACCTCGGGTCCTTTGGCACAAGGAGCGGCACCCTTTGGCGGAGGACCAGCGGCCGAAGACAGGCATGGCATCGATCCTCCCACCTTAGGTGGCGCGCAGCTGGGACCCCTTGTGGCCCCACCTCTCCATCTGTTAGCGGCTTCGCGCTTGGACAGGGATGGAAAATCATCGGAGTACGCGTCCTTGGGAAGCTCGGGAGGATCAGGCTTAGCCTTCAACAATTGCTTCCCGGTAGCAGGCTTCAAATCGATTCTGTGACCGCCCGTCTTAGACGGGCCACCAGTCGTAGTCGGGCTATACCCGCACGCCTGCGCTGGCTTCGCAGGTATCGTTCCCCTCTGATTGCCACAAACTGCCGGCGAGAGACCGCGACTTGCGGCCGACTGGCCGAAATCTGCCATGGCTTGGCCCAGCCTCTGCCTGCCCGTTGCGGGCGGCGTCGAGGACCGGACGCGCTGAGCCATTGTCTGTGGCCCTTTGCCCGCGTTGGGGCGAGGCGCAGACTGCTGCTCAGAAGCCCTTGCACCGGCCGCGGCAGGCGCTTTGGCCGATGACGCGTGACTTGTGGCGCATTGGCCACTCGACATCGTCCTAGGAGCAGAGATTACCTCCGCCCACGGCGCATCCTCAGATGAGGACCACCGGTCGACCGGTGTGAGGCCTGCTCTGACTCCGCACTGCTTCGCAGCGCTCAGATATGACTCCGACGGTTTCATCAGGTAATCATGTTCTACCAAGAAATCCAGAGCGATGGCCAGGGCTTCCCGGACCTCATCACTCATCGAGTACTCACGCCTCAGCACACATACCAGG
The DNA here is from genome assembly GCA_963377175.1 of Effrenium voratum. Classification (NCBI taxonomy): domain Eukaryota; class Dinophyceae; order Suessiales; family Symbiodiniaceae; genus Effrenium; species Effrenium voratum. The sequence goes on from CAUJNA010003146.1 coordinate 606,326, forward strand.
TCGGTGAACGCCGAGACAAGACCCATAAACTGGTGTCCGCCTCTTTCGATACCGACAACGCCGCCGTTTAGGCTCTTCTTTGAGCAGCCGAACCACATCGCATTGGATGGGTAGGCTGGGAAACCGGCGTCGCGGCACTTCATGAAAAACGTGGTTGCGACCTCCTGCATGGCTGTTCCATGCCAAACGATACCCGGACCCGACAAGATTATCGTCGGTGCCTGGCTCCGGCCGCCCTTATTGGCGAACGCCTTCATGGCATCGATGTTTTCATCGATGATCCTACCCGCATCGGGGCTGGGACCATACGTGTTTTCGGACTTGCGCCATTCGGTCAGCCACAGGCATTTGGTAAAGATGATGAATATATCATCTTTAGCGCCCGCAGGAGCACCTGCGTGTACCGGGTCAGCCAGCTTCTGGCTAACCACGGTACGGAGAAGCTCAGCCACTGAGGTCTCCTCTTCAACCTCCACGACCTCCAGCGCGTATTCGCCGGTTTTGGCCGGGAGCTTTGTCCTAATGGTCGTCCACTGCTCCTGAAGCTTTGCTCCAGCAATGGACTGACCCGAGCTGCCGGTGACCCAGTGTGAGGGTCCAACCAGCACCACAACGCGAGATCCCTCTACGCCTATGTAGGAGACCTTGTTTGGAATACATCCGCTTAGCAGCTCGGCGCATAGGCCAGCTGCAGCGGAGGGGTTGACGTATCCCAGCATTGTGAGAACGAACCCCAAATTGTCCGGCTCCTCGCAGCCGGCGTATTCCATCGCCGTTACGGGCCAAATCATGGAAATAATGTACGCCCGGACATTGAACGCCCATGATTCCCACATCTCCCGCACAAGCTCATATGGTTGGCGGTCCTGACGATCAGGGTAGATGTTACCGCTGATCGCGCTCATGAATTCACTGCATTGAATGGCTGCGTTGGCAAGCACCGCTACCGCGTGCCCCGGCACATGGTACATTAGCTTTGCAGCCCCTGAAAAAGGAAGGCCGCCAGCCAATGGAAAGAATTTTCCTTCCGATGCGGGAACGTAGTGCTCCCAGGTTTCAAACAGCGGGCAGCATCGTACCTCGCCGACTTCGCGGATCTCCTGAGGAAAGAACTTAAAGTCCACCTCACCGCCGGGCTTTGCCAGGGGAATCGACGCCTCGCGTGCCACCGACCCGGCGGGAATTTCCGCCCCAATGGTCAGCGCTATGCGGTTGGCGCCGTGACGTATCCATCCGACCTCTGCCGAATGAGGGTTTACCTCAAGCACAGGGTTCCAAAGGTGCGTGGCAGGGTTATGCGACAGCAAATTCCCCGCCACAGCAGACGTCCCTTCACCAATCGTCTCTTCTTTGAGAGCGATTGCCTCAACACGAACGCGGAATTGCCTTATCACGCGTTGGTGTGCAGGCCCCTTCTCAGTATGCTTGTACGCCTCGTGGGCGTTCCTACCAAGAGGACGTAGCAACAGTGCCAGACGGACGGTTACGCCCAGACCAATATGGCTGAGACACGAGTAAAAACTCTCCAGACAAACGGGCTTCGTCGATGTCCACACGCCTGTTAGCGCTTCGGCATCTCCGAGCGATGCAACGGCATTCCCATGGCCCAGTATGTTCCATAGGGAAGAGAATTGAGTTCCATGAACCCATCTCTCATGCATGCTGGCTGCATTGAGCTCTGTGCAGTGCCGCATCGGGAACACTAGATACCCGTCGCGCTCAAGCACAGGATCGCCGGCATGCCAATCCCCGATTTCCTTGCTCGGCATTGTAAGCGGCTTAGCGCGTTTCCAATCAATCAGGTGAAAGATGGTGGGAGCAATCCCCACTTCTTCTGTGAAGAAATCCACAAAATCGTCATAGGAGCACCACACGGCCTCAATTTCCTTGCACATGGACCCTACTTCAAAGGCATGCGCATTGACCGTTTGCATCTTTGCCAGCGCATCGGCTGAGATGCAATAGATTGCCTTCATATACCCGACCACCGCCTTGGGTGGGGTACAAAGGGCCGTTGGGCGCTGGTATGCCCAGGCCTTGAACGCCTCCTCGGCTCCGGCCGGCTGTACATTCGAGGGCAAATCTCTCCTACCCCTCTCAACAACCGACTGCATTGCGCGAATAACGTTCTTATTCGCCACTTGGAAAAATGTCTGCCAGCGTGGCTCAACCTTTGCCATCTCATACAACCAGTTCCCGCCTCGGGGAACCAGTGAAGGGGAAACGGCGGTAGACAATGTCATGTCAATCAGCGCGTTCCGAGTCGGCTCGCAGTGGAGCTCCGGCTCTCGCGGCATCGCTTCACAGATGATTATGGCAGCCGTGTAGACGCTTTGGTCACTCAGCTCCACTTCACCCAGAAGCATGGCCTGCAGAATACCAGCCACGCGTAGGCGGCGGTATTTCTTGAGAGCTGGGATGAAGGACTTGTCCTCAATCATGCTCGTGTCAAACCCCAGAAGGTTGAAAATACCGGAAAAAGCACCGATGACCTGAGGGTCTTTGACTCCTTCCTTGACTTGCACCAATTGCGTTTCAGCAGTGGTGCGATTACCGTACTGATCGGACTTTGCCGTCAAGTGCGGGTAACAAATCCTAAGATTTTCCGTTAGCCGAGTAGGCCTCTCATCGGACAGCGCATTGGCTGCGTTCTTCGCTCCGGCTGGGAGCGGACCCAAGGTGCAGGCGCTGTTCGGGTTCATGTAGACCGCCTGCTGCCGCGCCGCCAAAGACGAACCTCTCGAGCGCGGGGCAGCGCCCGCCGCTCCGCCGGCCGCGGATGCAGCCGCTGCCATGGCGCGAGTTTGCGCCCGGGAAGCGGTAGGGTGCCACCTAAACAACGTAAACAACGAAATATTTCCCGAGAACAGGGATACCTACCACATCCAAAGGTGTGTAAACCTTGGGTGTCATCACCATCAGAATGAAGGGGCAATCTCCCCTGGTACAAGACCGAATATGGTCGTGCCTATGATAACCAGTCGTGCATCGACAACAACCCTGCTACATGACTACACATGAAACTGCAAAGCTACCCTATGGACATGCCCACCCGGGCGGAAAATGACACAAACACAAACCAGCTAATTGAGGCGAATGTGCCTGAACTGATGTCGCGAATTTGCGTTTGCTAGTGCAGCATGACTAATGCTGTTGTGAATGATGTCCATCAAGCCTACTCAGTTCAAGGCTGTTTGAAGAGCAGCGCGGGTCACATATTTTACAACTAAGTCATGCACAAGAGGATCAACACGTGTAGTGCGATACATCCTGTTGCATTTGAAAACTGGGAAAGAGTTCACATGTCGTGAAATACAAATTAATGTCAATGCATGCACATGATCCTTATTTACAAGACATGAGCAATAGTGTGCAACACGGCTATAGCGGTTTACGCCAAGCTTGACAAGAATATCGCGATTAGCAATCCAGGTGTTCGGCTGTATGAAAATGCCTACGGAAAACTTCGTGTTCAGTGCGTGCTCAATTAAGTCGTTCAGACATGATTGGCACTGCTCTACCTGGTCACGTGCGCGCCTGATCTTGCTCCAATTCCCTCGCGTGGATGCATCGATCAAACTGCTATATCTGCACAACAAAATGTTAGGCCTGGAGCCTTCAATTGTACCCCGTCTAGGGATAACAGGGCAAAGATTGGCCGGTCTAACAAAGTAGGTAAGCCATCTACCAAACTGAGGTTCAGGCGTTATGCCAAGCTCAGAATCGACGAAAATGTTTCGCGCATCGCAAACATTTGATCGATCCTCAACTATGTCAAAAACCATATAGCTGGATTCAGCTAGCTGGATGAATTTGTTGAAACATGAATTTTGATCGGTTTCCATGCGTACCCCCCTAATTGGGGGGAGAACAGGTGCAGCAGGCTTTACGACAGGGAGGGTGGGATGGCTAATGAATTTCTCCAGGAATCCTGGATTAAACATTCCTAAAGTCTGCAAATTCCTACCCCATGTCACCTTGTCTACGCACGCTTTGGTGAGAATGTCCGCGCCTTGGTAGTGCGATGGACATGCTACGAAGCGAAAAATCTGTTCATTGTAGACTTCATTGAGCCAACTAATGTCGATTCGTTGAGTACGCGACATATATCGCATGTTTGGGTTGTTCCCAGTGATAATGATGCGGCATGCGGCCTCATTATCTTCCATGCAATTCACCGTGACAGGCTTACCGGTGCCTTGACCGATAGCAAACTGCCAAAGCTGTGCAAGTGGCATGCCTTCCTTGGCCACGCCATGATCTAGTGCAACGATCTCCGCTTCGGGAGTCGATTTGGACACCGAAGTTTGCTTCTTGCTAACTGCGGTAACCCAGTCCTTCTTTAAGCGCTGGTTTCAGCACTGATTCGCGAATCAGCGCTGGTTTGACAAGGAAAAGTAGGGTTTTTGTGCCGGATCAGCGCTGATCCACTCGAGCAAGCGCTGAAACCTTCGAATAAGCGCTGGTTTCAGCACTGATTCGTCGAATCCACGCCAAGATGGCAAGGATCCAAGTTGACACTGATTCGACGAATCCTCGTCACGTGACAGGGCTTCGGTGAGCCCTTGTTGGGTTGACACTGATTCGGCGGGTCAAACTGCAAACAAAAAACAGGGGCTTAAGCTTCCTTGGACTTGCGGGAAGGGATATGCACCAGGCTTCCACGGGACAAGTTGCAAGAAAAAAAAAGGAGCTTAAGCTTCCTGGACTTTTTTTTAGTGTGTCAACAGAACGACCATGCTAAGAACTCAGTCACAATCAAGATTAGCAAAGAAGTCGGTGGGTCAAACTGAAAGCAGAGCAGGATCTTGCTCTAGCTTTACTTGGACTTGCTCAAGGACGGGAAACGCTCGAATGAACAGCGCAACAAACCAGATAATTTGAGTAACACTCTTGAGGAAGGAGCTCAGAGCATCCTACAACCCTCGTTGGAAGAAGAAGGCAGCCAGTACTGACATGTACTGTGCTGCAGCAGCCTGCGACCTCGCACTGCAAGCGCTTCTTTTTTTTCAACGCGGAGCAAACTTCAGTCTTGCATGGCTCGGTAACGCTGCAAAAATCTGAATGCTATTGTGGAACTTACGGAGCAGCCTCCTCTTCTTTTGTTGGCTTTTGCCATGAAACCGCACCAGGACTCGTCTCTGTAAGTCCAGTACAAGCGCGGGGAGCCGTAGTCATGTGATTGATATTCCACAAGTTCCTGCAACAGATGCAGCTTAGGCTTAAACTGCCAAAGGTTGTCGCCTTTGCCAGAGGCCCTTAGGGCCTCGTACATGAGGCAGAACCGACGACAGTGTGCAGCCGCAATCTCGGAATTATACTTGCCTTTCGATCCGGACACCCACAGCTGCAATGTCCAAAGCTCATTGAACAGCTCAGCTATGGCTGACATTTCTGCGCTAGATGGGTCTGCCTGGTGCAAGCTTTTGGAAAGGTCGACAGCGAATTTGATGATGTATCTGCACTCTGCACCCTTGGCTCGAAGCTTCGGCTTTTTGTTCGTGCCTGAGCGCTTTATCATCTCTTCCGTCAGATTGTCTAGTCTCGAGGCAGGCTTTGTTTCAGAATACCAGTCCTTCAGCAGCCGCCATAAAGCTGCTGTCCTAACATCTTTGTTAGGCCCGTCCAGGTAGTTATTATTCCTGATGAGTGTCCAGAAAAAGCAGCCCATCACGTCCGCACCAACGCCTAAATCCACTATGTGCAGCCAGTCTAAAACCACATAGCTCAGGCGAAAGCCTGGCAGCTGAAGAAGCGGACTTACCTGAATCTGCTGATCCCGAAGTGACTGCAGAAAGTCGAAGTCTGACAGTCTCTCTTGGCGCCAGGGGGCAGCCAAGCTTGTGGACGTGTAAGCGCACGGGCCCTCGAGGGCTGCTGCGCATTTCCAGCAAATGCGAGGGCTGTTCCAAGCTGGAAACGAAAACAGTGCACGGAGAAATGGCCAGTCTCCTCGGACTTGTAGCAATAAAGCCCTGCATGCAAGGGTCGACCCAGCGGCCAAGTGCCTGCGGCAATCCCATTCGTCGCCATCAGGATCTCGAGAAAAGACAACTCCCAGAGATAGCATGCGGAAAGACCAAGCAATGACTTTCATCACAGCATGCCATGTATTCGGCCCGACATATTTCTTCGAAATGGCAGTTATTGGAATGCGGTCGCCGCTCGGGTGAGACAAAAAATTCCAGGATATAATCTCAATGGAGTCTTTTTTTGTGTAAGGAACTCCATCTCCATGAAGGCCAATAGCCAAAGTATTTGATTCAGGGATGGACAAATGCTGGCACTCCTTCTGCAAAAGCTTTCGAATTTGGCTGTGTCCAGGATCTGTCAGCTGAAAAACATTGAGTACTTCCTTTTGCACAATTGAGTGGAGGAGCTCGTGAGGCAGAAGAAATGGATGTTCTACAGGCTCTTCCTTCTTCGCGTCCGGGTTCCAAACTGGCAAAGGCCAGGAAAAAACAACTGGCATCTTACAGCCTGCCAGAAAGCGTCGCATCAGATCTCTCGCGTAGTTCTGCGGTGCTCGACCACGCGCGCCCACATTTGCCAAGTCTGCAGCGCTGCTGATGACTTCTTGACGGCACGTGCTGGCTAGCTCGAAGGTGTCTTTGGCTGTCAGTTTGTTGGCAAGAAAGAATTCTCTCAGTTTACATCGAAACGGCTGCGGTGATGCCGCGGGCGCTCCTGTGGCTTCTGGCCTCGCAGGAGCGGATGGCTCTGTCGACTCTTCTCTCGTTTTCCGCTTTTTCCATCGAGGCACGTCTTCTGCGTCTCCCCGAACCATGACGACAGTGCTCACAGCGGGCTACAAAGCAGGATCCTAGCTTGATACGTTGTATTGACATATCAAGTTGCACACACACACAGGCGCTGTCGGAGCAGCTACGAGGCGCATTAGAGAGAAACACGTTACCTAAGGAGCTTGAACAGAAAGCTCCTGCCAAACAAAGCAAACATGACTAGAAGTCAGCCTGCTTGATGGACACTCAGCACAACGCATCCTAGGAGATGCCGCGGGTCCTTCTTTTTGTGTCGAATCGCCACTGCGGCTCCTGTGCCATTATACCTGCCTCGAAGCTGCATGCACAAGAAGATGTCCAGGACCGAACTACAGGTTATCAGCCTCTGGAAACCAGCCGCTAGAAAAAGCAGTTCTCAGTCGAAGCACTGATTGGTTGATGATATTCATTTCAAAGTGGACACTTGACCCTGGACCCCGTCATTTGTTGGTCAGCTTAGAAGCAGAAACTGCCAACTTGCGCTTGCTAATTTCTACTTTGGCAATTTGGTCAGTAGCGGTCTTCAGCAGAGAAGTTCCCTGATCAACAAAGTCCTTGCCGCTCGTCTCATCCATGGTACGGGGGTTCGCAAAGCCGCACTGGATCAAATCGGCCTCCACCTTTTCCAAGAGAGCGAGCTCAGCCAAGCACAAAGCCTTTTCTTCTTCATATCCGTCGGAAGCGGAGCCGAAGAGCCCCCTCAGGCGCTTGAACGTGGAGACCAGGATCCTGACTTGCTTCTGGGAGTTGGCCAAGTTATTCTTGAGGTCCTCAGCAGGAACCACCCACATGTGCTCAACTTTGACAGCCGCGAGCTGAATGGAGGCGCTTGGACCGCTATCCATGTCCAATAGGGGAACTCCATGTTTTTTGGTCCACTTGGTCATGTCCTGCTCCCCCTGCAACGTGTCCATGTCTTCTTCGGCTTTATCCACCAGGGTCCCCAGGTACTTGTCAAAGTGGTACCTTTTGAGCTTCATCTTCTTGTTGGTTCTCTCAATGGCGTTGTTTTCATCCCACAGGTCATCGCTAGTAAGCTCTTTTAGCGTCGCCTCCAACAACTCCTTCTGTTCCTGGTTCTCCAAATTGTTGAGCTTCAACAAGGCCGCAACCTCAAACCTCAGATGTCTATGGTGCTAAGCTGGGGTGGTAATAATTCCAATGTGCTCCGCTGTTTAGTTTCCCTTTGGTACACTAGTTAGGCTTGGCTACATAGCACCCCATCAACATGATGGCATAGTTTGTGTAGCATTGTGGAGAGATAATGTCATAACACATATGTTTCCAAAGGAGCAACAATTGCTCCTGAGATCATGTCACAACACATAAGTTTACAAAGGAGCAACAATTGCTCCTGAGATCATGTCACAACACATAAGTTTACAAAGGAGCAACAATTGCTCCTGAGATCATGTCACAACACATAAGTTTCCAAAGGAGCAACAATTGCTCCTGAGATCATGTCATGTCACAACACATAAGTTTCCAAAGGGGTAGCAATTGCTCCTGAGATCATGTCATAACACAGAGGTTTCCAAAGGAGCAGCAATTGCTCCTGATAACATGATAGGTCAATAACAGCTCGTGTGAAACCAACCATTTCACACCTCAATGGAATTCAGCGATACTTGTTTGGGCGGCAAGCTGTCCAAAATGTTCATCGACATAGATTTGTTCAACATCAGTCTAACATGGGAGGGTTTGCGCATGTCACTGATGGTTGAACGGTAGGAGCATGATTGTTGTTTCAGGAGCATGTAATGCTCCTACATACCATGAATCACTTACTAATTTGTAGCAGAGAATGAACAATAAATGGCATGTGCAAGAGTGTTGCATACTCTGTTTTTTAGTCCAGAGTATGATACATCCAAACCGATGTTTGGAGGCCATAGGAAGTAAACCAGGTGGACAGTCAGAAACCTTATGGGGGAACCAATGTGCATCCAAGCAACTTGGTACCGTATCCCATCTGCGCACTGGATGTCGACTTAATTGAGGAGGTATGGGATCTAGTACGCGACAATGCCCACTGTTTGCATGACTTATCCTGAGACCATTCTTGAAGCAATTTGGCCTTCATCTCACTCTTCCGGGACAGGCTATTGTAGGCCTTCAGGAAGTCAGTTTTGTTCTGCAGCTCCTCCACTTGGGCTTGCGGGAGGACATACTCGCCACTTTGATGAGCATCAAGACGTTTTTGAGCATTGTTCAACTGAGTCTTCATGTTGGATTGCATCTTTCTTGTTTGAGTTTCATCCACCGCATCTTCATCAGCCCTGCCCTTAGTAGAGCGCCTCCGCATGACCGTCTTGGTCTCATCATCTTTGATCACATTCTTTTTGGGAGACATTGCTCTACAAAAGAAAACTTACTACAAATACAAGCGCCTGTTCAAGATTGAACTTGAGCACAAACAAGCTTAGGTATAAGGAAATTTTCATGAACCAAGTGTTTCATTTAGACAAGGCCATTCCATATTGGGAGCAAAGGAGATGATATGACTCACAACTCCTACACGATTCAACCCACAACCCACAGACAATCAACTGTCACATCAGCACACAAGGGTTCCCAGGGATGTTAAATTGATGTTAAATTTTAACATCCATTTAACAACATTTAACATCAATTGTCATTTACTTTCAAATGTAATTGGATGTTAAATGATGTTAAATGGATGTTAAATTTTAACATCCATTGAACAACCATTCTCCTAGTTGATACCCATACTATTTTGTTTGGTGGAGTTCCCTACCAACACGGGAGCAACTTGATCCTTTTATTATTTGACCTAGTAATCAATATTTGTTGATGATCACACCCATCAAGTATCCCAGGAGCAAACTGCTCCTTCTGTTGATAATCACACCCATCAAGTAGCCCAGGAGCAAACTGCTCCTTCTGTTGATAATCACACCCATCAAGTCTCCTAGTAGCAAACTGTTCCTTTGGTTCATAATCACAGCCACCAAGTACCCCAGGAGCAAACTGCTCCTTCTGTTGATAATCACAGCCATCAAGTATCCCAGGAGCAAACTGCTCCTTCTGTTGATAATCACACCCATCAAGTATCCCAGGAGCAAACTGCTCCTTCTGTTGATAATCACACCCATCAAGTATCCCAGGAGCAAACTGCTCCTTCTGTTGATAATCACACCCATCAAATATCCCAGGAGCAAACTGCTCCTTCTGTTGATGATCACACCCATCAAGTATCCCAGTAGCAAACTGTTCTTGATGTTGATAATCGCCATCAATCAAGGATTATAGGAGCATAATGCTCCTTTTGATTCAACTCAAAACAACATTCATGCCATAACAATGTTTGGTTGTGTCATCCCGAACAATACTTCCGATATCGAAAACGAATTGTTCCCTCCCACTCTCTTTCTGTGGCAGCCAAATAGGCTTTCTTTTCCTCTCCCGCGATCTCCTTGCTGTGCAGCAAGTCTCCTGGCATCGGTTTACCCCAATCTTGCCTAACACAATGTTGGAACCATGAGATATTACTTTTTTTTGTATGCACTACATCCATTGAACAATATCCGTATTCCAGTCGATCTTTTGTGAGTCATATATAATATGTTTATATCCCATCAACATCCATTTGTGATTGAAATGTCCCTTTGAAGTCCAAAGTGTTGGGTTTCATGAAAACTCTCTTACTTATTTTCAACTGCCTCCATCAATAAAACATGAGAGGAGCCATAAGTCTCCTGAACCAAAGTGTCTAATAGTGTTGTATCTTAATGTATCAAGCCATGTCTCGTTGGCAATACAGCCTTCCTTTTTTTTTGTCTACCCCTCCCTCTCCCTTTTGCAGGAGCTGGCAGCTCCTTTTTTGGGGGCCAAGTATAACGAATATATTGTTTGTATGCAAGTCCAACATGATATTGCAGGAGCTAGTAGCTCCTTTGAAACAACATCATGACATGTGAACATATCGTGTGCCATGAAACACTCATATTGTAATCAATGTTTTCAATGACATGTCAACCCCTCCCCCAGAACCTTTTTATCTCCATTGCATGCGTGCCACATAGACACCCTTATACCAGTGCCTTAAGTCCGCAACCATTTTGGCTCAAAATGGAAGGAGCGTAGTTGGCCTCATCGACCAGCATGCGACTCCTGCCAGGGAAACAACAAATTTCAAAGCCAAGAATGATGGCAGACAATTACATCAATTCTTGCAAATCTTCTAATATCTCGAATGCACGTATGAAAGCCGGACTGATCCAATAATGTGAAACTAACATCGGATCCTGGTCACTGCTCTCTTCAATCCCCGGAGCCGCCCCATCTGCAGGAGCTGCTGGAGATGCCTCAGGCATTGCCGGCATTGCCGGCATCTTAGGCGCCGCCCCATCATCGGCTGCCTGCATCTTAGGTATCGCCCCGGGCCCATCCACAGAAGCGGATGGCACTTTAGGCATTGCCGTGCCCTTAGGCACAGGTGGCGCGAGCGGCGCTGTCGGCGCCTTAGGCACCACTGGGGCTGGCTGCACAACCGCATCATCGGGCTCATCGGGCTCATCGGGCTCATCGGGCTCCTCGGGCTCGATCGGGAGCTCCTGCGGCTCGTCGGCGCGCGTTCGCTTCCAGCTTTGCTGCCGGTCTTGCCACCATATGGAGCGCTTTTGCCCTTTGGTGCCCCGCTGCCTGCCCCAGCTTTGCTTGCCCCAGCTTTGCAAGCGGACACCAATGTCCGCGGCTGGCTGAGCGTAAATGCTCAGCTCCTTAGACAGCAAAGCAAAAGCCGGTTGCATGATAGGAGCCAATGGCATCCTTTGTAAACGATCGTGCTTGCAAACAGACCCAGAACCAAATATGTTTTCACCCAAGCTAAGAAAAATGTTTCCGACCAAAACGAATTAACACATGTCACAGAAGAAAAGACAGGAGCGGGTCGCTTCCTTTGTCAGCCACACCAATACGGCCAAGTGAACAAACATTTGGTTTGTGGTGAGTAAACAATTAGGGGGGTCGCGTCAACTAAAAGTATGCAATCCAAGGAGCGCACATCGGGTTCAAACAGCAGCCCTGTCGGACGTAGCTCTCTTGGCCACACCATAAGCAAACCCTGGTCCAAGTGGGCCCTGTCGGCCACATACGCATGCCGGTAGGTCGCCACGAGGAGGGAAACATCGGTGGCGGGGGCATCACGTATGCCGCCTGCGGCATCGGCTGAGGCGGAGGCTGCGGCATCGGCTGAGGCGGAGGCTGCGGCACTGGCTGCGGCACAGGCTGCTGCATCGGCAGCGGCACAGGCTGCGGGGTCTGCGGCTGCTGCGCCGGCTGCGGCTGCTGCGGACTCACCCGCCGGGCTGCCTCGAGTATGCGCAGCGCAACCTCCACGCCCTCATTGGTCGCGCTCGATCGGGAGCTCGACGGTGCATTACCCATGGCTACTAATAGCCCTTAGCTTACACCTAGCTCGAGCTGACCGCACTACGACACCAAAGCTTGATTCACGTTGATAATACTTGTTGACGTGGTCATGCTAGGAGCCCAAGGCTTCCTGAACTTCAAAGTGTCCAAAGATCTACCCTGCAAAGAATTCAAACACAATGAAGATGTGCAAGCAGATGCATGTACAAGCCCAAGGCTTCCTGGACTTCAAAGTGTCCAAAGATCTACCCTGCAAAGAAATCAAACACAATGAAGATGTGCAAGCAGATGCATGTAGGAGCCCAAGGCTTCCTGGACTTCAAAGTGTCCAAAGGTCTACCCTGCAAAGAATTCAAACACAATCAAGATTTGCAAGCAGACACATGTAGGAGCCAAAGGCTTCCTGAAGTAGACATGTTTTGACTCAAGAAAACGAAAATCAAGGCCTATGTGGACAACAGACACGGCATAGCACTGGCCTGACACCCCCTCGACACGAACCGGGGGTCTCCTGTCTCGAGTCGCTCTCGAGCGGGTCACTCTAGTCCACGTCCTAGCGTTGGCAGAAGAGCGCGTCGAGACGTAGCGAGTAACAGACACAATTTGGGCTCGGACATATGTTTTTTTCAGTCTGTCCTGAGGACTATGGGCATGCCCGCGGTTCACCGCGAGCTCTCGAATGGTGAGGCTTTTGTCCTTGACCTCCTCGAAGGACATGCTACGCAAGTCCAGCTTCATGAGCTCAGCGCGCACAACGGCTATGAGGTCCTGGTGGTTTGCCCGCCGCGCCTTGCTGATTCCGCACAGGAGACGCTTTGTGCCAGTGGCGGGGTCCTTGAACTGCAAGTACGACTGGTCTGTCGCCTGAGTGATGTAAACCGAGCATGCGTCCTCGGCAACAGCCGGCTTTTTCATTCCGGCCGGCTTTTTCATCGCTGCCGGCTTTGTCGCTGCGGCGGCAGGGCGCTTTTTTGGGCTGTCGATCTGCTTCGGTACCTCTGAGGGGTACTCTGCCCCATCTCCAAACCTGCCCCAGAGCCACGGAGATCCAGGTTTCTGGAACATTTCAGCCGATTCCACTGAGTTCGCCTGCAATCTCACCAGCAGGCCCGAGCAGTGGTCTGTGTAGATGACTTTGTCGCCCAACGCCTTGTCATCACAAGACCCCGGCTGCTCACTGGTCTGAGTCAACAAATCCACCACCGAGTGCACCGACTCCCTTTCTGCCAGATCCTGCCAGAAATCCTGCAAGCTCTCCTCGGTGGGTTCTTTCTCATACTTCCGGGGCAGCTTTGCTGCCTTGTCTGGGAGTTCCTCGGTAGAAGTCAGCGCTCGGTATGGGCTTCCAGAGGCAGTCTCCAAAATCTCCTGGATCCCTGGCAGCTGGCGCTTTTGCGTGCTAACGTTACGGCGCTTCGTGTTTACGAAGCTGATCATGTCCAGCAGACTTTGGACTTGGGCTTTAAGGCCACGAAGGCCCTTGTCTTGGAAAAGCTTCTTCTGGTGGAGGTAGTTGAACTTTTGAAGGGGCTGCTCCAACTCCTTTGGATACCAACGCCGCTGGACGCTGAGCAAGCCCTGCAGCAAACTCTTGTGGATCTCCACGCCTTCCTGAGTGGGCTTGCCAACCGGAAAGAGTGGGTCGGTGCCCTGGATGGCAAGAGCCAAAGCCTCTGGGGCGACGCGCTCGCACAGGAGAACATAGACGTTGTGCTGGTCTGACATGTCCCTATATGGAAAAGTGGGGGGACACAGCTACACCTTAAACCGAAAGCCAGCTTGACGACTCATGGCCAGCAAATCTCCTGGGACTCCAAAACAAATACCTTATGGGCCTTGCGAGCACGCGTTCTTAGGAGCCTGCGGCTTCCTACTTTTTTTGCTTATGCTATTAGAGGAGCCCGAAGCATACTACTATATTGTGCCAACACAGGATGTGCCCGATATGGAAATGGCAAGAATTACCATGCAACAAAATGTTCTGTTGGAGGAGCCCGAGGCATCCTAATCAACTGTGCTAACACAAGATGTGCCCGATATGGAAGTGGCAGGACAAGCCATGCGACAATTCAACGAATATACTACAAACATGCGCAGCTGACACCCGTCGGTTGACACTGATCCACGTCAACCCGAATCCTCGCCAAGCGATATTTGGACGAATCCTCGTCAACTCGAATAAGCGCTGAAAAAAACGAATCCTCGCCATCGAATCCTCGCCGGAAGGACTGGGAATGGGAACATATGTTCTTGGGCCGACTAGGCAAATAAGGACACCAGATGTACTCTTGGAATCGGTACGATCTCCAGCGAGATCGGCATCGCAGTAAGCGACGATTTCAATGTCACTAGGCTTATCGCAGACCCACCCGTATAGGTGTAGGTCTAGCGTCGAGTTGATATAGGAGACAATCCTATGAAGCTTCTTATCGCACAGTCGATTCCACTTAGTGATCCGACTGGCCAAAGCCTGTACAGGTCTAATTAGGTCGTATCGACCCATTCTAGCGCCATACAAAATTTTCATTAGAACTGCAGCCGCGGCGTCGCCTAGTACACCGGGCTGTTCGGCAATCACGTCTGTCGGGCAAGGAGATGGCTGCCCAAACAGCTGATCTACCTCCGGGTTGATGGGATTCTCATCGAACTCCGGTTTACTTTCATCCAGAAAAGGCGTCTCAGCCTTCACCAGAGGTCTTGGGTACTTGGGAAGGCATAGCTCCTTGTACCTGTCAACGCATGCTTCCATGAAGCACGCTTCGTTATATTTGATGATTTTCACCCGAGCCGGGTCGAATTTGACCTCGTCAGCTCGAAGTCGTTTCTCTCCGAAACGAATGTCAGGCATTTCTTTGGATGGTGGATGATCCACAGTCCAGGCAGTGCGAGGGTCGAAGAAACCCTGTACATCTGCTGCCGCAAACTCATGCCCGCAGCCCAGATACCGTTTTAGGGTACCCGGCGGTTCCATCGTAATTACCCGACCAATGAGATCCCATCCGATCGATAGGTTAGCGGATGGGCCACCCATCTTAAAATCATCGACATACACCACAAGGAAGAGCTTATACTTGGGATGATAAAATACACTCGGCCACTCCGGGACGCGGATAAATCCGACCTCAATAAGCCTTGCTTCGCAATGCTTTTCCCAGAACGTGCCGGCATCAGGATGCCCGTATAGGGCGAGAACTCAATGGACAAACCGGATCGTCATAGCCAGCATCTACCCATGCTTGCGGCCATTGATCCTTAGGAAGACGCACCCAGGTCGTGGGACCCAGTAGCTTAGCTTGGGTATAGGCGGATTCGCCATCACTGACTTGTAGTGCGTGACCAGGCAACATGCCATATGCATCGCACATCTTGCCTGCGGCCATTGTTGCCGGGCATGAGGTAGCTTCGGAAAACATGGCCCAGTGATTTGCCTGGTCCCTCACAAAGCACCCCTCAAACACTACTCTCCCTTTGTACTTCCTATTAGGATCGTCCTCAGGGAGTTCATGGTTCTTTTCAACACATATGTCAAAAATTCTTCCTACATGGACTGTCTTGCCATTTGCTCGCGCTTCGGCGGCAACTTTCTTCCACTCTCTAACTTTCAACTCATCCCAACATCCCAACTTTCGGAGCTTTGTCCACTCCTTGAGGAGTGCTGCACGAGCCTTGTCGTTACCAGCTTGCTCCTTCTTCGTTACAGGCCTTGCTACACAGGCGTAAAAAGTTGGTATGCCCTGTAAGTTGGGTTGATGCCCCGAAGCCTTGTTCGATCTGGGCATCGGCGGAACAGGATCTCCATATAACCCTATGGCGGGACCAGCAGGGTACCCGCCGGTACTGCCGAAACCATTAACCCCCCTGACGGTCACGTCGGGTTGTTTAACGGTGATCTTAGCATCAACAATCATGACTTTCTCGAGTATGAGTTGAGCGATCCTGTCTCCAGGTCGAACTCGAAACTCATAGTCAGAGTGATTAAAAAGCATCACTCTCACTTCTCCTGAGAAATCAGGGTCAATTACACCTGCACCTACGTCTAGCATGTGCTTGACTGCCAGACCTGATCTCGGTGCGATGCGGCCGTAAACTCCGCTTGGGAAAGTAAAGGCGCATCCAGTATGCACAAGAGCACTTCCCTTAGCGGGAACGATGATTTCATCGCACGAGCTTAAATCTAAGCCCGCAGAGCCAGGCGTCTGCCGACTAGGGAGTGTTGCATAATTGTTCAACATGTGGACGAGCAAGGCATCCTTGTCTCGTCTCCATGCACACGGATCGGCCTCCGTTACCTCAACGGGCGCAGCAGGAGCGTCGTCCTCCTCGCTCAAGGTAGCAGGGGCAGCCGCATAGGGCTTATTCCCATAAAGACCTTTAATCACGGCTTTACACATCCCAATGGGATATCGCGCAGTCAAGGGCGTAAGGCTTCCCTCGATCCTGGCATGGGGGTAGCCTATTTCGTGGCTACACGTGCGCCCTCGTAGCTCGTTGGCTAGTTCAGGGCAAGAAGTGGCGATCCGCCACTGCTTCCTGATGGGAACACCATCGGACGTTTGCATTCCAAAGTCGCAACCGTCAACATCGACACACCTGATGTCGGGATCGTCGGTTAGACGCCTCATAAATGGCTGTTTCCAACCAAGGCAATGCCTCGGCCATTCGAATGCAATTCTACCTCCCTTAAAGCGCACGCGTTTGGCGACACGAAGGAAAGCAGCAAACATGACCATTGACGTTCGTCTAGCTTCATTGAGCTCTACTGCGAACTCAGGACCGTACTGAGACAAATTAACATACTGCCAAGTACTCCACGGTCCGCACGGGATCGAGCCCCATAGGTCACAACCAGGATTCTGATCGACTATCTCAATCAATCTGGTCATATCCTTATTCTTTAAAATGTCGAACGACTCCTTGTGTACGCGAATCGCGTCACCCCCCTGTTCCAGCATTGTGGCGGAGAGCTTAGAGTCAGGTTCGCATGCAAATTCTATCAACAATCTCCGCTTTATCAAAGCGGGTCCAGCTGGTTTGGAGGGTGCGGCTTCGCCAGCACGCGCTCGTTTCAGAGCTTCCTCCCTTTCAGCCTCGATGTATATCTTTCGCATACCGACGGACATACCTTTCCAGTCAGTAGAAGAAATGGAGTTGGGTTTACCAGATCCAGAATAGGACCTCTCCTTTCTTTCCTCCTTCTGCTCATAATCAAGCTCATCACCGTGTAAGGTGTGGGCTTTAGGCTCACCTGCATCGAGGTCTTTGACTTTGTCTAGCCTATCTTTGAACTTGGCCAGAGTGACCCTTGGAGCCCTAGAAGGAGCATGCCCTTTATCATACAGAATTGTCACACCAGTCCAGAACTTTTGAGTTCTGACCCGATGTCCAGGGTTCAGGATTCTCCTGTCATCCCGGATACACTGTTGCGTAGAGTCAATGTACTTCAGATGAGTTACACGATAATCATCCACATCCGCTTGAGACGGGCCTCCAGGAGGCAGTGGAGATCTATCATCCCCGAAAAAGGCTTGCCTAGCATCGACATGGTGTCTGTGCCAGGATTTGGACTCTTCGTCACGCACCCAGTGGTCCCTTTCAGGAACATCAGCAGGTGCTTCAGAGTCAACAACAGGATCATTACTGTCATCGTTAGGATGATCAGAACCCGGACCAACGGCATTGGGCTGGTTGTCCGGTTCGGTAGGAGCATCCGCTTTGGGAAGACCCTTTCCTTCTCCAGTATCTAGGAGCTGGACCTCCCTAGTCAAACGCTCATAGGCGGCCAACATGGGAAAAACGTATCCCTCTTCGGGGTTCCGCCAAATTCTTTTGACTTGATGCACTGGGTCGGGAAAATCCGTTCCTAAAGTGTTCAAGATCGGCAACGTAGTAGTCGCCCTTCCACTGGCCACCGGGCTCTAATCTATAACCCAGGAAAATCCCAGGCTTCGACACTGGCCCGAATTTGGGCGCTTTAGATGCAGGGTCAATCTTCTGTGCCGGCATAGCGGGCACGTTGCTGTACTCGTCCTCTCCGTGATCGGACGGCCCTGAATCATCAGCTAGTTCATCATCTCCTTCGGGCTCGTAATCAGAGTCCTCAAGAGGGTCAAATTCTTTTGGCTTTACAGTGAAATATGTCTCACCAGTCCACGGAGCTTTTAGCTCCTTGGTGGAATCCGGACCGTATCTCCAGTCAACGGAGTGAATCATTTCTCCGTTTTCCTCATCGTACTGAACCCATGTATCACGGTCAGCGGTGAGACGAATATGCTCGATTGGAGCGTCAACGCTGTCAGCTTTGAACAGCTCGGTCCTTGGTTCAATGTGCACTCTGACGAGTTTGCCAGATTCTTCATCGAAGATCCAGTGATCTTTTGTAGGAACTTCATCAGCTTTGTGATGGTCGTCCCCTTCGGAGGCGTTTTTGAGCCCCCCCTTTTCGAGCCTACGCGGTTTTGGCGCGATTGGCTTGAAATCAACAAGACATCCGAATGGGATGAGTTGACCGGGAAAATCCCTGTCATCGTTTCTCTTACCCCATGCGGTTCCTTCACCTCGATTTTCGAGATTTCTGGCCGCGCAAAATGCACGAACGGCAAATGGCCACCATTTGGGCGATAAGCCGGCTTGTCTGAGGAGTACTCTTGCTCCATGCAGAACTAACTTCACTTTGTTTTCAATGATGCCATTCGTCTTTGGCATTCCGGGTGTGGACATGTGATGCACCCAAGCCATTCGGCGAGTAGCCGCAAGAAACTCTCTAGCTTGGTCCGAGTATAACAGACCAATCTTGGGTTCAGGACCCATAAACTTGTGAAAGGCTTCTACCGTATTAGGTACAGAGCGACTAAAAACAGGGAGTACATCTATGTACTTGGTCGCAAGATCGTAATGCGTCCGTTTCACCATTCACACCACGGTCCTTTAAACCGTGTAATACCATCGTGTCAACAGTGACAATATCACCGAATTTTGTGCATTCATGCGCATCGGCACCGCCCCGGCGATGCAAACGTACGTTCTCCATCTTTGCGCGTTGGCAATGTGGGCAAAAAGGATTCTTTGGCAAATGTGACATCATGTGTTGAAGCGTTTTAGCTTCAGCACGTAACTGGGCTTCAGTCCTGTAGCCCTCAGGGTGTTTGATTTCAACAACTTCACCCCCCTCGTCAGGCGCGTCAGCCTCAGAGGGAGCTGCAGGGTACAGTGAATCGTTCATGGCAATTACTGGACCGGGCATTGCCGGTATCGCAGGGCATGCATCTAAGTTCGGGGCTCCGAACATAACCGGCCCTTTTGGCAGGTATGGGACGTTGTTTATAACGTCGAGCGTAACAGTTCTCCCGGATGGGCAGATGAGAACAGGCGTCTCAAAAGCATCCCACCGGAAACTGTATCCAAAATCCGCGCACCTACGCCCTATCGATACAATCGAGGGTGTATTACCCATGACAAAGGCTTCAATATCCTCGTCAAGTGACTCAACAGTGGCATCAACTCTGCCTTGAGTCCCAGCAACACCATTTGCGGTTTGCAAGGAATGTTGAGTTCGTCCATTCTTGATGTGGCGATGATCCTGCGGAGGAATGTCATGCATCCCAACCAAGTCGAAAGGACACCCAGTGTCAGCAAGCCACCGGATTTCGATTTGCGGGCCAGGCATAGCAGGCATCTGATCAGGAACATTTTCCCTGATCATTCGAGGGCGACGAGCCCACCTATTATCAGGCACATACTCACCTAATTGTAACTGTACAATCTGTCTAGTAGTGGCAGCTAGGATTCTAGCATTTTCCTCGGACATCGCAATCACCTCGGGAGGTTGACGCAACCTATCCGGGTGAATGGGGTGAGAATGCGACCGCCGATTCATGATCGGCCTAGGCTCGCCACGTGTTCTTATATTTTCAACCTGCTGAATTTCAGCATTGTCATTGAAACTCAGCCTGCGAGCAGTGAGCTTAATCCTCACTGCCTTCGCGAGCTCAGAGTTATACTGGCCGCACTTACCGGGCAGGTAGTAGAAATCCGTCCTAATGTCAATTGGCCCAGGAATCCGTCTGAATAAGACGGATTTGCGAGTTGGTACACTCAAATCGACATCATCAATCAGAGCATTGTCCGAGAGACGAATCGTTCGTCTGCGAATTACAGCTCTGATATTCGGGCCGCCCGGACACGTACCTTGCAGTGTACGAGCGCCATTAGTGGTCACTGACCACTCCATTGTCCCTTCAGGGCGTTGAAACCGAGCTCTATACTCTTCAAATGCCTTGGCTATGGGATGAGCAGGGCAGGCAACAAGCCCTATAGCCTGAGGGTGACGGCCCGCCCCTCTCAAAAACCCGCTGACAAATCAGGGGCAGGACTATATGTCCTGTCGTCAGCAGTGGTAGTAGGTTCAGCAGACTCGGGCTGCGCATCGACTCGGTCGCTGGGGCCGCAGTGTGTTGCTTCGCTTCTTTCAGCAAATGCTCAGGTGGCTTTGCATGCTTGTAATCACACTTATCCCTCATGCACTTTCCATAGGAAACCCATTGGGCGCAATATCCCGGAATCAGGGGAGGACGCTCCTTGCGTTTTGCATCGGAACTCCCAGTTCTAGTGTGTGCGAATTTGCACTCTTGCCCGCGCGAGCAGTATCCACGCGCGAAGTCCCTGCATGCATCAATCGCAGGAGCGCCGGGCGACGTAGATCTGGGTTTCCTTGGGGGCTCGCCCCTAGGGCTAGGCGTACGCCGCTTGTCCTGCTCCCGATTCCTGGGAGAGTACCTGTCCCTCCGATGAGGACTAGGGGTATTACCGGTCCTCTTTCTCGGATCGCTAGGAGGCCGATTAGGCCTATGGGAATCTCCAAACGGAGATCGTCTCCTAACGGGAGGACCAGGAGCACCAGGTTTCTGAGCTCTGTCCCTGGACTGAGATCGCTCGTAAAAGTCTTTGTGCATATTGACCTGATTCGTACGAACCCTCCAACGGTCAATTTCGTTCTTGCAACGAGCACGAAGCCATTCATAGCTACAAACATCAGGGTTGGATATGTTCCTATCCCATTCCCTGATATCATGAGCCAAACAGTTGAGGTGTCTAACCTTCTCACTGAATAGCGACCGCTTTACCTGTTCGGTCAGCGGTTCATCGAGACCCGCAAGGATGTGATCCCATTTCGCGATGAACCTTTCAAGTCGCTCCTCTTCACTATAGAAAGATGATGTACTGCATCGTAAGTTTGAGAGCTCAATTATCCTGAACGATTGCTCTCCGATATTCGCAGTCCTTAAGTGGTCGTATAAGAGCCACAGGATCTGCCTACTCTTGATGCGATTGTTGGAGACGATTAATCTTATCGATAACTGCAACGGTCTTGATGCACTTCCGAATGGCTGCATTGAACCTGGCTTCAAGGATGTGGTATTTACATTCCCCGTCCAGTTCATCAAAGGTCTTTGCCTTCTCGACTTCAGTTAGCCAATTGATGACGTAAAGTCCATCATAGGCGTTGCTAACAGCTTCCTTCATATTGGCTATCCATACCCTTAGCCCAGCCGCGTCGGGCTCTGGCGGGAGGTCTATGGAAATGCACTTAGTCGCAGCTGTACAGTTCGGATCATGGTGGCTAATGTACCCGCCGCCACCAGTCCCGAAAAGATGCTGTGGAACCTGAGAACTACCGATTGACAACGCACATATAGGACAAAGGCGAGTAGCCTTCGGGATGCAAATCTCACATGCCCTTTTCATGCATATTTTACATTCCTCAATTTTACTGGGATCAGGAATATCCCGATCGCACATCCGACATTTCTTGTCAGGAGGATCGGGGCCACGCATGGTCGGCGGCTCAAGGCCTGAAGGATCCTTTGGCCTTGTACCGTTGGGATCAAATCCTGGATAATATCCGGTTTCACGTTTATCCAGGGGCACGGGTTGCGTAGCCTTCGGAGGACTCTGAAGGTCAGCCGCGTTGGGTTGACCCCCAGTTGGAGTGTCACGGAATCTGTCAACGGGTGGCCGCAGAGGCGGCGAGTACGACCGTGTTGGGTTCGTCTCAGGTACGCCTCCAGGCGATCTATTCCTGACACGCTTACCTTCGGGATCCCTTCTTCTCCTAGTCTCGTCCCTAAGGCACGCAAGACAACAGGGACCCTGGACAAATCCAAATCTCCTGTAGTCATCCTGCCCAGCAGAATGTCTGGTGCAGTAGTAGGTCTTACAAAACTGACACTCAATTCCCTTTGTCAGGAACGAGCTCTCCCTACAGACTCCGCATCGGGGTCCGTTACGGGAACATTCTTCACACAGGTTCTCTTTAAACGAGAAACAATACTCACAAATATCACCTCTGCATCCCTTGCAGTGAAACTCAGCCATGAGATGATTATATCCATCACCTACATATTTACATCTGGGTTTACCAGGGTCGCCAGGGTTCCCACCGGCGGCACTCTTCCTCCCCCCTCCTCCTGGGCTTTGCCAATCTGGAGGAGGAGGTGGTGGAGGATCACCATCAGGAGGGCCAGGTGGAGGTGGCCGCTTATCCGGAGTACGGGACGCGGCTCGCCTTCCTCCTGTGTGATCGTTCAATCCACTACTTGAGGCCTGGTTCGAGTGCCTTGACTCGAGGGAGTTAATTCTCTGGGCCGTATTACCCAGCACCTCGAGCATTTGCTCGAGTTTACTGTTGAGCGTAGTTGAAACGGCCATGTTATGAGTATTTTGCTTGTCCGTGTAGGACTTGCAGTCCCTTGACTTCATCTCAAGGTTGGCTTGTGTCTCATAAAGTTGGTCTTTAACCCACTTTATGCCGTCCCTATTACTGGTCCAGCGTTGTTCGACATCTTGCATCATCCTATCAATCTGACATACCCTAGTGGATAGGTCCTCGATTTTGAGGTTCACTCCACCAATAGCAGGATGGTTGGATTGGCTCTCCACTAGAGATCTCTCGATCATATCAACACGAGCTATAAGCCCGGTTACACGATCAGAGAGAGATTCAAAAACAATTTGAACCTGGGTGATGGAGCGAGCAACATCATCATAGCTGGCCCGCTCGTTTAGGGCATCGCCTATACTTATCATGCGATCGGCAACGATCTTGACGCGTTGGCCAAGCTCGGTCACGATGTCCTTGGTCCCTTGTGATAGCTGCATGGCCGCGTTCGCAGCCTGCGTACACGTGCCACTCACATGGACGCATTGGTCGTACTTGGCCCTCCATGAGTTAACCTCAGTGGAGAGCTGCTTGATGCATTGATCACTTCTATCATTCCTACGACCAAGGTCTTCGACCTTAGCAACCAGGTGATGAATGATCGCACTTACCGAAGAGTCCACCCTCCCTTTTTCAAGGGCTGTTACAAGATCAGCAACCTCGTTGGGTTGCTCCTCACTCGTAGGACCAAATCCTGATCCGCGATCTCGAGGAGTGGACAGATCGACCATGATTGGATTAGATCTCGGAGGAGTTCTGAAATCATCCTGCACGGCCGTTGTTGGCCGTGGGAACTCACTCCGATTAGGGGATTGACTCTGATACGGAGCAGATCTCCTAGCATCACGAACCGCAGAGGGTTGTGTCATGCCCAGGCCTTTGGCCACGGACAGTTTAGGAACAACAGGCCTATCCATTCGCATAGGAACATCAGGTCTCGAGTCAGCAATAACAATGTCATTCAAGTCGGTCGCATTGGACACTCTAGACTCAGACATCGATTCAATATCAGTCGCATTACTGATGGTATGATTGCGACTAGAACTTGATGCCATCATGGATTCAGATTCTATCGGAACATTAGCTCCGTCCATGTCGTCCAGAGCGAAAATGGAAGCCGCGTTGGGCGTAGGGCGAACACCTTGTGCGTTCATGCCACTTGACCTATTAAATTCCTCCTGGAATGCTTCGATTCCATCAAGCACGTTAACGAGTGTGTCCGCGTTTAGCGGGTCTCTACCAATGATTGACGCTGGATCACCTGATCGACCGCGTCCTGAGTCCCGCGCACTGGGGTTACCCCTGTGGGCAGTTTCCCGATCCATCCCCCTTGCCCTATGCGATCCAGTCGAATTTGACCTTGATCGTTTGCTTGGGGTTGGACTGGGATGCAAATCCAATCTATCTACGATATTACGCTCCCTAGGGCTCTCAAATCCTGAAAGTCCTGGGGGAGGGGACATGTTCCTCATGGTCGGGTTTACCGACGGCCTTGGCCTGACGTTACGGCTGGCCACGTCAGGATTGAGATTCTCAATCGACAAAGGTAGCATGAATTCATCGCTTCCAGCAGCCCGTTTTGGGCTTTGGAATTGCGGGAAAGATGACGGGGCGGGTGGCCCTGGCATCCATGCGGCAAAATCCATACCAAAAATGTTTCCGTCGTTGGGCCATGAGGCTCTCCAATCGAGCCCACCGGATTCGGTCGGCAGATGAACATCAAATGCAACTCCACTGGATGAACCAGGTTCGGGATTACCGAGCACTTGAAAAGCTATATTACTGGTTGGCACAGGTCTACTGCTACTTCGAGAGTCACGAAACTCGGACTGACCAATATTCATCAGCTCCGGGAAAGATGAGGATTGAGCTCCAGGTGCAATACCGGGCTCGTCATCATCACGTCCTGAGACGGAATCATCATGGTCAGGACGATTAGCCCCATGACCCTGAGAGCGATTAGCTCTAGAGGCATTAGACGATAGATCATCAGTGCGAGTAGCACTGGATCTCCCTGAAGGCATTGCTTCTGAAAAAGTTGGTCCGACAAAAAGTCAGGACCGGAAAACATCGGCTGTCCGGGCACCTGGCCGTCATTCACAACGTCCAAGATTCCGGCCTGGCCGAGAACCCACTCATCGGTCACCACATGAGGTCCATCCTCGGTGATTCCCGCCATGAGTCCTACAGTAGCCTATGGAAAACGGCGCCTGCAGGGTTGTTATTAAATGGGGTTCGCGGTGCCAACCGAGGACGAATCCTACGGCTGATAACCTGCGAAAGGGTTTGAAACAGAGTTTCGGGATGGATAAAACAGGCCCTAACCCACCAACAAGAAGAGACCACCTTATCCCCCCGGTCCCAAGGGCAAAGCGGTTGCCCTCGGCCGGCACAAACACGAACCAAAAGGGGTGCCAGTTTAACAAACAGAAGAAAGAACCCAGCAAGGGCAAGCAGCGCAGCAAGCGCACGAGCAGCAGCACCAACGCGGGCAAGCAAAGCGAGCGAAGCAAGCAAAGCAAACCAACACGCACACCACCAAACCCCAATCCGACCTGCTCCACCCAGAAGCCCACCGCGCAGCGTCAGCCCGTCCTTTTTCAGGTGCGGGATGACGTGCCGCGCCGCGGGTTATGAGCGACGAAACAGCAAACGGGGATTGACGCAGTGGAAAGCTTGAGCCAAACGGCGCATTGGCCGTGGCGTGAAAACATGTTATGATAAAACTACATGCCCCCAAAAACATAAGGAAATGAGGCAACCGCCAACCAAAAGCCAGGCGGGTACATGTGGTCTCGTTTTTGCTGCCAACTATCTGTGCTCGTGCATGGGGGAGCCTTGCAGCTACTTTCAAACAAGGGCAACTCTGCACTTCCACGTTGAATCTCCAATCGCTGACCGGAATCTTGCCATTTTCAAAGGACGAGTGGGGTCATAAGTGACCTTTTGGAAAAATAGATGGCTCTGCTAAATGGATTCTAACCAAACTAACCAAAAAAAAGACACCTATGTCTGGGTTTCGAACATCAAGTGGCCACCGCCCCATCTGAAGCTGGGCCGCGTTTCGAACCGAGCTTTTGAGAGCACCCGAAAATCCTGAGAGAGAACCCCCCGAAAAGAAGTGGGCTGGTTTCCCTGTAACACAACCTCAACAAGGGCACCCTCAAGAACAGAAAACACCCACCAACTTGTCTACATCTTGCTGGCGCCGAGAGGCAACCTGCCTTCGCCCAAAGTCGACTGGAATCCCAGGAACTGTCGATGGAATCGAATTCTTCACCCACCCCAAACCAAACCAAACCATCCTATAGAAACCAACCGTAACCCAACCCGACGCCAGCCCGAGTCCAAACCTGAAACCCTACCATTCCACAGGGGGAGGAAGGAGGAGCGGGGGCTTGACCCTATATACATATTATATGCATATATATATATATATCGTAGATATATTATACATGATGAGTGTAGAGCCTCGGCTGGCCCTGAAGCGCGCTTGGGCCTGCAAACCAGGCACCCGTTGGCTCAATCCAAGATTTTGCCCGTGACGAGCCAGTCACTTGCTAACTCTTCGCCGCAACTGGGCTCTCAGATTGGATCGAAATCCCCTTTCGCCTCTTTAACCGAGCGATGTAAGCATGGGCAACACCTCAGGCCTTTCAAATGCTACCCAAGGTGCCAATAAGGGGATTTGTCGGGGACTTCGAAAGCCCTATGGTGTTGGACGGGAACCAGAGCGTGCAGCCCAAGCGCAAGGATATACGACTGCGTGGCATTGTCCCAGCCTGGGCCGGATCGCGCATGTGGAAGATGGATCGTAGACATGAAATCAGCAGTCAGCTGGTTAATGTTGACCCATGATTGGGTGAGGGCATAAACTTCCCTGCGTTACAATGGATATAGCCTACTCATTGGTATCTCTGTATTACCTTTTTGTACTCTAGACCATGTATCCCTTGCAGCTGTTGTGGATCCACAAGCCTTTTGCGCGGCTTTTGGATGCGTTTCGTGGGTGAGCAGAAAGGGGGGGAATATCAAGAGCTGAGGCCCCCGCAGGGGTAGCTGCTGGAGCTGTTCGATGGACAGCTCTCACGGCCTACGGTGACAGGTCCCTGTCTTCCCGCCCCGCCCCCAAAAGAAACAAACGACTGTTTGTCAATGGACACGCACCGGGATGTCCAATTCATGGCTTGCGACATCTGCAAATGATCTGAAGGGCTTGGAAAGATGGCCCTGATGCCCCAATCGGAAACCAAACACAGGCCGTCCGAATCCTTCCCAGCTCGGCTTCCGCCAAAAAGCTGCGGTGAACCAAACGCAGTTTGCGGAACGAGAGGCACTCAATATCGTCTAACTCCAGCTCGCCATGAACTCTGCAGATGAATGCCTCAACTGCAAGTGTCATGCGGCGACAACCGGGAACACCACTCACGACTGCTTCCAATCCTGCTGACACCTGGCATCCAAAAAAGCGCCACGGTGCTTTGCGAACCTGCGCATAAGTAAGTAGGTGTGTGCTTCATCTTATCAGCCGCATGCAAGCAACAAATAAGAGCACACGAGAACACACACACACACATGTCTGATGCAGGATCTGCCTGTGTGATTTCCTGCCCATGGGCCGCACGGTATACTGTATCGATCAATCCGCGTCTGCCCTAATGCCCATCGGGCCATCGGGATCGGCAGGGCCAGGGCTAAGCTCCGACGCCCAACTTGCAAACTCGGCTACGCGACATAAACCCCCCCCCCAAAAAAAAAACTGAACCGAAACACCCAAAATTCTATACCCAAAAAACAACGAGAGCCCTGATTTCTGTGCAAACCAAAATAATGTTGCCCGATTCCTTGACTTGAAATCGACGAGACCTCAGACTCCTCCTGAAAGAGGGATACTGACGCTGATTTTTTTGGGGGGCAACTGCAAAAGGTTTTCCTCTCGGTGCTTCAACTGTTGGTATTTAAAATTGTGGGGGGGGGTGTCCCCCCCTCCCAACGCAAAAAAGAAGCAAAAAGTAACTCGGTTTTCCGTTGGGGATTTTCCTTCAAAGATTGGAGGATCGGCTGCTCGACACCCAGAATTTTCCTTTTGGCTTCCCTTACCAAAGGGGCTTGTGCTTTCTCCACCACGAGAAGCACTCCTCTATGCTCCTATGGTTGTCAAGGCCCCCCCCCCCAAAAAGGGAGGCCCTTGACAAGGCTGGCCCTGACAATGGGAACTACAAATCCCGGGCGCGTAAGGTTTATCCGTCAGGTTCCCCTCGCCGCAGGTGTGCCCTGAGCTGTCGCGCGTAGCCAGGAGATCCACCGCACGCTCGGTCATCCTCCAGATACCCAAAAAAGGCTGCCCAAGAAAAAATAAGGAACCAAAAATGGGCGAACCTCAAAACAGGGGTCCCACAAAAACCGCGGTGTCCCTTTCAGTTTCACCCAACTCCCAAAAAGAAGTGGGGACCCACCAGGTCTAGCAAAATGGTTTGTGCCCGGCTGGTGTCCCCCATCACCACCCATAACCAACCAAAAAAGGCACCCTCCAAAAAACACGCCCACAATTGGCCATAGGCCCCCCTGGGCAAGCACCGTCTCTGTTCAAGGATCCTTTTCTCCGGAAAACCAAACAAAATCTGGGGCAGAGAGCCCCCAGAGGCCACTCCCAAGCACCTTACACTGGTCAAGTGTCAACCATCTCATCTGCACGCTTGATGGAGAAACCTTGTCGTTTCAAAAGTTCCTGACGGAACTTAGCCATGGCCCTTGGGGTCACACCAAAGATCAGCCATGTCAAGGGATCCGCGTTCCTCGGTTGATTTTTTTGGAATGCAAAAAAGACCATTAACATGTTAAAAAGGGAGCCTCTGGCGCAGTCCAGCCTGCGGGCGGGGGGGAGGGGGGGGCACCACGGAATGTGAGCGTATGCCAAATGAATGACCGCCAGCTTTGAACCAGCCGGCCGAACACGTCGGTTGAAGCGAAGCTGACTGTCCCTGCAAAGCCGATGGCTGCCAGCACCAGCAAGCAGGTGCCACAGAAGCCGACCCAGCTCACCTGGGCGAAGGAAAGACAGCTTTGACATGCAGAAAAGCACCAGCATCCTTTTAATGGATGTACGCATTGTTGGACGGATAGATGGATGAATGAATGGATAAGTTCTTTTTTGAAAACATGCATGTGCGTGGATGTGTGCGATTAAACCACTGCGCAAGGAATATGTGTATTTACACACTCTATATATATATATATATACGCATATACATACACTTTTACACATATGTATATATATATGTATGTATGTACATCGTGTCACATGACTGAAAACCCCATGTCCAGCTGCCCTGAAGCGAGCCCCCGCTCCTGAGCCAAACGCCTGTAGCTTGGCCCGGGCAAAAAATTCAACGCAGCCTAAGCAGCCTGTGCGGCCGGCAGGCTGAACGATTATTGCGCAGCACCACATCCTCACCTTCCGCATCTTCCTCAGCCACTCCTTGCTCAGCCCACCAAGGCCTTCGTAGCCCAGTCTTGGCCAAGTGCGCGCTTGGCCCCACCCTCGCTCGCCATAGCCAAGCCCCCAGCTGCGGCTTTGCGCTGCAGCCAGCCAGGCTGCTCAGCCCAGCAAGCAACAACTGCTCAAGCCTCTCACGGCTCTTTTTGAGCCCGGCCGAGGCGGGCAGCGAGCAGCGTTTACCAGTGGAGGCGGCGCACGGCAGTTCTATGAAAAAATGAAGTTATCTTTCTATTAAACCGCATTTTCTCTTATTGCTGTTCCTTCCTTCTTTCCTTCGTTCCGTCCTTCATTCCTACCCTCTTTCCTACTGTCTTTCCTACTGTCTTTCTTTCTTTCTTTCTTTCTTTCTTTCTTTCTTTCTTTCTTTCTTTTCTTTCTTTCTTTCTTTCTTCCTTTCCTTCTTTCCTTCCTTCCTTCCTTCCTTCCTTCCTTCTTTCCTTCTTTCCTTCTTTCCTTCTTTCCTTCTTTCCTTCTTTCCTTCTTCTTTCTTTCTTTCTTCTTTCTTTTCTTTCCTTTTCGATCCTTTCCTGTCTTGTTTTCTCTCTTTCTTTCTGTTCTTTCTTTTCTTTCTGCTCTTTCTGTTCTTTCCTGTCTTGCCTTTCTTTCCTTTCTTCCTTTCTTTGTTTTATTTATGTATGTCCTTCAGTTCTTGCTTTCTTTATTTCTTCCTTTCTTTCTTGATGATATGTCACTCTCTCTCTCTCTCTCTCTTCTCTCTCTCTCTTGGTTTTATCTAGCAAATCTATCTCTCTTCTATCTATCCATATATCTCTCTATTTCTCTAGCTGCTTGTGCATCTGCTATCTAGCAATGGATTTGTCTCTCTGGCGATTCGTCGCTCTATCTAGCTATCTATCTATCTGTCTGTCTTTCGGACTATCTATCGATCAATGTCTGCATCTATCAATCTATCTTGTCTCTCTCTCTCTCTCTCTCTCTCTCTCTCGCTCTCTCTCTCTCTCTCTCTCTCTCTATCTATCCTCTCTATCCCTGCCAATTTACGCACCCGCCGATCTATCTCTCTCTCTCTCTCTCTCTCTCTCTCTGTGTCTCTCATTCTTTCTCCCTCCGACCATCTATCGGTCTATCTTATCTCGTTTTGTTCCTATCTACCTACCTGTTTCTATCCACTTTCCAGATTTTTTTCTATCTATCTATCTATCTATTTCTCAGCGCTATATATCTCCCTCTCTCGTCTTCTGTTTATCTAACTATCCATCTACCTGCGCCTGACCACGACATTCGCACCTCACCTTCCGTAAGCTGTGCCTGCACCTTCCCTTGCGAAAGTGCTGCCTGCCACGAGGTCCATACTTCGCCACAAACCCCCAGCGGCCTTGCAAAAGCGTTGCGCCTGACACGACGTCTGCACCTGACCTTGCGAAAGTGCTGCATGTCGTGAAAAGCTTGCGCGTCCGCGCCATGGGCCCGGCCCCGTGGTCCGAACGTGCTCCATCCAGGCGTCAACTTTTGAGCATCCCAAAGCCCAGAAACCCGCAGAGGTTTGCACTGTTGACACAGGTATGAATTTGAAACGGACCCTTTGGTGGCCATCATGCAGTGGCGGATTCAGGTCCACCGGTCACTTTTGAGTTGGTTCCCTGTTAAAATGCATCGCAACATTACTATTCTCCGCGCGCTTATGCTTGTCTTGGCATTTGTTTCAGCACGGAAGTTCCTTCCAACTTCCTTTGACAATTGTAGGTGTTTATTTGCTTGTGTCTTGTATATATACATACAGATAGATATACAGATCCAAGCACGTAGATCTGTATGTATACAAATGCATTGTAGAGCGTAATGTTACGTTCCGTAATGTGGTGTAATGCCGTGCCGTGTAAGGTAAGGAAATGCAGCGCACCCACCGATAAACTCAAGAGTCGTTCATTGCGGGGGCATCAAGAAGCAAGCGTAGTAGTGTTAAAGTTGAAGCATGGCCAAAAGCCGGATGTGCATACGGGTGTGCGTGTGGCCGCACTGTTGCGTGCGAGGTTGTAAGTACGTGTGTTCTGTCATTCGCGTACGTGCGTCGTGTGAGCGCACAAAAAGCAGCACATCAAATATTGATAAGACAATGCAAATTGCGACGCACACTTTGCTTTGCAGTGTGCGCGCGCACGATTTGCGCGTGCAGCGCGCGGCATATGCGTTCATGCGCGGGCCGCGCGTGCGCGCGCACTGTGCGCACATTGTCCGCGCGAAGTGCGCGCAAATCGTGTGTGTGTGTATATGTGACCGTAGCCCTACCGTACAGGGGCGTTGCTCACTCATCATAGAGGGCTAAACGCAAACATGACTCTTGAAATTGAATGAATATGTAGAAAGTTTGCCAGTCTCAAAATTGATTACAAAGTAAGTTATATCTTCCGCAATGGATACTACACATGGCGAGTTGAAGCCGACCGCATCTTGTTCACAAAGCGGGGTCCAACCTGAGAAAACGGGTTCAGTCTTTGCACGGGCCAAATCCTTGCGGGATCAGTAAGCTATCCAACACAACATGAGCTCTGTTCAAACGCATCTTATAGGACAGGAATAATTTTGGGGGCGCATGGGGGCTTGGGCCAAACTTCGCTCGATCAACCGCAAAGAACCCTGGACTGCTGGCTAAATCACGTCAGTGCAGGATCTCTCCACATCGCCGGGGTCTTTCAGCCAGTCCTCCTCATTCCATCCGTCTCCAGAGCGGTCGATGGTCAGTCGCCGCAAGTTTTCCTCGATCAAAGATGCGACCATGGCCAAACATACCAAACATGCCAAAGAAACACACGCATCACGCGCCCACGAAAGTCATCCACATGACTTTTGTTTCACTTCGGGGGGGGGGGGGGTCCCCTAGTATCACAGAAAGTGGCCCTAAAGCCAACTCAAGAAAGGGCGCCGAGAACCCGTCCGGACAGGCCAAAGGCCTCGGCCTCAAAGCAAAGCCCCACCTGGACCT
Organism: Effrenium voratum; assembly: GCA_963377175.1. Lineage (NCBI taxonomy): Eukaryota > Dinophyceae > Suessiales > Symbiodiniaceae > Effrenium > Effrenium voratum. The sequence continues at coordinate 638,656 of CAUJNA010003146.1, forward strand.
TCGGGAATTCATGTTAACTTCGGACTCCGGAGGACCTTTGCCAGGCTGCCCGCCTGTGCATTGGCACAGGCTTGGCCCAGGGGCCCAGCACGGACAGATAGACAGACAGGCCGACAGAGCCACACATCAACCAACCAACCAAGCAAACCGAATCAAACCAAACTGAAACAGACACAGAGACACAGACATAGACACAAACAAGGACACAAACACAAACCATAGACATAGAGACATACATGTATAAATAAATCAGCCAATAAACAAATATGAAAACATATCAACATATATAGATGAATACATATGTTCTAGTCGCCAGGCCACCAAAGCACCCGGATTCCCACACCACGGTCCCCAGACCCCCTCCTCGAGCCCCTGAACTCGCACCCGTGCATCCCGACACGTAGGACAACTCAACCCACAACCAACCCCAAACCCCAACCCTAAACCAATCCTATGCCCCTAGCCCTTAACCCGAACCCCAAACCAACCCCAACACCCACCTAAACCCACCCTAAACCAACCTGAAACCGAACCTAAATCAGCCCTAAGCCAACCCTAAACCCACCCTAAACCCACCCCAAGCCAACCCTAAACCAACCCCATACCCACCCTAAACTAACCCTAAACAAACCCAAACCACCCCCCAACCACCCACCCAACCACCCAACCCCACCCCCCCAACAGGGGGGGGGGATGGGGGGGTCCACGGCCTGGAACACATATGTATATATATATATATAGACGCACGCACGCACACAGCCACGGACGCTGACACTCTCGCACAGAGAAACACCCCGAGAAAAAGAAGAAAAAGAAAACCTGTGTACATGTGCAAGTTTCGTCACGCATGTGTGTGTGTGCTGTAGCTCCCTGAAACGAGGTCCAGTTGGGAAATCACAGGCCCCCTGGCTGCGACCAGTGCCGAGCCCTTGAGCCTCTCTATGTCTCCACTGGGAAAACTGAGGTAAAAAATAGGCCCTTCATAGTGGCTAATAGCTGCGTATCTTACTTGGGGGGGTAGTGGTTTGAGAGTGGAAACCATGTTAAACGGGCCAGCCGGAAATTTGACACGGACTTGTCGTTCTGCAAAGAATGTTCAAATATTTGTCCATCATGGCAAAATTGCAAAGGGAAAGATGCAAGTCTAGAAAACGGTTCCGCCTGAGCCGCCGAGTCTCTATGTGGAAACTTCTGCTCCTCACGCGAGACTCCACGCTGTCCGCGTCTGAGTCCGAGCCTAGCCAAAGGTTTCTGAAAACCGAAGGAGTTGGACACGGATCTCAGTTGCCCAAAGGACCCAGAAATAAAAGGTTAGCCTTTTGGAACCTTGACTAAAAATGGACCCAATCAGGGAAACCAAAAGGTCAAAAGGTCGGCTTTGCGCAACTGAGGGATTTGTGAACCCTGGTGGTGGGGGGTAACACTCTGTAAATTCGCCAGGTTCAATCCGGGATCAGACAAGCCAAATGTCTAGCCACCTGTGAGTTGCTGGAGCTGCTGTGCTTCGAGGCCTCCCAATCTGGTGGCTTCGCTCGCGTGCGTGCTAACTGGGGTGTGGATCGTCTCAGCCAGGAGACGGAGAAAATGCCACTACACAAATTTTGTAAGACGGACGAAGTTCGCAATTTCGCCGTAGCTCTGATCTGTAGGGGTTGCGACTGGCAGCAAAATGTTTGGGTCAACATAGGCGGATCCCAAGCTTGAGGTTTTCCGTGCTGCTTCTTTTTTACAAAGCAAGAACACCTCAAGACACACACACATGCTGTGTTGTGATCCAAAAGGCGAGCCACTTTGCCCTCTTTGTTTTCCTGCGTGTCACAAACAATACTTCTCAAATTGGAAATAAGAAATTCAGGAAGGACCTTCATTCCGAATAGCTGCTCCAACTCTTGCCCCCAAGTCACATGCGATGTGAAAAAATTGATGCTCAAGCCCTTTTGAGCACCTGGCCTGCCGCGGATCCTCCAAACACCCGGGTCGCGTTGGGTCCCGCCACCCTGGCCGCATTTGGCCCCGCCCGCGCCACGCTTGGCGGCAAGTTGACGGCCGCGACGGCCGCCCGGCCTGGCCCAAATTGGGCGGCGAAAACTGATGCGCCCAGAGCGCAGCGCTCTTGTATTTTGCATCCGCCAGTTTCACCGGTCGTACTGGCTTTGAAGGCATCTCATGACATCGCCTTGGTCACTTCGTCATTTTCAGCCGGTCGAATTTGCAATCGCTCGGGATGACTGGATAGCCAGCTCCGGAAATCAAATTTCCGCTTCACGATTGTTGGTGAACCAACTGAGTTTCTTCAAGAAATTCCAAAAAAACCACCTGCTTTCCAAGGATTCGGATCAAAGGCTGGTCCCGCCATAGGTGGCCTTTTGGAAAATGGGTTTCCCCAGTTAATGGAATCAACCCCATCTAAACCAGGAATCGCCCTCTATGTTTTAAGCAAACCAACCAGAAAGGACACCTATGGGTCCCGCCCTGCTAAAAGTTCAGCCTTTAGTGGTTTAATGCGGAAAACCCATTAGTTGGCAAAAAGTTTTCCAGTCGTAACATCCCTTGGTAAAATGCACCAAAGCATTCATTGCGCACACCAGCTGGGTGGCTAAGGTTGAGTGTATGTAAGGGGACTGACATCCGTGGACGGGGCAAGATGTACAGAGCAGGCGCAACGGGTTACGTTTTTAGCCTGACGCCTTGAAGACGCGTCTTCGTGTCTTCGCGTCTTCGCGCCTTCGAATCTTCGCGTCTTCGTGTCTTCGCCCAACGCCCTGCTGACTCCCTGCAGCCCTGAAGCCCTGAAGATGCGTGTCTTCGTGTCCCTGCGTTTTTGCCCAAGCTTTCTCGGAAGCCCTCTTATGTCTTCGCGTCTTTGTGTCTTTGCCAAAGCTTTACTGACTCCCTGAAGCCCTGAAGCCCTGAAGATGCGCATCTTGGTGTGTTCGCGTCTTTGTGTCTTCGCCCAGAACCCCAGAAGCCCTGAAGATGCACTCTGCTGACTCTCTGACGCCCCGAAGCCCTGAAGATGCGCGTCTTCGTGTCTTCGCGTCTTCGTGTCTTCGCCGAAGCTCTGCTGACTCCCTGAAGCCCTCAAGCTCTGAAGCTGCGCGTCTTCGTGTCTTCGCATCTTCGTGTCTTCGCCGAACCTCTGCTGACTCCCTGAAGCCTTGAAGCCCTGAAGATGCGCGTCTTCGTGTCTTCGAGTCTTCGTGTCTTCGCCTGACACCCTGAAGATGCGCGTCTTCGTGTCTTCGTGTCTTCGGGCCAATTTTCGGTGTAACCCTCTGCGCCTTCAATGAAAAAATCAGAGATGTACCAAGGCTTAACAAGCCCCGTCCACGGTCCCGCCCTTTGAACTATCCTTTTCGGTCGCCTCCTCTGCGCGCAGCTCGCTCAGGCCGCGCCGCCTGCTGCGCCTGCGCCCTGGCGAGGACTTGGCGCGCCGAGTCGGCGCTGCAGCCAGCCCGGCGAAAACGGGACAGGCCGAAAAATTGACGCGGACTTGTCGTTCTGCACCAGAGAAAAAAAGGTTCAAGCCTGGGCTTGACATATTTTCATCATAGCCAAGGGAAAGATGCAAGTCTAGAAAACGGGTTGGAGGCATTATTTGTTGATTTCACCTGGTCTTCCCCTTTTCGTCCTTTTTTGCAAGATTCGACAGGGGTGGACCCACAAAAGGCACATCCAAACCGTTTTCAAGAGCAAGATGTTCACCGACCATTTTTTTCAGGATGCACTCGGCTTGCCCCGGGCCGGTGGGCGCTAAAAAAGTGCCCAACAAGCATTGCATCGGATGTAGTCGTTGTTTACTCACCCCCCGACCCGCCCCAAAAAAAAACTAAGGGGCGCCCTCTCGGGCACTGGCGGGGGCAGCTTGGAAACCAAGCGAGGGGAAAAAGGCAGCCGCCACGTTGGTCATCGACCTAGCCCACAACAAGTGTAACTGTATGTCAAGGCCATGTATACAATCACATTCAACCCTACTCTAGCCTATTGAATTACCCCAGACAGTGTGATGTTCAATGCAAGCCATCAGAATCTGAAAGGAGGAAACCAAGAGTACAATACACTTCCGCAACGCCTCACCCATTAGACCAACGTCCCTTTGAACAACATTGGAAAGCCAATTGGAAGCAAGTCTTTCTGATGAAAGATGACACATTGCAACATTCCCCGGGCCCCCCAAACCCGAGCTTTTGCGCCAAGCAACAGAAGCAAGAACGCTAAGCCGCTAAGGAAAACCAAAGAAAAACATGGAACACCTGAGGGTCAAATGATGGACACAAATCGCATGGAAGACCAATGGAAACAAAAGGGAGAACCAGGAGACGTTCAGGGCATCTTTGTCCGCCTGGAACCCCGCCTCACCACCTCCTCATCATCATCATCGTCGTCAACTTCGCCCAGGCAGAGCAAGCGCCAGTCGAAGGCTTCCCACGCCGCTTGTAGCATGGCGTGGTCCCACCATGGGATATTCGACAGTACCAGAAGCCGAAACCAACCCGCACAAAACCACCGGGGGCGGGGGGGGGTGGGCCCACCCGATTTTGCAGTGACGGTGTCCGTTGCTGATGCGGCAAAGCGTGGCTGACCCTGAAGCATAGGTGTCATGAAGTGGCCCCCTGTCCCTGGAAAGGTAGGCTTCTGTTTTGTTGCAAGAATTCGCTGGCATATTGTTTGGCATCCGCAACTGCCCCAGTAAATATCACCTGCCAAAAGGAAACCTCGCTTCCACTTGGCCCAGATGTTTGAAACCTCGCGGCCTGCTTGACCTCCCAGCGCTCGCATGTGTCGAAGAGCTGAGCCGGTGGATCGGGTTGCGCGTGAGTTCGGGCAAAGTTGACCCCTTGCTGGCTAACAAGGAAACCCCAAAGGGGCTAGAAACGCTCAATAGTCTTTACTTCAAGTCCAAGCTATGGGAAGCCCGCTTGCCAAGGACAGAAACCAGACCGAATGGCAACTGGCCCGGAGGAAGCGAGTCAGACATTAGCACAACGCGTTGAGCACAAGGACCGACGGGGTCGGGCGGGGGTGGGGACGTTGGAAGAGGGCTACCAATTTCACCAGTGCGCTCGGTCTCAGTCATAGGTGCTAAGTCCAGGAAAACCCCAAGGAAACATGGCTGTGGGTCAAAACCAATGGTGCCATTTTGGGGTAGGTGTACCACGCATTTTAGTCTATTTTAATGAGGGTTGGGATGTTCACTGGGGGTACGGGCTTTTGACCCATGGCCACATGACCTTTCTCCTTAACAGCGACACTTTTCGCACTCTCGGCCTCCCGTCCGGAGGCGGAAAAAAAGCCGCGGGCGCCGCCAGTGAGGCACCGCTCTCTGACTGCCCCGCGCTTAGCTAGCGCGCGCGGAAACCCCTGGTCTCCCTTGAAAGCCACTGGGATCGCAGGGCGCGCGCAAGGTGCAGAAAGACGATGACCACACCTTGGTTGCTTCAACGACCCCCTGCAAAAAGTTGAACACTTTTGGGGGGTTTGTGGAAAACACCTTTATTTCAACCAAAAAGTTAAAGTCTAAAGATCCAACCCACTAGCGGTCAAGACACCCGCGAGGTCCAAATACAGTTGGAGTAGGGGGGGTGCAACTTGCTTTCAGCTTTCTGCACGCCTGGCTCTGTACACTTTTGGGACCTATTCGGAGTTGTGAGCAACACCTATGCTCACACTGCAAATCTAACATGAGCCAAACCAAACAAAAAACAAAAAGGCACAACTCTACGCAAGGGACGGGTTTCTTGGGTTCCTTTCCTTTATCTGAAGGGGGGTTTCTTTCTAACCTTCTGGCACCAGAACCTCGTCTCGGGGATCGATGGATCGATCAACCCGACCTTCTGGAGCAAAGCCTCACGGCTCACATTCTCGGCGGGATGTCTTTGCACATCTCCGGAAACCTGCGACTTGCGGGGTCCCCTTTGAGCCTCTCGTTTCTGAATTCGCTTCGAAAATTCCTGACATCCACAGCCGAATTTTACTTGGAGACCCTTTCGAGGATTCATGTTCATGACTTTCAGGGTGGCTCCCTACCGACGGCTGGAAGAAACTTCCCACAACGTCATCGAAACGTGGATGGCTTTTGGAGTTCCATCGACCTCACCCTGAATCATGGGTTTAAGCCTCACTCACGGGCTATTTTGACATTGGGCATGTGCCATTGGGCGGGGGGGGGGGGGTAAAACCGCATGTCTGAAGGTGCAAAGGGGGTTGCCTCACAAATTGGGTCGGTTTTGCGCCCCATTTCGCCCATGGCCCCTTTGCTGCGGGTGCCTTTCAAGTTGCTGAGAACACGCCGAGGCCAAATCCTGAACGCCCATGCGAAAAAGCCCCGCGCCCCGCGCCTGTCCCGCACCACAATAGGAGCTTTGCGGCCCATGTCGCCCGCCCCGCAGTTTTGACCTGAGTCTCGCGCTCGGAGTCGCGGAGTCTCGGCGTCTCGGCGTCTCGGCGCCGCCAGGGGCGGCGCCGAGCAGAATTCTGTTCACGTAACGCACGCCGGGAACAAAAACGGGGCGAGCTCCGCGAGGTTCCCATGAACCGTAAGACTGGGAGATGTTTGGACCACGCTGGTTAAAGTGGGGCTTGGGACGTCGCGTCGCACCAAGCTGTGACCTGCTTCCATGGGCAACCGGAAGCGGAATGGGTCCTCTGCAGGTTCCGTCTGGGCTTCTGGCTCCAGTACCGAGGGTGGCTCTTGGAATCCTCAGCCCGAGCAACCCGGAAGTTGACCGAAGGATGCCCTCAATGGGCCAGCCCTCTATTCAAGCTTTCTCCAACTGAGTCAACATTCGTCTTGGCCAACCGTCCATCCCCAGTGTTGAGTTCCCACCCAAGTGTCGATAGTGCGGATCTCCCATCCGCCCTTCTTCTTCAGGTCCTGCCAAACGAAGATCGGAATTGCAAACGACCGCCCCAAAGCTATGGTTGGTTCCTTTCAAAAGCATTTGAATCTCAAAGAAAGGACCAGATTTCCCCGGGCTGGGTGACTGAAGAAGCCACCCCTTCCTCGCTGAAAACTGGGTTCGTCAAAGTGACATCCTCAAAATCCTGGAGCCCAAGAGCTTGTTTTCCAGAATCCAAATTCTAGGGGGCCCTGGAGAATGACAAAGACGCCTTCTTGATCCTTTTTGCATTTCGTGCGACTCTCGGCAAAACAAATGTCCGGTGCTCCTCGGCAATCTTGTTGAGCCGGATAGCATTCACGCCAAAGTCGTAGTTTCCCTGCGACCACAAGCTGTATGACTGCAAAACTTTCAGTGGGAACTACCCTCCCGCCTTCTTGAAGTCAAGTAGCTACTTTAAGCGGATATGAGTGGATGTGCGTGGATATGACTGGGTCCCCTCATCCTTACCTGACTTTACATGGAACCTGACGTTCGGGGGTCCCTTTGAAAGGAGAATGATCTTCCAGTATCCCCATGTCAGTTTCCATGTGAATCGGTGGGAACTTCGTGGACGTTAGCTGGATTTACATCCCCGAAGCGTTTGAGGCGCCGCAAGAAACATCTTACTTGGAGGAAACCTGGAATCCCCGCAGGCGGTTATCTTATCGGAATTCTTACACTGATTCTGGGATCAACTACATCAGTCGTTTCAGCCCGCGGATAGGTGGAATGCACGCCAAGAGAAATCCTATGACCTCTTGCAAGAGAGGCAGCCCCGCGTGACACGTGACTGTTCGCATCTAGTCAGTCCCGTCCCTGAGCCTGTTCCTTTTGATCCCCTTTAAAACCCACTCCAAAAACTAACATCTAAAAAAAAAAAAAACTAAACACCCTCCCTGCTTTTCTGCAGGAGGGTCCAACTCGGAAAAAAAAAAAAAAAAAAAAAAAAAAAACTGATAAAAATAAAAAAGGTGACCCACCCAAATGTGATTCTTGGCTGTTTTGTTTGTTGTTCTTTATTTTTCTTTGTTCGGGAGAGAAAAAAACGGACAGGCTCACATTGGGACGGTCGACAATGCGCCTGGCGGCTGGAGCTACGCACGTACAACGACCCCTCGCGGGCATCGTCCGAAATCCCGGGGATGACGGCCTCGGAATCGGCCGGGCCAGGGATCTAAGTAGGAGCTGGTCTAGTCCCCCAATTAACATGGAACGACAAAAGCACCCATTTGTAGAGGAATCGCATTTTGGGACGTGGAACCTAGAAAGCACACATGTGTAGAGGAATCTCAGTTTGGGAATTAAGATGGAACCCAGAAAAAACACATTTGAGCATGCATCTCATTTTGGGAATTAACATGCAACCAAGAAAACACGCATTTGTAGAGGAATCTCATTTTGGGAATTGACATGGAACCAAGAAAACACGGACCCCCTTTTTGGGATCATTCTGTTAACTTGTAAGAGAGTAACACTCTTCCAACAATGGAATTGCAGAGGAGGGGTTTTGGAAGACCACAATCATCTTGCAAAGGCCTCCTATCCAATTTCATGATCGTTCGAAAGAGGGGTAGTTTAATACTGTGGATGAACGAAATCCATTTGGGATTGATGACACCCTATGAATAAAGGGGCGAAAATTGAGGCGACCCGGGCGTGTGACTGTCAAGAATTGGACACGCCCGTAACTAACCAGGGGTTTATCAACCTTGGGTTCCCATTAAACACACGGTACGAGCCAGGCCTGGTGCAACAAGCGTGGCGGGTGCCGATGCTCCGGGCACTCAGTCCACCAACGGCCACACTCGGAATGCCAAGCAAGCTGCGAACTCCACATCATCACGATGCCCCCTGGCCAGCGCGACAGCAACTCCTGTGGGTATGTGTCCATATAGTCAAAATCAAGGGACCGAAAAAACGGAGAAGAAAAAAAAACATGTTGCCTTAGGTAACCTTTTGGAAAAATTGATGGCCCTGGAAAATGGATAAAACTGTGCCATCTACTTCTAACCAAGAAGGACACCTATGCATGTTGCGTCTCTTAACCCCGCCCTTTGAATCAAACCGAGCACCCTCCAGCTGGGCTGTTGGAACTGACCACGACTATGGTACAAGAGAAAGGGCTTCCCAAAGACGAACTCCCATAGAAAAGGGGAGATCCCCTTGTATCACAGAAGTGGTTCAATAGACCCCGAGTGATCCCACAACCCTGCCCTCCAACAACACACAAGCCCACGCGTTTGTCTACTTGTTCTTATGTCGAGTTCGAGGGCCCCTCGCCCAGGGCCACCTTTTCGGGCACCATGGACACCCAAGGGCAGTTTCGGGCATGTTCTTGGGAGGCCTGGAGGCGTACAACCATTTAACTAGGTCCTCTAGTAGAGAGGTTAGAATAAGGGTACCCTTTTTTGTGTAGTCTATTTTAGGTGGGCAACCCTCCCCAAAAAAGGGTAAAAGGGCACTACTGGGAAATCTAGACAACATGTATTAAGTACATGACCGCAAAACTGCATACAAAACCTCCATCCAAAAACTTCTCCTGAACCCATCATCGCCGATCATGCCGCACATCTCCCAGGCGCCTCCTCAGGCTCTCGAAAATCACATACCTCGGACCGGCACTCGGAACATCCGTGCCCAGCTGGGTCGGTCCTGTTCTTGGGGCCCCGTGTTTTTTTTGCGTGGTTCTTGCGTGTTTCTGTGAAGGGAAACTAAAAGCAACACCACGCAACGCTCCATTCGTTAAAGTTGCAAGCCCGCGAACATCAAACTAGCATTCCACAATGCATTAGTGGATCGTTCAGAAGCGCTGCAGCCCAACGGATACGTATTTATAGATATAAGCATAGGTATGATTACACACAGATATGCACACAAAGGTAGGTAGATAGGCAGGTAGGTAGGTAGGTAGATAGATAGGTAGATAGGCAGGTAGGTAGGTAGATAGATAGGTAGGTAGGTAGGTAGGCAGGTACGTAGGTCATAGATAAGATAGATAGGATAGATAGGATAGATAGGATTCCGAAAAGATACATAAGATAGATAAGATCGATTAACATAGATAAGAGAGGGATTAGATAGATTCGGTATGTAGGATAGATAGGATAGACAGGATAGATAAGATAGATAGGATAGACAGGATAGACATGATAGATAGGAGAAATAAATCAAATAGGTTGGATAGACATAATAGATAGGATAGAATGGATAGACTGGATTGGTTGGATACATTGGATCGATTGGATGGATTGGATGGGCAGGATTGCATGGGAGGGGATGGGGGGGGATGGGATGGGATGGAATGGGATTGGATGGAACGGGGTGGGATGGGATGGGATGGAGCGGGGTGGGATGGGATGCGAGGCTGGGTGGATGGATAGATGCAGGCAGGCAGGCAGGCAGGCAGGCAGGCAGGCAGGCAGGCAGGCAGGCAGGCAGGCAGGCAGGCAGGCAGGCAGGCAGGCAGGCAGGCAGGCAGGCAGGCAGGCAGGCAGGCAGGCAGGCAGGCAGGCAGGCAGGCAGGCAGGCAGGCAGGCAGGCAGGCAGGCAGGCAGGCAGGCAGGCACAGGCAGGCAGGCAGGCAGGCAGGCAGGCAGGCAGGCAGGCAGGCAGGCAGGCAAGTGGATTGATATGTAGGCAAGTAGATAGATTGATCTATCTAGCTAAAATTATATACACCGAGTCCAATAAGTTGGTTGGGGATTCGGTCAGCAGGAACCGTCCTTTACTTGCCAATTACTCACTTGGGAGTTACATGCCAGCAACCCTTGCAGTTCCCCTACCCCCCCTCCATTCTCCCGCCTCCCCTTCCCCTCCCCTTCCCCTTCCCTTCCCCTCCCCTTCCCCTCCCCTTCCCCTCCCCTTCCCCTTCCCCTCCCCTTCCCCTCCCCTCCATTCTCCCCTCCATTCTCCCCTCCGCCTCCATTCACGCCCCAGCGGCAAATAATTCTTCTGCACGTCCTTCACGGCAAAGCCGCCTCCGTCGATGCCCTGCTGGCCGGGCGGGTATGCCTGGATGATGTCGGCCACCTGGCCGGAAATCGACATTTCATGGACGGCCAAAAAAAACGGTCAATGTATGCAGTCGATTTTAAAGGACATCCCTCGGAAAAAAAGGGGCCACCACTGGGCATCCCAGGCTTGAAATATTCCCTCAGCAGTCCCCTAGTATGTTCCTAGTATTCACCCTTAGAACTTCCCTAGTATTTTCTGAATATTCCCCTAGCATTCCTTTTAGTATTCCCCTAGTATTCATGTAAGTATTCTCTTGGTATACCCTCTAGTAGTTTAAGTATTCTCTTGGCATACCCTCTAGTAATTCCTCGGTGTTCCCCTTGAGTGCCCTTAATATTCTTCAAGAGTTCCCCTCACTTGGCCCAGTATTCCTTTAGTATGTTCTTGGTATGCCCCTGATATTCTCTCAGCATTCCCCTATATTCCCCGAGTATGTCCTTAGTAATTCCCAAGTATTCACCCTTAGTATTCCCCTAGTAGTCCTCTACGCTAGTGTGCGAATATAAAGGGTTAGGTGCGTCTTTGCAGCATCCGATGCCTGGAGAAAGAAAGCCTGCCAGGAAAAGGGCCCAAGCTGCAAAAACAAAAAACCTTGAGAAAAACCAAGAAAAACAATCTCTCAGGCAAAAGGTAGTGGGCATGACCAATATTCCCTCAGGACTTTGTTTTTGCTTGTTTGTTCTTATATTTCTTCGAGGTGTTCTTGGCTGTTGAAAATGATAGTCCTTTTGGGTATTGGGCATGGCCCAAACATTTCCCTCAGGGCTTTGGTGCTTTTTACTTGGCTTTGTTCGAGTTGGCAATTCTTGCAGGACCTTCAAGATTTTCTCAAACACATGCACGCGAGGAAGACTCTGCCGTGTTCACCAAAATTGTCGTGTTCACTCGAATCAAATCCCCAAAAAAGCCACCACTCAGAAGAGTTTCTGAAAACATAGAGGACCTCAAAGGCCGCCGAGCGCATGACCTGCATAGAACAATACAAAAAGGTTGGCACGCACATAGACTTTCTGGTGCGAGAGATGCAAGGAATGGGACATGGAATGACTCCTGAATAAACCATCCAACCTATGGTTCCTTTAGGGAATCCCCAAATGGTTCATTCCCAACACCCGGAAGGGTCATTCCCTCCTACCGCAGCAGCAATTAGAAAAACTATCCGTGAGCTTGTTCGGACAGGTAAACTCAGGCAATATAATATTGGAAAATCACGACCAACAAGTTCCAAAATAGCCAAACATGTGTGAACACCCGCCTTCAAGATCCGGATTGAACAATGCAAGCTGCAATGCCTCTATCGCATAGGAGTGTCTGAAAAGCCCAAAAACCACTCCAGTTCTTCAATCGTCCCTGCTTCTCCCTAACGTTCTTAAAGAACCCCCATTCAGCCCGAGTACTCTATCTGTTTGGAGTGGCGTGATATTAGGCAGATTGTATGTATGTTTGTAAAAAGAGAAATGGTCACCGAAAACTATGTGCCGAAAGCTATGTGATCTTCTGCTCAGGCCATGTCGGTTGTTCAGATTCTTGCTGCAAGCAATTGGAAAATACACTGGACCATGCTGTGATACTTCAAGTCCTTGCGTTGCACACTTGCTAATGAGGAGAACGATTCCCTGCAAATGTCCGTGGTTTATGCAAAACGCCAACAGCTAGAATCAAGCGCTTGGAAAAATGCAACAGGCATGCCGTTGGCGCCTTATCTGTCATATCTTTGAGTTTAAGAGATTGAACTTTTGCAGTGCCCCAACAGGTCAATTTTGCTCTCTCTCCGGAGAGTGTCCCACTTTCCCAGCCACTCCTGCACATAGGCAACTGGATTTGTGTAATCAAAAACCTTGATAAAGTGAATGCAGGTTACTATCAGGCTTGGGGTGGGGGGGGGGGTTGAAAACCGACCTCACTTTGCTTCAACGAGCAAGTCAGCAGACAATCCAAGAAACGGAGCCTAAACCCTGGCCTTTTGAGCATACCAAGGAAACTATAAAAAGAACCCCAAGAGGTAACGTATAAAGCTTTCTCCTGGCTTCTTGTGACTTTGCCTTGCACTCACAAAGAGATGGCTTTGGGTGGCAAAATCGACCCGGAGTGTCCACCAAAAAATCTAGAACCTGTCCAAAACCTTTCAGAAACCCCCCGTAAGGAGCCCATGGTGAGCGATTTCAAGTGAGCGATTTCACTATGGCAGGCCATATGGGCACCTGTGGTGCGAAATGGATTTCACCACCATCCACACTATCTTGCCATTCGGGGTCCATTTATTCCTGGCCCGCCTTGTTGTTGAGTGTACGCCCTTTCTGCGTGCCTTTCAGGGAAGGCCAACAGGAAAAACCGTCTCGGGGGCGCGGGTCCCGATCTTTCCGGCCTCCTGCATCGCCTGGTCTGGGGTCTTGCCCTTGAAACCTCTGCCGGCGAGCGAGAGCGAGGCAGGCGTTTTCCGGCCGGGGGCCAGGTTTGGAAGACCTTCCAGCAAAAAATGGAAAGGAGCACAACACACGAACAAGGGGGGAAACCTAGTTGCACTTGGTGCCATTTTGTTGAGTTGCTACCCCTTTAACTCTTTGGTGCTTTTTTGAAAGGGTTGCCAAAAGCAACCAGTGTTGCGGCGTTTTGGGGGCTCCGAATCCGAAAACAAGACGAGCCAGGCATTTTCCAACTGGTGTGGCCATGCAACGGTTGTCCAACTTGCAAACCAAGATGAGCCCACTGGGCCACCACGCGTGGAGTGATAATAGCTTGAAAGCTTGACAAAACCATGGAAGAAACTCATAGGGAAAGGCATACTTGACAGTTAACAAGGTGGGGAAAAGTATCCAAGGGGCTTGTACTTTACAGCTGGGAAACAATGGCCACTTTCCAACACTCATGGAATTCAAAGATGCGGTTTCGGAAATCTTCGATTGCTTCCACCCCACTTCTATTGGCTACAACGAGAAAATGGCCACAGCAAAGCCGGTTGCACCCTGATGCGAACCTGGCCATTCCAGAACAAAACAACATCTTTGGGAGTGTCCCTTTCAAGCCTTTTGAAGAAATCAACGCCCCCGGCTTGTAGCCTAACTTGGGAAACCACAAATTGGAACCCTGAACCACAAAGCTGCATGATCCAGCCCTAGACGGTCGAGCGCTTGGCATCACAAAGGCAGACCATGCGCATATGGTTTGCGTAGAGAGCAGGTATGTACGGAGAAGTGTCGTGCTGAAGAATGCGGTAGTTCACGTGGGCAACTGAAGCTTTGTCAAAACTTAGCCCACGTCTGAACACACACAGCAAATAATATGTCCTCATTATGTTTCATATTTAGTTCACCCTAAAATGCAAACTCCTTTTGCAGGAGACCCCAGCAACCAGGCGACTCTGTTTGTTGTTTTTGCGTGAAAAGGTCACCTGTCAAGTGGACCAGTAGGTTTGCACATCGCGAGCTATGGACTGACAACTCCAGGGAGATGTTAGGGTATGGTTAGGTTTTGCAACGGAGCGCTGCTGAACACATGGTACTCAACTGAAATAATGTGACGGGTTAAGGTCAACTAAAATAAATATATACACATGACTGTGCGTGTGCGCGCACGCGTCCACTTGGATGTTTACACGTAGAAAACGTGCTCCCTCTCATGTGATCATATGTGTATATATATATATATAAATATCGTGCGTCATTTTGAGGGTACCCTCCTCCAAACCGAATCAAGTCCTTGAGCCGCCGGCGCCACGGCTGGAGGTCATGGAGGCCCTTGTCCACAATGTCCGTGTAGGTCGTGGAGAAGCAGTTCCTCGACAGAATGGGGCAGGCTAGCCCCTTACGAAAGGCTCAAGTCCACTGCCGGTTCGTGGTAAGATGAACGGGTTCACCTACAGACATGGAGCACCACCCGGATGTTGTCCAAATGAATAAGGCTTTTTACCCCCCCCCCCCCCCCCGCACAAATAGCGATAAACCATACGGGAAAGTCCTTCAGATCCCTCGATCCCCTCAGGGAACTTGCCCCAAACCCTGCGACCCCCAAGCCGCAGCAAGCAGCGCCAAGGCTCGGCGTGTTGGCGCATTCCTTCAGGATGCCTCGGAAGAAGACACCGGGCGTGACTTCTTTTGGTGAAGATCCGCCCCTGTGCGATATTCCAAGGGTACTGAAAAGAACCAACAGGGGAAGGAAAGAACGCATCCAAACCGTGTTCTAGATGAAGGGTCCTTTGTTTCGAAACCAGGGGCCCGAATAAAACTAAACCTCCTGCTAGCAGCCTGAAAAGGGGTGCCTTTGAAGGAATTCAGCTTCTGTGTTTGTGCAAGAAAGAGTACTGTTGGCCCTGCTTGTTTTATTCATTTACTTTTTCGTCAAGCCGCTTTCGCATTCCGCGCGGTAGAGGTTAAGTCATCAACACGCCGTTTTGTTGTGGGCCCGTACAATTTCAACAAGGCGCAATAACATGTCACTGGAGGCACACAGCAGCCGGGCAATGGAACCCTGGATCCCTTTTCTGGATCTTGGGCCACCGGCATTCTCCCGTGCGGCTCTTGAAAGATGCCAGGCGGGCATCCCCGCAATGCCAAACCTCTCTGGGCCGCTGGACCCTATGCTTCCGGGAATGCCCTGGACAAAAACTCCGATCACTGGACCCAGCAAGGGTTTGAACATCCCAACCCCATCCGCGACTCACGGAGCATCACTGGAACAGCCCGAGGCCTTGCCCCTAGCTAGACTCCTCTTGGAGCAGCAACCGTCCACAGCCAAACTCCTGCTTTGCTTCCGAGTGTCCATTCTCGCCCTTCTTCTCCGCACCACTTCTGTCCAGTCCCTCCACGGGGTTGGTCAAGTAATCCCTGGCTGGGACGAGCTTCGGCTGGAAAACGTCCGGCCATATAAAACTAGTGTTTTGCTTTGCAATTTTCACTCGCGCAACTCTCCACTTTCGGGGTACGACCTTCCAAAACTCGCAGTTTCTGTTACGATGTTCACTTCGCTCGCGCGACCCTCTGCGCACCGTGGGAGGGTCGACCTGCAAAAACTGTTTTTGGTTTATGCTTTTCAGCTTGTGCAACCATCACAATGTGAACCCTCAGCAGATGTTCCATCGACCGTTTCTGACTTTAGAGGGCCGGAGAGATAGAGAAGGAGAGGGAGAATGAGAAACAGTTGGATAAAGAGAAAGAGTAAAAAGGTGCGGAGAACGAGGAAGAGGAGCAAAAGCAAGAAGAGAAAGAGAAAGCGAAAGGGAAAGAGAAAGATCAAGAGGATGACGAAAAGGAGGAGGATAGAGAGAAAGCAAAAGAAAAGAACAAGAGAGAGAGGAAAAAAGAGGATGAGAAAGTGAAAGACAAGAAGACAGAAAAAGATCAAGGGAAGATCGATAAAGCGAGGGAGAGCACAAGAAACGTATTCGAAACTATAGTCTATAGTTCTTGTATTGTTGAAACGTCCCCACGGTCTGCCGGACTTCACTGGTATGAAATCTGCTTCATGGGATGAGGCTCTTTGGGGCTTCCTTCTGTTCACCTTGCCTCGTTGGATGTGTCAAAAAGAAACCCCCGTCTCCTTCCCGCCTAGGGGATTTTTTGACAAACATGAGCTGCTCCCTCCAGTGACCTCGTTGATCGTTGATTTGAAAGGCACGCCCCCCCAAAACATCGACAAAGGGCCGGAAAACTATTTTGTTCGAACATCAAAGGGACGCCCCCTCCAGAAAACGGACAAGAGAGGCCGAAAGCAACCTTCCTCCAGTCATCTGGTGGGTGTGTCTTTGATCGTGAGAACCCCCTTCTGGTTGGTGTGAAAGGCAAGCCAACCAACAAAAAACCTTGGCGGCCTCCCCACAACACAAAACGGACACACCCTGGTAGGCGTTTTTATTGTGGGATCCCCCTTTTGGTTGGTTTTTCAAGGGGAAGAAAGAAAAAATCCTTGGGGAGGGTCCAGGGCCCCCCCCGAAAAAAATTCCACACCGCCTGGCGGCTTCCCATGTTGGACATCTCTGCCCGGCCTCTCCAGGAGCCCCAGGTCCGTGGGCTGCGGGCCCGGCTTCTTCGCGTCGTTCAGGGACCGCTCCATCTGGCCAGACGCCAGACACTCCGCCCGTGGGCTCGTGTGTCATGGGAAAAGAACCCCAAAAACACGAAAACAATTTAGTTTTGGGTCTAGTTTTAGTGTTTTTGTGTTTTGTCAATTTTAGTTCTGGTTTTCTTTAAGACTCGTCGTCCATATGCCCCCCTTCAGAACTCAACAGGTCCCTTGGCCCGCAAAGTGGTCGTCCAGGACCCACCTCTGAGGCTCCATGGTTGTGGAGGGTGTACCTGGGGGCTTCCGCTTTTGGCAGTAGATGCTTGGGACACCTGCAGCCCGGATTTTACCAGAGCGCGAAGGCCCCCTCCCTTGGAGTTGCAAGGACCTGACCTAGGGCCCATGGGCCAGGTGATGTCAGTATCATTCTGGGCTGCCCTTCCTAAGCAAAGAGAGTTTGCCACTGAGCTTCAAGTGAATTGGCCATTTGGGGTTCCCAAACCCAGGAGTGGCTCACGTATCCCGATGGAAGATTCCGTGCTTACGTCAGTTTGAGGGCAAGCAAAAATATGGAACCCCGCCTTCGTGTTTGATACCTGTGCATTCCCTGGAGCAAGTCGGCAGTCTGGGTCCTGAGAATCTGTGAAAGAGTCACGCCGCGGGTAGCCCACTGTGCCTGAGAATGTGCAAACGGCTGCTGGGGACAAGTAGAGCTGCTCATTGCTTCTCTAACACCACGAAAACTGTTGAACATGCCAGTGGGGAACTTCATGAAAGGATGAGATGCCAAACAAAAGCAGCGGGCCCGTTGCTTTTGGAGACGCGGTTTGTGTCAAGGAAAAGCTCAATGTTTGTTCAGGGCAGGGTTTGCAAATAAGCTCATGAATGGCTTCGGGGCTGAGGGGTTTCGGGATGACTTGGGTAGGTTCCAGGTTGATTTGGCGATTGAGGTAGACTAATAAGGTGTGAAATTGCTTACCTTACACCAAGGCCTCCAGTGCCATTTTGTGTTTTTTTTGGGGTGGGTTAACAAAAAAGAGTGCTGTCAGCGAATCTTACAGTGGTTCGGACGAAGGTCGGATTTAGGGCCAGCGGAGGCGGTCTGTTGCTTCAGAAGCTGGCTTGGCCAATCGCTTGGGCCTCTCGAGGCAGCTGGGTAATGTGTCACACGGACCCCAGGAAGCAAAACTCCTGCGGACATGGTCCCTTAGATTCCATGACGACCCCTACCAACCTCAAGGGTCAGGGGATGTTTTGACCACACGCTCGAGGATTCCAACTCCCGCCCAGACGCGCCGCCCTCCCCCACCCCGCATCCGGCGCCTGATACACCGCATTCTGGAAGGCGTTGGCTTCTCGAGGGGCCAGCAGCCCACCGACCTCCGGATCACGGAAGCTGCGGCCGAGAGAAAGAGAAAAAAACGGCACCGATGTTTTGTGGGTAGCAAAGCCAAAGAAACCCCTCCCACAAACGGCCTTGAGCCCTGGATGCAACCCACCTCTTTGGGCGCAGAGCTTGGAAGGGATCTCACAAACTGGATCCACTTACAGCCTCAACCTAGGATTTAACAAACTGTGGATGGTTGTGAAATCCATTCGCACCACTTTTGAAGCCATGGGAAACCATTCTTTGCTGGTATTTATAGGGGGAATCATCTTTTCAGGGTGTCTTAGGTGGTGCAGAAATTCTTCGACCATCCACAGTATGAAATAACTGGGAACCCCAGATTCATAAAGGGGGGGTGTCCAATTCTTTTTATGGGTTCAGACCAGTTTTGGAGGGAACACCCCCTATTAATCAGCCAGCATTTTATTTGGTCGACATTACTGGTCATTATTCTGCCAGTGTCAAAGTCACCTGCCCAGTGGCAGGTTGAAGGGAAACCGCCCCAGCTGCTATGGTCAAAACAATGACCCTGGCAATAATACCAACCGTTGGCCCAGAAAAAGAGCATTTCTTACAGAGGCCGTGGCCGCTGCACCTGCGATCAGCTCGCGCCGGCCACCCACGCCTGGCATGACACGGCTGCGGTTGGGAACCTGAACAAAGGGAGCGAAGACCAGTGTGTGGTTTCCTTTTTGCTTCCGACGCAACAAGGGGCGCTCTCAAAAAAAACGCCGTAAAGCAGGTCCAAGTGAGCACAAAGGGCAACCAGCAACCGCAACCCTTGGTTTTGTGCAACTGTTTTTCGCTGAACAGCATGACCGAGGCAGTTTGGCACACCTTGGGCGCACTCTTGAGGGAGCCTCGTGCACTGAGCGGCGAGTGGGGCTCTGCTTGCGGGAGGCGGCTGCGGGTGTACCCGCCCCCTTTTGCTCCCCGAGCTATCGAAGCCAACCCCGGATGGCTTTTCAAAAGTTTCGATGAGTCAGCTCGTAGCAGCCGATCGAGAAACCCACCTGGCCTTGGCAGACCTGCGGATGGAGCACTATCGTGCCGGAGCATGCGCACATTGCTCGCCGGCGCTGGCTACGGCATCCGCTGCCTCTTACTCAATGCTGCTGTGGCGCAGGGCATGCGCCGTGCTGTGGGCGCGAGCCTTTCGTCGCGCTGGCCTTTTGGCTCGACCGCCACCAGCTCGAGTTCGCAGTGTAGGGGGCCATGCCACGCCCCGAGGCATTGTGCTGCGACGTCACCTTGGTCAGGCCCCCTTCGTCGCGACTGACCACATGCCGGCGTTCCCATTGGGAGGGTTCTGCATTCTGAGCCGAACCCGTGTTGCGCATTTGCAAGCCGTAGCTGCAAGAATCTCTCTGAAAGCTTCTCTGGGCAAGATCTCCGCGCAAGTTGCTCTGCACAAAGTCTGCGCGAGCATGCCCTCGTCCGAATTGATCTGCATGTCCTCTCGCGCTACTTGCTTTGCACGTCCTCTCATGCATCTTTCTCTTCATGTGCTCTCCTGCTGCCTGCTTTGCCTGCTCCTCTCCTGCTTCTTGCTCTGCATGCGCTCTCGTGCTACTTGCTTTGCGCTTCCTCTCGTGCATGCGCTCTGCACGATTATGCAACTTGCTCTGCATGTGCTCTCGTGTATCTTGCTCTAGCTGCGCGAGCTGTGGCTGGCAGCTCCAGAAGAACCTTCCACAATGCTTTCCTCGCTTCCTGAGTGATTGGCCAAAAAAATCCAAACTTGTTCCTTACCACTGAAATGGTGCGCAAACCCAAAAAGTTCAAGGTCCATGAACTCAGGGACTCAGTTTCAGGGACATTGCAGCAGTCACGGCTGAAACGGCCGAAAAAACGCCTTACCTCCAGTCCAGCACAGCGTCCGGCAGGCACCTGGGCCCGGCTCAAAGAATTCGGCGTAAAGTATCGGCCCCCCAAGTGCCCAATTGCCTATGACACGGGGTGAACAAGTTGCTTCTGGGGGGATTTGGGTTGCAACGTGCAACCCCCCTCCCAGCAAATCCGGAGTCTCTACAGGTTGCTCCCTCCTGTTGGCCGAAGAGTTTTTCAACCACCACCTCGATTTGCTTAAAGCCCCCATGGAAAAAACACAAATATGTCCAATAGTGGTAGATCCCCTTTTTTAACCAACAAGCGAAAACGAAACCACAGTCTTTCGCACGTAGAAGCCATCGCCCAAATCGACAGAATCGACAGGTGACCGCAGCAAACCTCCCGCCTGCGGCCAGAAGCAGGACACACGCCGCGCGCGCCTGCCGGTCATCGGCCGAGTCAAGTGATCCTTGAAATTCGCCTGCCGCGAGGTTCCACAACGGCCGTCATGAGTGGCCCTTATACAATCTTTCCAAGACCGCGCCGGAGGCCGGTTGAAATGGGGCTCAAGCTCAGGTCGAAGCAGAATCAGGCATCAAGCGGAGTCCAGCCGAAACAATCCAAAGAATCAAGAGTGTAAAAGGGCCTAGCTGCGCACTCAACCTGCCATATACACCTCGCAGCCTCCAACGGCTCTTAAAGTGATGTGGATGCCCAAAATGGCCGCTGCAAGCATGGGCTTCTTGACCCCATTAAAAGAAAGGCCCACGGGGGCCCACTGTGGATGAAAATCCTGAAAGGTAAACAATGGCGGTGAAACATGAGGTAGTTGTTTGACCCAACCATTGTTTTACTCGTGGTAACTGAAACCACTGATAGCTGAGGGATTTCAGTACAGTTGATGAAACCCCAGTTCAATCTCACCAAAAGCCCAGAGATTGGACAAGTCTTCACCTTCCCAGTTCCTGCTTGCCTCCTCCCGTCTGCGACTCACCGCCGCCATTGCAAATGGATTCGAATTCTCCCTCTGAGCCATCAGATGATCATCAGCGGCGTGCGATTGGTTTCTCTAGAATTCCTTCAACCATACTTGTCAATCGTCTGTTTCAAAAGCCAGCCCCTAAGGACACGTCTTTTGGTGGCTGACGGGAAAGGAATGGCGGGTGGAGCTCCCCTCGCGTTCTTCAACACCGGGGGGATCCCTCATCCTAATCCACAACCCGTGGGGCGCCGTGGGGCACAACTAAAGCCATTTTGAACAGCCCAGCTTAGGCGGCACCCAAGAGCCAACGAAGGATGCTTGGGGCACCCTGTGTTACCTATGCTGGGACATGTCCACATGTTCCCACAATTCATGTTCCAACCATTTCCCGAGCAACTATCTCTAGCATGTCTTTCCCAGCGCAGGGCGCCTTAAACTGTCCAAAATCATTTCAAGGAAGACCACCTGACATAGGTGCATAGGCCAACCTTCCAGGTTCCCGTGCCATCCAGGCCGCTTGAGGGAACTGCCAGCAGTGCTTGGTTCCTTCTGGACCGTCTTGGCGGGTAGTGGTCAGAAAGAATACCAAATTTCTTGGTGCATTCTATCATGGACTACCCCATAAGGTAGCCAGAAAGTCGGAACGCCTCGCGGAAAATCACGGAACTTCATGGAACTCCCGCATTTTGAGCCAACCAATTCCCGCGCCCAGCCCCCAAGAGCCCCAAGAAATTCCTAACTTTTTGGACGAGCGCGCGTCGGTATTCTAACCTCACTCCACCTGGCCGAAGGAAGCCCAAAGCCGAAATCCGAAAGGCGACGGTTTGCCAAGGCACTTCTTGCATCCTCGTTCCAGTGGAAGTGGACAGGTTCACGGGATGTTCTGTTTTTTTCATGAGAATTTGCTGCTTCACGCAGCTAGCGGGCACACCCCTGAGAGAAGTGGACAGGTTCCCGGCCTGATTCCATGATGGGGGGGGTAAGACTTGCGCAAATGCAGCACCAGAACGCCGCGCAAAAAAAATAGGCCGCCAGCCGCAGGCTTGCCCAAAAGCTCCGCGCTCGTTTTTCCCCCATGGCAGCCTTGCGAATCCA